>OU452315.1:27937207-28266383 GCA_911728475.2 Pterostichus madidus
GTTAGGAGTAGAGCTAGGAAGGTGCAAGATCGATTTCATGGCTTTGCTAATGTGCAAGTCGCAAGCTTCTAAGGCAGAGGAAGAGATGCTTGGGTACTGCATGTCATAAATCGCGATCGGAAGGATGTGATTACAAAATAAGAGGAATTTCTGCTGGGGTTTGAGTGGGCATTTAACCAGGTTTTCTGTCATGATGGATAACTTGGCTGCGTTAAGCTTCTCGACGCCCCCTAATTCAAAGTTGCAACCCAGATACTTGAAAACATCACCGGGAGTAATTTGACGTAAAAAGGTGCCATTAATGGTCAAGGATGGAGTGGTTACGCAAAATAGTTTTTTCTTTGAAGGGACACCTCGAGCAATAACCGCGGTACACTTACTTGGATTGATTGCCAGACCACGTCTGTCTAAAAATGCAGAGATAAAATCCAAACTCTTCTGAACAGCGAACGTGTCCGGCCCGACAACCAGCAGGTCGTCCGCGTACACCATAACAGAGACGTTGGTACCGCCTACCTTAAGCCCCAATCTCGTATCGATGTTCGCATAAGCTCGTCTAATATGATGTTAAAAAGAATAGGAGACAAGGGATCCCCTTGCTTGACACCCCGGTGCATAAGTATAAGTGAGGTCCGCTGCTTGCCGCAGCTGATCGTAGTGGAACAACCGATGTACTGTCTCAGTTATCAAATTAATCAGGCGTGGGCACACACCCACCCGCCTGAGGGCACGCGGAATGCTATCCAATGCCACGCTATCAAAAGCTTTTCTAAGGTCGAGCGTCACTACAACATAGGGTGCCGCTCGAAATCGATAGTCCTTAATAATGGATTGCAGTAGCATAAAGTTTGCCAGGCAGTCGTCGATTTTTCTAAACCCATTTTGCGCGAGGTTGATTGAGACTTCATCTAACCTCTTAGCCAATATTTTATTGAATAAACGAAGAATTAACGACGTAATTGTTATCGGGCGCCAGTTCTTAATATCCCGAGGGTCTCCCGCCTTAGGAATTAAGGTGGTGCGACACTCCTTAAGCACGGGGGGAACATGGCAGGAAAAAAGCATGCCATTGAACAGGAGAGTTAGAACAAAAGGTTCCATAGCCCTGACCTGGTCAGTTCGAATACCATCGGGACCGGCGGCAGTAGGTCGTAAATTAACAATTCGTATGGGGCGATAGGAATTATCGGCCCCATAGTCCACGACGACCACGGGTACCTCGTCGGGTGGAGAGGTTTGGCTAAATATTCTCAGGTAAGCTTCCCCAACAGTCTTAATATCAGGGTATACCTCGGGGGTCTCTAGCAAGCCCTCGGTAGATAGAAAAGCAACGAGCCTCCGTTTGTCTTTAATAAATAAGTCTTGCGCCCGTTTATAGACAGCGGCGCGAGACTGGTTGATGGCCGAATAACCCTTACGAGGGATGGCGTTTTTCTGGGTGATTTCTTTGGCCTCTAGGGCGTACCGAGGATGAAGCGGGTCTTGAAGAAGAGGGCGGACGTGCACCTCTACGTGAAAGTCGCAGCTTTCCTAAAATGGCGTGAAGAGCACTCTTTGGGCAGCCACATAGTAAGTCCCTGAGGACGTCAGAGTGCCCTTCTGAATTTTCCAAGTCCTGTAGTGAGGAGAGATAAGCCCTAACGGGATCCTTCTCACTATAACCAACGCTACTTGGTTCGATGGGGGCTGGGGCAGCCACATGTGGTGTCGGGTCTTCAGCCATAATCCCAAAAGCGGTACCAATGCCCACATTAGCGAACTGGGGGGATAAATTTTCCCGGGGTTCGTGGAGCATTAGAGTGCGACTTTCGTCCAGGGAGATGGAGTCATGAAATTCGTGATGCTCTGGACTAGAGGGTGGAGTAATGAATTCCTCCTTCTCTTCGATAAGTTTAGCGACCATGGTCTTATAAGATAGCTTCCTCCTCTGGCCTTTGATAGACTCAAGTGACTGTCCTATTTTTGACACAAGATAAGGGTGTAATGCAAGCTTGGCACCTTTAAAATTTGCTTCAAATGAGGCAAGGTGTTCAACCTCAAGCTGTGTCCAAAGCTTGTACCTTCTGCCAGAATTGGCCTCCTCTTCGAGCGGGGCATTATAATTGGTCGGGTGGGCCTGGCGTCTATGTTGTTGTACTCCAGCATAGGACGCAAAGGTCATCGAGCAGTCCGGACAAACGGGCTCAGAGATGGCCCCTTTACACACGCGCTTTTTGTGCTGACGCAGGCCAGCAGCGTTTTTCAGCGTCGCGTCACACTCGCAGTATACCACCATGGTTGTTATAGGTAGCACACCTGCTGATGGAAACAGATAAAATCAGATCGTTTTATAGAAATTTGTAATAAATCAACGACTCCCTCAGAGGGGAGGAGTAGTGCACTGGGGAAAATCACACACAATCTCCCAGTGCGTTGGAGTAAATAGGTTAAAAATCCTACTCCTGACGATAAAAAGAACTTGCAAGACAGAGACACACACAACCGCTGAAAGTGCGGGTCGGGAGGTCTTTAAACAAAAGCTAAGTCTAGCATAAAAATAAAAGGCAGTGGTAGGCGTAGGAGAAGCATTCCCCGGTTTGCCTCCGGATTCCGCTTTCCTAATTACAGTATATAGTGGTACTTAGCCGTCAGTGAACACTTATAGCTTGTCCCGGGGGCGGTGCAAAGGTCCCCTTGCCTGCCACTGATCGTTGCGCCGAGGTCACCACGGGGAGGTGGTTCGTCTATATACCTTATGCAACGCTAGTTGATGAGCGAAAGGCCCTAAGAAGGGCAAAAAGCACAAAACAAAACTTTAACCGAATAAATCACTGTGTACAACAGTCCGCTATCTCATATTGCTCATAAACCTGAAGAAAGCATGCTCCGACCCCAGTAGACCTTCAATGATTATGATATCGCCTCTGCGCAAAGTTGAGATAGTCATAGTTACTCCCGCCGGGCAAACGGCTTGCTTGAATTTCTTCACGTTGACATTCAGAGCACTGGGCAGAAATCACATTGCGTCAACACCCGTTGGGGCCATCGCAATGCTTTGTTTTAATTAGACACTAGTGACGTTTGCGATGCGCGCAGTGTTGATATAAATAGCAGCGAGCGCGTTGAACGTTTGCGCAGCACAGTTAAAATATATGAATTGTAGTATGTAAATTATAAGTGTTTGTTTATAGCAACTAATATGAAAATAAGAAATAATTTTTGTCAAAAATATTTCATCTACATAACTACATGTTACCCTATAAATTGTAAATAAATATATGTATATATTAACATGTAATAATGTTGTTAATAAAAATCTGAAGTATATATGTAACAATAATACAGTTAAATAAATATTAAAGTTAGGTTAGCGCATCGCGCAGTGTTACTGTAGGTAACAGCGAGCGCGTTTAACGTTTGCGCAGCATAGTTGCAATATAGAAAATGATGAAAAAAAATTAATGAATTTTGTTTTGTCCATTTCCAAAAATGCATAAAGTATTTAGAAGGTAAATGATGTAATGTAAAGGATATGAATTGTATTATGTAAATTATAAGTGTTTGTTTATAGAAACTAATATGAAAATAAGAAATAATTTAATATAAAATATTTCACATATATAAATACATGTTACCCTATAATTTAGAAATAAATATATCTAAAAATGTTAAAAATTCCAGCTAATCTATATATGTTACTATAAGAAAGTTAATTATTACCAAATAGAAAAAAAATTAAAATCTATGTACATTTGACCTGAATATATGAATATACATATATATATATATATATATATATATATATATATATATATATATATATATATATATATATATACTAAACAAAATCGTAACTGTCAAAATTTTAAATATATCAAACATATAGTTTTATAATATATTGTATTTTCAAGTGAAGTTTAATGTTTTTTAAATTAAAGATTCAGTATTAATTGATATAGGTCAAGACACAGTTTAAAACTTCTCGTCTTGTTCTTCTTTTTTATTTTTATCAATGCTTGTCTGTCAAACTGACGAATGACAGATATCACGTCATATAATTTGAGATTACTTGTTAGTCGCGAGGGGGTGAAAGGCGAAACTCCTGAGCCTTAAAAATTTAACTTCTTAGCTAAGGGAGAAAATCCTAACAGAAAATCATGGTCCTCCAAGTATGGAGGTCAAGGCGGTGGGCCAGCAACTCACCACTTGGAAAAAAAATTTAACTGCTAAAAACCTCAACAACCAGCCTCGGAAAGAAGATGGAAATAATAATAATTTACGACGACGATTAGCTTTGAAAAGGATACTGAAACTGGGAACCTGGGACGTACGAAGTATGTTTGCAAAAGTCGCAGAAATATTAACCACCCGGAAGAAACAAAAGAGGACGACCTCGTAAATCATGGAAAGAGGGAATACGGCAGGCAATGAGAGACCGAGACCTAGAAGAAAATATGGTGTATGATAGAGAGGAATGGAGGTTGAGATTGGGAAGACAACACCTTGTTGTATAATTGCTGTATATATTTGACTTGTACACAATTAATCCCAATATATATATATATATATATATATATATATATATATATATATATATATATATATATATATATATATATATATATATATATATATATATGTTTAATTATCTTCAGATACTGTGTTCTGGCTCTTGCCTAACAGTTGTTATCTCTTCTTTTGCTGTGGCATGTTCAAAATTGAATTTCATAAACACAAATGAAAAAGTTAAACTCACGTAAAAAGTAGACAAACTGAAACACAAAAATAACAATAAATATGCATAATGTCTGAATTATCTGTCTATATAAGATCAAAGCAAATATAGGCAAATAAATCTGACTTTAAGAATATACTGATAATTCGTACTTATGAAACTTTTGTAACGATAAAAGGTAAGAAGGCGCGGCGCAATGGTAGAATATTATTTGTAAATAAAGTTAACATGTTGTTACATTTCTATCGAAATTTATGATTGAAAGAAGTGAATGGTCTTTTGGAAGAAAGAATTATAAAGGAAGAAATGCATTATGAGCAGTCTTTTAACGTCTTTTTATTCTAATACAAATTTGTTCGCCTGTACCATCTTATTAAAAACGTATTTGAATTATTGTTTTTCTTTGATGGCCTAATATTAAATTAAATACAAATGCGTTTTACAATAATTTGTTAGCGTATTATTAATGTTATATGATATAAAGTAGACTTTGTTTACCTTAATAATTATGGGGTGGCTAGCTCAGTGGTATGAAGTCGGCCTGTGGATCCTGAGAACCCTGATTCGATTCCCACAGGCGAAAAACAATTTTCAAAATTTCAAAAACTACCCCAGTAACTCCTCCATCACTAACATCTTTGGGGGCCGTGATTTAACGACTGGTAACCGCACTTCACGCGCAAAATATATCACTTACCGAGATCTGCTTCGGCAGAGTGCCACACCCAGTAATGGGTAGAAGGCGTGATGATATATTTATTTTATTTATTTATTTAATAATAATAAAAATTGTTAGAAACTTGTGTGTATTACAAAATAAAAAAGAAATGTTAATGAACCATCATTTTAGCGTTCTTTATTATAATTTACCATGTTTTGCCCTAACCGCCCTAAATAACGTATTTTAATTTTCAATTGTTCTGCCTTGATTACCATGACACTAATATAAATAAGAAATATAAACCGTTTTTATCGTATTATAGAATCGAAATGCAAGAAATAAAGATATATTTTGAAGTTTACAAATATAAATGTGAAATTTATTGCTCCTACTTCATAAAGATGACATGTTTTCTTAAGATTTGCTAGAATTATTTCAAAAGATCTCTCGTATAATATTAAAAATAAAAACAAATTTGTAAAAGATTCTGAATACCAAATTAAATATCACAGTAGATTTCCCAATGAATTATTTACTTTTAAATGGATCCGTTGAATTATATTTGATACTTATAATGAACTCTATACGTATATATATATATATATATATATATATATATATATATATATATATATATATATATATATATATATATATATATATATATATATATATCTTGCAAAAGGTAAATAACAGTTCACTAAAATTAACAACTATTACCATTATTTATTAAGTTCTTATACCGTTTAAATTACTTAGACTTTTCAAGCAATTACTAACGGAAACGTACAGAATGGAAGAGAAGGTAAAGGGGAGAGAGGAGAGGTGGGGAGGTAAGAGGGAAGTTGAAAAGGTTGTGAGGAGGTAAATGGGAAGATGGAGTGGTAAAGCGAAGGCAGGGAAGGTGTAGAGGAAGCAGTGGTAGTGCTGTGAAGGGAGGAGAGGTGTAGTGGAAGGAGACGAGGTACAGAGGTTGGAGAGAAGGTGCAGGAAAGAGAGGAGAGGTGTAGAGGAGGGCGGAAAGGTGTTAGGGATGGAAGGGAGTTATAGAAGTAGGAGGAGAGGTAAAGAGAAGGGAGGTGAAATGTAGAGGAGAGAGGGGAGATGTAGAGGAAAAAGGAAAGGTAACACACACGCACACACACACACACACTTACACACACACCCCCCCCACACACACAGACACACACTTACATACACACGCACACACACAGATACCTCCCCTCTCTACTCTACACCTCTCCTTCCTCCCATGCACCTTCCCCTCTCCTCCACACCTACCCTTCCTCTACTGCACCGCCCCTCCCTACCCTGCACCTTGCCACTCTCCTCTAGACCACCCCTTCCTGCACTGCACTCCCCTGCCTCCTCTACTGCTCACCCACCTCTCCATTACCTCTCCACCTTCCCCTTCACCTCCTCCCTACCTCTTCACCTTTTCGTCCACCTCTACACGTCAGCACTCTCTTCTTTAACTTCTCTTCCTCCTCTACACCCTTCCTTCCTCCCGTGCACCTCACCAACCCATCTCTGCACGCGCCCTCCCGCCTCTACGCCTCACTATCCGGCTCTTTACCTCACCACCCTCCCCTTTCAATTTAAATTGTCTACAAATATAATTTTCACTTATGTCTATTAAAATTTCAAGCCTAAAATCATATAATTTTTGCTCGTTACAAAAAACATTGTACAAAACTCGTGCGCGAAGACGCCATTATAAATATAAAGAGACGACTGTATATCTACTTACTACTTTACAACCAATGCACATCTATCGGCGTTCCACGAGATTTTCATAAAGTCACTAAGATTTCAAATAATAGCTATTCAAAATCTTCGCAAAGTCTTTACAAAATATTCATAGTCAATAGAAACCCACTAATAATGAAAGATCAATGTCAATACTATTTTACAGTACAAGCAAAACGTAGTAAACATTGTTTAGTTCACTTCTAATCGGAAATGAGCAGCTTACAAGGAAGTACTGAACAGATTTTGTGATTAATTTTGAAATTTAAATTTTCACTGTGTTGTTACTACGGTTACGAAATAATGTAATACAATAATGAGACGAGACGCCATGGTAACAGATATTTCTGTTGTAAATATTGAGTACAATTGTGTAACACAAATTTCTAATGCCCGGTTTTTCAGTGCCGGTTTAAACTCAAAAATTGGTTCAAATTCAAGTTCAAGGTTCAAAGTGTTTTTCAGTGCAGTTTAAACTCAGTTTGTCTTGAATCTGAACCGTCATTTGACTTGGTTTAAGTCAAGTTCTTCGGATGAAGATGTTATTAATTTTTATTTGAACATGGCCAAATGGGAAATTATTTGTTGTTGGGCAATAATATAAGAATTGTGTGAAATGTGATATCTATGTATATTGGTTATTTATATATCTAGATGTATGTAATGAATTTTTCATGATTGTTTATTGATAATGTTAGAATAATTGCAACAATGAATTGATTTACAACAATGAAGACAACAATATAAAAGTAGAAACGTTATGTAAAATATATAGATATGGTTATTCGTATTTCTTTTATTGTTTATATATAATGTTAGAATGATTACAACAATAGATTGAATTACATCAATGGGTTAATAACAATATACATTGGAATTATTTACTCGAGAACCATTAAAACGATTTAAATAAAATGAAATATGTACATCTATCTTTATCTAGTTTATAATATAGACTGTAACATATTTTGGTAGGCCATCTTGAAATATAATGACGGCGGTCTACCTCTAAAACGTATTGATCGATTGCCATTAAATTTTGTTCGTACATTTGTCTTGAAACATCTTATACGTAAAGCTATAAAATGTGGTCGGCCATCTTGAAATAAAATGGTGACGATCTATCTTTAGAACGGTTTGATAGATTTACATTAACCTTTGGATACATTTTCGTATTAACTCACCTTATATTATAGGATATAAAAATTAATCGGGCATCTGGAAGTACAGTCAGGATAATTAATTTTAAAAATAGATTGATTTTAATTGTGAATAACTTTTAAACCAAGTAAACTAGAAATAGAATTGTTCAAATAATACATGGGGCCACAAAATGTTTACGATTTAGAAGTTATAACGAAATAAAATTTTGAATTGAAAATATCTTTGAAACTAAAAAGATATTGAAGTGCGGTTTAGACGATTGTATTTCTCGTGCTTCAATGAACATATAGTGAATTTTGAAAAATTTAAAAAAATAAAAAAAGTGTATTTCTTCAATTCTAAATAACTTTTGAACCGAGTAAGTTAAAAAGAAATGATTAAATTAATGTAGATAATATTTAGGCGCATCGCCTGGTGGAAATTTCGTCTCGAAATGTTTCTTGTTTAGAAGTTATAGCAAAAAGAAGTTTTTAATTTGAAATATCTCTGAAATCGATTTAGAAAGTGAAAATTTGTTCAAATATCGATTGTAGGAAATTTAATGGGGAACAACTTTTATTTAAAGCTTTTTTTATATCTCTTTTAGTTTAGAAGATATTGAATATTATGTAGATTGTTAGCAGACCGTATCTCATATAACTTGATGCGACATTCCCACTTGGATATATGTAACAGTGGTACCACTGTCACGTCATAAATATTAAATGCTATGTGTATTAAAATATTATATTTTGTTATTGTTGACATTTAGATTTTATTATAAAGATTCTGATTTATAATTATATAAATGACTGTAAAAACCGATTCTTCATAGGTAAGATGTTATCATTATGTTATTATTTACATGATATTAATTAAAATTATACTTCATAGAGACTAATCGGTCTACAGTGTTTTAATTAAAGAAAGAACATTATGAATCGGTTTTTTTGTCTACAAAACGTGAAAATGGAATCAATAAAAATAAAAATTAGAATAGAAATAGATGACTTAACATGGAGAATAAAAACGATCAAACAGTTGGATGAAAAAGTTGTTTATGAATTCCCGATTGAAGACCAAACAGCTGTTAAACATAAAGATTTATTCAATATGAGTACAGTGAAAACTACATGTAAAAGTCTAGTAAAGAATGGTCGATACAGACACATAAATGTGATACTTAGTAGTGAAATGGTAGCACAATATTTTGATAATGATAAAAATTGTGTATTTAATGGTAAATATTTAAAAGAAGTGCAAACAGATGAAAATACGATCCAAATAGAAATTAAGACAGATGAAGACACAGATGATTTACGGGAAAGAATTAAGGAATTGACAACACGTCTAGAAGCAAAAGAAAGTAAAAGTGTTAATTTATCACAAGTTCAACAATCAGGGGCGGATTTACCACTAGGCCCGGTAGGCCCGGGCCTAGGGCGGCAAATTTCGGGGGCGGGAAATTTCGGGGGCGGAAAATTTCGGGGACGGAAAATTTCAGGGGCGGAAAATTTTCAGATTTTTTTTTAATCCTAATTACGAAAGAAATAGTAAAGCGTCGCAGCACACCTCTCTGGTCTGCAGCTTGACTACGCATCAATATTTTTGTATGTTCCTCGACTCGAACACCGGCACCGGAATGTTGGCTTTGCGAAATTGCGAAGCCAAGCTGCTTGGAGCGTTAAAGAAGTCAAAATCGTAGTTTAGTTCAGTATTACACCCAGAAAAATATTTATTTGGTTCAAAGATAATTTATCACTTCTTATAATGAAATAATAGTACATTACGATACAAGTGCGATAAAACTTTTTCTGACGAGTGTGAGTTTGCAGCACGAGCCGAAGGCGAGTGATGCAATCACACGAGTCAGAAAAAGGTTTATCGCACGAGTATCGTACAAAATTTTATATCACGACGTGTGAAAATGCGGATTTACGAATTAAGTGCAGAACATCACCGATAAGATCATTACTGGTACAATTAATAACATATCGTGAAGAATTCAAAGTAATAGAGTTGAACTCACAGTCGGTTACGCAAGCAAACTTAAATAGCAAATTATAATCGCAAAGGCAAATTTATTGTTATTTCGCAAATATAATTGTTATAAAAATCGTAAGAAAATCGGCATAAATAAGTTTATTAAAACGTTAATCCAGAACGATGAACGGACACGTTTGAATTATATGCGATTTAAATGTATCTACGGTTTCCAAGAGTTATCCGATATTGTTTTTCTTTTTGACTACAATGTATGCAACGACCAACTGGAGCGCGCTCGAGCCTGCAGATTCTTGCAAAGTTCGTATCCTGCTTTAAGCCATAAACAATCAGTGCGAGTTGTACGACGGCAGAGCGATCACATCGTGAACAGTTCGTATCACTCGGGAATTCAGAAATAATTATACATTTTTCAGCTAACAAGTATGGTGGTTTATTATTTTGATTATATTATTTAAAATAGTGAGTGTTTGCATTTAATATTTCTCTTTCAACATAAGTGATGGAAGAGCTCGCCTAAGTGGTGCGGAATACCGAAAAAGGGCCAAAGCAAAGGCAGCAAAAGAAGCGGAATTAACAAAAAAAACTAATAAATTAGACGCGTTCTTCAAACAGCCTCAAAAAAGTGCGAACAGTCTCGAAAGTCGGAGTTCGGGGAATGACATTGTTGCGTGTATTCCAACTACTAGTGCCGTCAGTGCCGAGCTTGTCGAATCAATCCATATTACGACTCCTTCGAGTGTTTATGAGGTGCCGGAATCATTAGCGATCCAACAGCAACAGATTCTCGTCAGTCGAAACCCAGATCCAGCTACTTGGACGATAGACGAGTCTACACGGGACTATATAGCGGCGAACGGCATTCAGCAAAATGTCGACGCAGATTTTAACAAAAGTAAGCGCGTATACGACGATAAAACACGCTACTTATCGAGATCATTATTTGAAAGACAACTGTTGAATGGAGAGAAGAGTCTCCGCAACTGGTTAATTTACTCTGAAAGCACCGGACATATTTATTGCGGACCGTGTCTCCTCTTCGAAGGAGGGACACAGTTTGGTAGTAAGGAAGGGTTTAATGATTGGAAAAACGCCTCTGGTCGAGCTTCATCTCACGAAAACTCGTCCACTCATAAGTTGGCAGTTTTGAGCATGAAAAAAAGAGGGAATTTGCTCGGTCGTATCGATTGTACTCTAGCTACGCAGCTTGAGGAGGAAATCGTGTATTGGAGGCACGTATTAAAAAGAGTAGTTGCCACGGTAAAAGCACTTCCATCGCGCGGATTACCTTTCAGGGGCCACGATGAGAAATTTGGATCGCAGCACAATGGAAATTATCTGATGTCGTTAGAACTCATCGCCGAGTTCGAACCGTTTTTGGCTGATCATATTTCTCGATATGGTAATCCAGGCAGTGGACACACGAGCTATCTTTCTTCGACAATTTGCGAGGAATTTATTGCGTCGATGGCAAAGAAAGTGACGACCATTATTCTATCGGAGATCAAATCGGCCAAATACTTTTCACTTATCGTGGATTCGACGTCCGACATTTCGCATGTCGATCAGTTGACCTTGGTTATCCGTTATGTACAACCGAATGGTGTACCCATCGAGCGCTTCCTGAAATTTATTCCCAATGCCGGTCACAAAGCGCAGGAAATGACGGATGCTATTACCGCATCTTTGAGAGAATTCGAAATCGATGTCGTCAACTGCCGTGGACAGTCTTACGACAATGCCGCTAACATGTCCGGTACGTACAACGGTCTCCAAGCGCAAATTAAAAAGCTTTCTCCGGAAGCCGACTATGTTCCGTGCGCGGCCCACTCGCTTAATTTGGTAGGCGAGACTGCTGCAGAAAGCTGTGAAGAGGCTTGCAGGTTTTTCGCACTTCTGCAAGAACTCTATAACTTCTTCACGGCATCGACACACCGCTGGGATGTTCTCCAGGCTCAAAAATCCGAATCAGATGCACAAAACGTCACCTTGAAAAGCCTGTCTGCGACTCGCTGGTCTGCTCGCGCGGATGCATGCCAAAGCTTGTATCAATCCCGAGACAAAATCATCGCTGCGCTGCTTTCTATCGAGAATGACAAACAACAAAAGGCGACTACAAGAAGCGAAGCTAAAGGTATTCGACTCAACCTTGAGCGGCTGGAAACGACTTTCATGTCTTGTTTTTGGGGCTTTTTACTAAATCGATTGAATACGACGAACAAGAAATTACAGTCGGTCGATATCGACATATTCACTGTCGTACAACTCTACGATTCGCTAATCGTTCTAGTTTCCGATACGCGCGAACAATTCGACGATTTCGAAAAGAAGGCCCTTAAGTTATCCGAAGATCAGGAATACCAGAAGGATACCAGAAGGACAAAAAAGCGCAAGGTTCCGGCAGGCGAGTCTGCTGCAGGAGAAGTGGAAATGACCGGCCGGGAACACTTGAGAATAGGAACGTTTTTGGTCGTCATCGACAGTTTACTCTGCGAGCTCCGTAAGCGCCGTGAAGCCTATCAAAGCTTTTATGAAAAGTTTTCTTTTCTTACTGATCTACGTGCCATGAGCCCAGCTGACGTTAGATCGAAAGCGGAGAATTTGCAGACTCTCTATAGTTCGGATCTCGAAGAAAGCTTTGCCGATGAATGCCTTCATTTCCGAGCACACTGTTCGTCAAACACGGAAAAACGGATGACTGCATCATCGTTATTGAAATCTCTTCGAGAAGACGACCTTCAAACTGTGTATCCCAACATCGATATCGCATTGCGCATATGTGTCTGCACTCCTGTAACGAACTGCTCTGGAAAACGGAGCTTTTCGTGGTTAAGGCGAGTTAAGAATTATCTGCGCTCGAGAATGACGGAAGATAGGCTCAACGCTCTCGCTATTCTCAGCATTGAGTCTGACTTACTACGATCTCTTGACTACGATGACTTGATCAACACGTTCGCGACCCAGAAGGCAAGACGTCGGGCGATATAAACCAAAAATTATCTCGCGTATGACTTGATGCGATTATTTCTTTCACAAATGATAATGTAATTAAAAATTTGTAATTGAAATAATTAATCATTTGATAAAATCGCTGATTGGCGTTTTTTTCTAATTCTCAGTGGTTTTACTGGTTCTTTATTTATTTTTTACTTTTTACCTGTGACAAAAAATACCTGTCCTTATTCGCTTTTCCGACGAAAGGGGCGGCAATTTTTCTGAGGCCTAGGGCGGCAACAAAGTTAAATCCGCCTCTGTCAACAATTGTTTGTGTTGGAAAAATTTACAGGACGACAGAATGTTATAGAATGGATTAATAGGTTTGAAGATGAATGCATACGCCATCAAATCAAATCAGATGAGAAAAAAATCCAAGTATTGAAAATATTTCTAGAAGAAAATGCAATTGATTGGTACGCAGCTAAATTAGCAAAATTAACAATAAAAGAGAAATGGGAAACATGGAAAATATCATTTAAAGAAACCTATGCTGATAAAAGCTGGCAAACAATTCGATATGAATACAGTTTTCGGTATATAAATGGTTCACAATTAGATTATGCTCTAAAGAAAGAACGTCTTCTATTAGAAACTGAACCTGGAATATCGACAATATCACGTATAAATCACATTGTTATTGGTTTACCTATTTATATTCAAGATAAATTATTACAACAACTGAAAAACTAATGAATCAATTACGAAGATTCTGTACTGAGATCGAAGAAAGAATCAAATTACAGTATCCAGGAAAATATTAACAAAATAGAAAATCGAAGTAAGATTGAAAAGGAACCATGCAGTATTTGTGAATCGTTAGGGAAACAAGGTCGTTATCACCCAATGGAGTTATGTCGAAATAAGAAGAATTTGGAGATGAAGAATGTAAATATGACAGAAATTAATAAATATCGATTTGAACAAAAAGAAAAACGACGAGATGCTCCACTGATTAAATTAAATGTTATATTGAATAAAGTAAGAGAAGTAGAAGGAATCTATGATAGTGGTGCAAATGTAACATTAACAAATTATAACATAATTGAGAATATAAAAGATGAAATTATTAAGAAACAAATATTTAGAACGATCAGTGGTGCAACCGAGAGTTATGGGAAAATAAAATTAACTTTGAGAATAAATAAGATTGAGAAAGAAATTGAAGCTTATATGATTAAAAACAATATGTTCTCATACGATATTTTACTAGGATTAGATGCTATTCAAGAAATAAATTAATACAAGATGATAAATTAAACATTTATCAAAGAATAGATGATACAAATATTGAAAAAATTAGAGATAATGAAGACAATAAAAATTAAAATTAAATACAAATAAATCATGACAATCAAAATAATATAACGATGGGAAATAATTTAAACGAATTACAAAAAGAAGCATTGTCCAATTTAGTAAAAGAATTTTCACAAGTATTTGCTATACATAAATATGATGTTGGATGTACTGAATCTCATGAAGCACATGTCAAGTTAATAGAAAATAAATATATTTCAAAGAAACCATACCGTTGTGCAATTCCAGATCAAAAAGAAATAGAAACTCAGGTAGAAAGTTTACTAAAATATAAATTAATAGAAGAATCAAGTTCACCGTACTCTGCACCTGTAACTCTGGCATACAAAAAAGAAGAAGGAAAGAGATCTAGATTGTGTATTGATTTCAGAGAACTAAATAAAATTCTTGTTCCTGAATCGCAACCATTCCCAAGAATAGAAGATATAGTAGTGAGGACTAGAAATTGCAAATGGTACACCACAATGGATATTAATTCAGCATTTTGGACAATCCCAATTCGTGGAAAATATAAGTACAAAACAGCATTTGTGACTCAATCTGATCATTATCAATGGTCACGTCTAACTTTTGGATTAAAAATATCACCAGCAATATTTCAACGTGTTCTGTCAAATATTCTCCGTTAAGAAGAACTACAAGACTTGTGTGTTAATTATATCTTCCAAAAAAACAATTACATTGTTAAAGGTACGCCAAGATTGCGCAGATTCCTTCCCCAAAAATTGTAATATCTATATATTACAGATTTAAAAAAAAGTGATATCTAATTAAGCCAAGAAAAATATTCGAATTTAAAAAACCTTATCGAACAGTTTTAAAAATATCGGGTCAAATAAAAAAAAATTAATTAAAAAAAACCTTGGCGACCCCAGTGTTTAAAATGTTACTTAAACTTCAATTTCATAATTTTATTTGATAGATCTTCGTTGGTTTTCTTCATCTCATCTTTTAGCTCAGCTGCTACTTGGAGTAATAATGCCTTAACTTCTTCCATGTTCGGCTCAGTTTCCTGTTCACTTTTCTTATCTATGCTAATTGTTTCTCCTATACTATTTGAGGATTTTTTATTTTTAACTGGTGATCGAGATATTTTTTTGCTTTTTTTGAAGATTAATTCCTCTTTTTGCAAATCTGTTTCTTGTATTGTGTCTCTTTTCCTTTTTGCTTCTTCCCCTGAATTCAGTGAATTCGATCGCTCTCTATTCATTGGCTCTCGTATTCACACCACAACAAGCTCCGCTTATGCAGGAGTAATCGTTGGTGGTTTGTTTGAGATTTGAGAGTTATCTATTAGCTCTTTTTCTGCAGTACACTAGTGAGATGTTGGTTGCTTTTACAAAATAAATCCTTAAATTCACGTGTGCGATTCTGGTTGCAAATAAATACGGCGCGGCGTTCCACACAGCGTATACAATGTATAAAATGCCAGCTGAATCGCGTTATTCACGTTACACTCGTACTTCGCTTAACCTTTTACTTGCACTAGATGTTATTTTTAATTTCATCTGCTACTAATGAATAAAATCCGATTTATTCTCACTTTTTTATAAGCCTGCCACTTCACTGTTGATATTATTTGCTATCACTTCCACTAAACTTTACCTTATACTGGACACATATGAGACACGTCCGCACACACCGAGCTATCTTACTTACTTATGATTGACTATTATTATTATTATGTTTTCTTGCTCTTTGGGGTGTACCTTCTTGCATTTACTAAAATCACTGCACACTACGTACTTATCTGTATTCTGTATTTTTTATGTATTTAAATTTTACGTGACATATCATAAATGTAATTTTACATAACATGATCAATAAACTACATATACATTTTTTTTTTATAATAATTTTTATTTTGTTTTGTTTTTCTTTTTGTTATATATTTTCTAATTTTATTACAAAATTATGGTTTATGATCCACTTTCTTTAGTGGATTTTATATACCCTTTATAATTTAAAGCAGTTTGATGTTGGAAAAACGATTTTTTTCTATGTCAAGAATGGCGGTTTTTAAAAGTAAGCCCTAGGCGGCAAAACGTCTTAAGCCGGTACTGAATATATTCAGGGGTTTTAATTGTTGTAATTTGTAGTCAGTAGTATTTAATTTTGACAAGGTTAATTATGGATTTATTTTAATACTGGAATCTTTTATTTCAGTCAGTTCTGCTTCATATAATAGCTCCTTATAATTTGTTCTACTTTATTAAAGTGATAATTATTCAAAGTGCATTGCTGGTTATTGTTAAACTCGTATATTCCTTTAATTTTTTTTATCAATTTCATTTTTATTACTATGGATATTCATATTTTTAATCTCAAGACTTACTATAAGTATTTCGTTGGTATTTGTTCGATACTATTTTCGTTTTCGATAAGTAACTATCAACAATTATCATTTCTAGAGCTTGACAAACCAAAGTAAAACCTTGGCTAGAATGCACCTTAACTCCACCCATTCAGGCATATAACAAATGGCGTGGCTCTACTTTGGCGCGAAAGTGAAATATACAGTCTCAGTGAAAACACTTGTCCGCCGCACCATGTACGATATGCGCATTTATTAATGATACATTTTTGTATTATTAGTCAATTATAATTATTTTTCTTTCAACACGCTATTTTTATAAATGGGAAGAATTATATACAGTCTTATTATTTTACAAATTCAAATAAACCACCATTTTTGTAAATACAACTTTTGACACTGAATATACTGACGATAGTAGTGACTTCCGAAGACACTTATCTCAGAGTTTTATTTTGGTTTGTAGAGCTCAATGATTAACAATAAAGTTATTAATTCTGTCCAGTACATTTTGTTTGTTATGTTTTCATGTATTAGTAAAAGTTAAAATCATTAGGTTTGTAACACTGACGCTGTAACGTCAACCTTAAGGTGAAGCATTCCGCCTGAATACAACAACAGAACAGTGGTGAAACGACGATCTGTCGTGATCTATTTGAAATAAAATATCTTTTTTATTATAAATGAAACATATTATTTATTGTACATATTCTTGTAGTCCAAGGTTTAAAGTTTTATAATAATATTACTAATTTGAAATATCTTTCATATAATAAAAGAAAAGAAATTATATATTACACCAAATTTAATTTGAATTTATTTAAAAATGGGACTACGATATCAATATAAAAAATACAGTAAATTATAAATACGACAGACTAAGCCTGATGAAATTTTCAGCCAAATTAAACACGACAATTTTTAGCAAAAAAATAAAATAGGCCAAAATACCATGAAAACAGAGTTTTTCTTTTTTTTCTCAAAAGTGTTGTGTTTAATTTGGCTGATTTTTTTTTGTGTTATAGACTATCTTAATTTTAAATATACATATTTTTTTTATTAAAAACGTAGGGCCCAATTTTGAGAAAATTTTACTCAAAATTGTGAATTTGGCTGCTTCATTTATATAATTTTTTTCATATATTTTCATGATTTATTTGCAATTGAATAGTATTTATTCATGAACTACAATGTTATAAGAAAGTAATACACTGCTTTATATTTATCTATATAGATATTATTATATAATGACATTTGTGAGAAATTAATTGTTGAAATTCAAATTTGCATAGATTTATTGTTGGTGCTCTTGAATCATGAGGTTTTGGTGTGTGATTCGGATTTTTGATGACGTATGATGTACACTCAAGTATCGCAGTTTTATTCAAAATTAAATTTGGCTGACAGATATGTAAAAATGATTGACTAATAATGATAACAATAATGAATATATATATATTATATGTTGTTTACAAAATAATAAAGTAATAATACAATTTTTGGATATGGTTTTAACCTCAAACGTCAAATGTCTGTAAGGTAAGTAGGTTTGTATTTATAAGTGTTTATTTATTAATATTAAAGTTTTTATTTAACAGTTTTGAAGTGGACACTGCCTTAATAAGATTAGGCTGACAAAGTAAATACATCAGAACTATCGAAATGTTGCCCAGGAATAAACTATACATTCCATAAATGAAATCTACTTTCGCTTTATTTATATTTTTATATTGCAAGTATTTTGTACCTAATTTTATTATAAATCAGATTATGGTACTTAAACGGAAATAATAGTTTAATAACTAAATCAGAAGATTCCAAATTCGGTTCAAAATTATAAACTTCTTCCAGCGGGACCAATTGTGGAAAGAATGCTTTACGTTCGAAATATTACAACTGTAGCAACTGATTGTGGTAAAACTAGAGAATCTGTGACAATACAAGTTTATGAGCAGGTATCTGGAGTTACAGTAACACCATATGGTTTATTTGTAAATTTAGAACGTAATGCAGGATATTTAGCTGCTTCGCCAGATGGTTTAGTTGATCAAAATAAGATAATTGAAGTGAAATGTCCGTGTAAAGCTCGACATTTGTCACCAAAAGAAGCTGCTGTTAAAATAAAAAACTTCTGTTCTATTTTAGATGGTAATAAGTTAAAATTAAAGACGAATCACAATTATTATTAGCAAATACAAGGCCAGTTGTTCATAACAGGACGAAAGAAATGTGATTTTATTATTTGGACACCTCAAGGTATAGAAGTAGAGTTTGTTAAATGGATGCTTCCAATATTAAAGACATTTTATGTAAAAGAACTTGCTCCAGAAATAGTTGATTCACGAAAAGAAAGCAGTATGTGGATCAGGAATATGCCATAGAATCCATAGAAACAGTTAAAGTTTGATTTTTCTATCAAATACTTTTTCTGACGCTCGTTAGAATCAAAGAATTTCTTTAGCAGAAAGATATTTTCTGTCGCTCACGTGAGTCAGAGAAATTATATGACATAATGGGTAAATATTCCGGCGTTTGAAGAAAAAATGGCATATTTTATGTGCAGTGAAAGTGACGTTTTGTGCTTCATCTGTAGTTAATGGAGGAGTGCACAAAATGTATCACTTCAGCTCCTTATAAAATAATATACTATTATATATGATTATGTATAACTGAAATAAAAATGTAAGTAAAATGTTATTTTTATATTATAATATCAAATAAAATATATTTTATTAAATTTTAGTTTTTATTGTGTTGACATCAAATAGAAATATTTCCTGTGATTTAAAATAATTTTCTTGAAAATCTTCACGTTTACATAGTTTTTAAACGCGCGCCAATAACTTTTGCACTATTCTATACAGATATACATTTTTGTCAGGACCGCAAGAGACCCTACATACACGATAACAAATTGTTGGTTAACGAACTTCAGGCGGTATGCTTCACCTTAAGCAATTTTCGCGAGTGTTGTATGTCGAGTAAACACGTTGCTCGGCGCCGTTATATTTTGTTGTTATCGCTTTGAAAGCATGTATCGCTGTCACAAAGTCAGCTCATATTTTTTTGTGTTAACAATAAACCATTGGTAAAGTTACCAAAAAAAAGTGTTTCATTCCACGTATGTCGTAAGCAGTAAAACAAATACATTTTCTAACCTCTAGGTTATCCGATTGTCAATAATAGTTTTTATTTTTTAAACAATTATTAGTTATAATATTTTAGTCTGATTTGTTTTGTGTAAAGTGTATAATGTTCGTTTAATATGTACGTGCTTTTGTGATTTATGAATGGTAATGGCGCGAATTGGAATAATAGATATAAGGTAAGACTCATTATAGGTTAAAGGTATTTCAATGATGTTGTATGTGTTTTCCAATCATAGTTACAATGTGTGGTTATTAATGATACTATTTCAAAAATACTTTGTTTTTCAATCAACTTTGGAGTATACTCTGGCTGATAATTGTAGAATGTAATTTAATTAAAGGACAAAAGTTTAGCTCGTTTCTGTTTGGAATGCATAATTTTTAATATGATTTAAAATATTGTGAATTACTTTAATTTTGTTCTCAAACTCAATTTTGAGTTGCCATACATTTTTCATACAATATCTTTTATAAGGATTATTTATTTTTTTAATTCTTCCTGTGTTTTCCAGTTGTTAAATTGTTCAGTTATTTCTGGTGAACCTTGCAATCTGAAGCTCGTTACACAACAACTTTTTATCGTGTTTGTAGGGTTTCTTGTGGTCCTCACTGTTGCCAACTGACGTTAACAAAAAGTTTCTAGATTGCATTTAAAAAGTCCAGAATATCTCTAGATTATATATATTTTTTAATTTCAGATATCTAATAAAAACTCTCAACAAATAACATTTTATATAAATTGTGTATTTATAATTTTTCTTTATATTTAATGCGAATGTAGGCTATTGCTGCATAGGCTTGTTCACTAGCATCGCAGAAAATGTGCAGTTGAACGTCGTTACTCTTCGTTAAATTCTTTGAGTAGCATCTTGAAATTCTAACTGAAGTGATTTTCTTCAATTCTTCTAACCAACAGATCCACTTACTGTAGAGTGTGCTAGTGAGTTCGTCATCCCAGCCAATTTTTGTTCTCCAAACTTCTTGTAATAAAATCTTTGCTTTTATCATAAAATGCGCAATGAATCCTAAAGGGTCATAAACGGGCATTATGAGTTTCAACATCTGTCGTTTGGTTGGAATTTTTTCTCTAAATAATATTTGTGGATCTATTTTATCGAATTTTAGCTTGAACGTAAATACATCTTTCCATGGATTCCACTACAAACCAAGGACTCTTTCAGTTTCATTTTATCTTTGGAGATCGAGATTTTGAGCTGATAGCGCTCTAAGTTCTTCTGGAATTTTCCTTAAAATTTCGTTAGAATTTGAATTCCATTTGCATATATTGAAGTTTCCTCTTCGGTGCACTTCGGATACATCTTGAATTAATATCCAGGCACTTTCTTCGTCATCTGCTGAATCTAGCATCTCATCCATGTCGTGATTTTTTATTATTGATTCAGCTGCTTCTGGAAATTCATCAGCATACTTTTCAGCATTTCTGTTCTTGATATCTTGAGCAGAAGCAGGTGAACAGATAGCTCCAAATATCATGACGACGATTTTCATTTCCTTTGGAGGATTTTTCCTGTCTTTTCCTCTCCAAAGAAATCGTTGAGCAGGTAAATCAGTCTGAATTATTTTTATTCTATGGAATATGTCGGTAATATCTCCACAAATCCCTATTTTCTTTTTTCTAAATCTTAAAAGTATACCTGGTAAAGGATTGAGCAGATCTGTTCCTTTCAGGAGGCAGTCATTCAGACTCACACCATTACTCTTCGCAGCTGCGTCGAAAACCAATCTCCACTTTCCGGGTTTATTGGGATTATAAACTGGAAAATGAGGAAGATACCATAGCTTGAGGTTTTTCATTCTTGCTTCTTCGTTAGTGAGTTCTCGTGCATATCCTATATCTAAATACTCCTGTATTTTTGCAAGTTTTTGATCACGATCCATTTTCTTGTCTATAGAGTAAAGTCGTTTCAAAGCATTTACTTTACTTTCTGGTAAACTTGGTTCATTTTCTTTCCATAATAATCCAGTTTCCCATTCGATGTTTATATGTCGACTAGTTTGATCCATTATTTTTTGCGCTCGTTCTTCAGCTTTAGATTTTACCTTATCACCAATAAGTTTCGTACCAAAATTTTCCATAGTGAAGAATGATTTGACATATTGATGAAGTTCGTCTTGTTCTATATTTATGTGAAGAGTAGTATCAAATGGCTGTTCCATCCCCACTTCTTTATCATGTATCGTATATATCTTATCTGCACTCTTTTTTACCCAATAGTTATTTCCGTGGACTACCCATCCTAACTTGCATCGTGTCAAAATTGGAGAATTCTTAGATCCTTCAAAAACTTCTCTAATCAGTATGAGGTCTATATTGTCTTGTCCAATCTAGAGTTGAGGTGTTGCATTTTGAAGATTTTCTAGTTGGACATTCTTTAAATGTGGCCACCGTTGAACAAATCTCTTCATATCCACTGTTTGTGACGTAAGATTTAGATCTGATATTGTTCTTACATTCTTCATTGTGAATAATTCTGTATTATTTCCCTTTATTTCAACCCTGACTCGCTGGATTTTATTACTTGTTCATCTATAGAATTCGTTCATTTTAGCCGCAGCGTATCTGTAGGCCCAATAGCACCAATCTCGTACGCCAGTTTCTCATCTATCATAGTGATTGTGTACGCATCGTCCAGCAACGCATATGTAGACACCATGCCATTTGGTCCAGTTACAGTTACGGGAAGAATTCGGAGGAGTACTTCCTTTTGTTCCATAAACGTCATTATTGTATTTATAACTGCATTCAACTGGCCGGCGTTTAACTTCTTCGTCGTGTTTTCTGGAGGATTTTGTGATTTTACAGGAGTTTGAGAATTCTGTTCAACTCGATGAAGCAATTTATAATGGCGTTTCGCATTCTTCTTTATTTTGCCAATTCTTCACAAAATGGTCTGTTACCAAACACAAAAAACATACCTTACTTTTAGCAGCCCACTTTTGTTTTGCTTCTGCAGACTCTTTTTGGAAGTTTCTGCAGTCTGTTATTTTATGATAAATTTTATTACAAAATAAACATTTATTTTCTTCAGCCGTTGCACAGACAGGTTTTCTGGAGTATCGTTCTGGTTTCTTTTCTTCAGAATATTCTTTGAAAGACGCGTTTGACACCGGAATTAAGTACTGTGCTTCGCGATTAAGCCAAATCGCGAAGTCTTCAAGTGTAATATATTCGTCTTGGACCATCTTCTTGCCCCATTTTATTTTATAGCTGATTGGTAGTTTCTCCACTAACTCTTCCATTAAAATACAATTAATCATATATTTCGACTTCTTGAAAGATCGAATAGTTGCCGTGACATTTGCTACTTGGCTTGCAAAAACAATAAATTTCTCCAAGTCGTGACTTTTAATTCTTGCAATCTTCTTAATTTTGTCAATCATGGTCTTAATAATGGAATCTGGTCTACCAAACCGCAATTCCAATAAATCGATTATCCTTTCCACATTTTCAGGATGCACCATGAGTACCATAACTGCTTCACGTGCTTTACCCTTAAGACACCTCTGAAGTCTTCCCATGTTGTTCAAATTTCCGATGTTCCATCGTGAAAATTTACGACGAACAATAAATAGCCACTCCTCTGGTTCTCCTCCGAAGATAGGTAAATCTTGCGGCCATCTCTGAAGCGTGTGCTCACTTTTATTCTTCGTTAACGCTTGAGCCATTTGTGACAGCGCGGCGAATTATTGATATAGAAACGAATTTTGGTGCTAAACTATCAATATTACTCACCTTTTCATTAGTATCTCTTGGATCAAGGTGAGATTCGTCCAAATTGTCATTGCAATTTTTCGAATGTCGAAATTCTTCATTATTATGTTCGTTATAAATGTCGATTATTTGCAATTCATTAGTTTCATCTTCTAGTTTCGCATTAAGTAGTTGTAATCGAAGACTAGAAAGCCTTTTCTCTCTTTCTAACTTTTCATTTTCTAACATAGCAATCCGTTCTTCTTCTTCAAGCTCTGCTTCAATGATTTCTCGACGGACAGATTTACGCGAACATCTACTTCCTCCACTTTTTACAGATATACGGTCATCGTTTTCGTTTCTTCCTTGAAGTTCTCTGGTTTCGCGAGTTTTTTTTGTTGGTCGCTCAACTACGTACTCATTTAACCGTGAGTTAATACCTTTGTTAACTCTCTTGCTCACCCTTCGTTCGTCTTTATCGCTCTCGCTGAATGTTTTTCTCTGTTACTCCATAGCGCCTGAATCCGGCTCGAAGGACCAAAAATGTTGTGCCAGAATTTTGATCCTTTACATTTATTACAAATCTTGAAGCCAAATCCCTATTTTCTGCTGACAGCAGAAAATCCCACTTTGACCTCAAATTAAATTCCACTATCTTCGAAGGACCACCCACCTTTCGTGAAACCCACAAACAACTAAACAATAAAGGCAAATCGAAATAATGGCAAAATTATTAATTTATTTTTATACATAAGTGACATTTCATTATGCTCTCAAAAAACCGCTAGTCAACAACTAAAACAAAAATTCTCTTTTTTCTTTTCCCAGCCTCCTCGCTCTTTACTTCTCGTATTCGCAAAAATGCAGCGACAGAGGTGATGAAAATGTATTACTTAAAATTTAAACAATTTTTTATTAACGTTTAAGTTGTCTGATTTTGTTTTGTACTATTAGCGGTGGAAAATGTAATTTTATCTTGATCATTAACTGTAAATTTTTTTCGTTCCCGTATCTAGGGGAAATATAATTTATGTCAGAGCCTTTGTCGATTAATATTATAGTATCGTTAGTGTGTAAAATATGAATTGAGTTCTCGTGACTCGTTATTACGTATTTTTAAGTTGGCTTAATTTGTGTTTTTTTTTTAATTTTGTCGTCGATTATTTGTTCGCGTTTCGTTTATGGATTTTTATGTGAACTTGTTCGGGGACACTGAATTGTTTTTTTTTTTTCGTAACTAGGGGAAAATATTCAACAAGAGACCCTGCAGAGTCCGCTCTGCAGGATACTGCCGGATTCCTACCGGCTAAAACCCGCCTCCCTAGGAAATCCCCAAGTGCCCTGGAACCGTTTATAACATTACTTCGGGGCACTGGCTTGTACTTTGCCAATTCGGCATCTAATGTCTATCTGTTTCGCTTTGTTCATTATATCTTAGTATCCCCTGATGTAGTCATGTATTACCTCCCAAAATACTTCCTTCCCTAGCATTATCGGGTTTAAATTCTCAACCGTTATGGTCTTATTAAGTCTCCGCTCCAGTTCTCTCCGTTCCTGGCCCATCTTGGGCATCTGAACAAGGTATGTTCAGCGTCATCCTCCTCTGCTCTACACCACTCATAGATGTCTATCTCAATCTTCTCTATGCGTTTTCTGTACGCTTTGAAGTTGCCATGCCCCGTTAGAGCTTGTATTAGGTGATATTCAATCTCCGTATACCCTCTCTTTAGCCATGGTCTTAGTTCTGGGATTAGCCGTCTAGTCCACGCCCCTTTGCTCCCGTTTTCCCACTGTTCTTGCCAGATTTCTATCATGTCGTCCTCTTTTGCCTCTTTGCTTCTCCTCTCTCTCTTTTCGTAGCTTTCCTTCCTTTCTCTCGCCATTATGTGTATGGGAAATAGGCTTGTTACTACCATGGCTGCTTCTTGTGATACAGTCCTGTAGGCACCGCTTATTCTGAGGGAAATTTTCCTTTGGGCTGTGAGCATTCTCTGTATGTTTCTTTCGGCCCTTAACGCATGTTCCCACACAGCTATCGCGTATAGCATAATGGATGTTATTACCGTCCCGTACATTCTCATTTTACTAGCTCTTGGCTCTTTTATATTTGGCATAAGCCTCGCTAGTACGTTTGCTGTGTTAGCTGCCTTTTTGTTACCTTCTCTACCTGTGCTGAGAATCCTGGTGTGATACTGTTTTGTTCCGTTTGTATTAAGCCTACTGCTCTCCTGCATTCTGTGAGGTACACTGCTTCTGTTTTTTTCTTCCGCCAACGATAGGCCTGCCTCTCTTAGCCATTCAGTTATTTTTCTCACCGATTCATTTGCCTTTTCCTGTATCTCCGTTATGGTTTCTCCTGCAACAGTCAGCGCCAGGTCATCTGCATACGCCGTCATTTTGGCTCCTTCCGGTACTTCCAGCCGCAGGACCCTATCATACATTATGGTCCATAGGAACGGTCCTACTATCGAACCTTGTGGGACACCTGCCGTCACCACTATCCTCTCATGTTCCTCTGTATTCTCTACCTTAACAAAGAGTTTCTGTATGTTGGACATAATTAGCCTCATCAGGTATTTTGAGATGTCCTTTCCCCTAAGTTTCTTTACTATCCTCCTCCATGATGCCGTATTGAATGCATTCCTTATGTCAAACAGAATTAGAACACATATCTTTTTATCTCTAAGAGCCTCTTCTGCCTTCTTTACCACTTTTTCTATTGCTGCTATGGTGCTGCGTCCTCTCCTAAATCCGAATTGGCTTTCAGCCTAGTTTCCTTTTCTTCCACCTCCTGCCTGAGTCTTTCCAGGATCATTTGTTCATATAGTTTTCCTGCCACGTTTAACAGGCACAGAGTCCTGTACGAGTTAGGGTTATCTTCCGGTTTTCCCTCCTTTGGTATAAGGATTAGGCGGGCTTCTTTCCATAAATCCGGGAAACTTCCCCGCTCTAATAGTCCGTTATAGACTGCCAGCATTTCTTGTGGGTACCCCTTTACTGCTATCTTTATTACCTCCGGGGGTAGCCTATCTACTCCCGGGGCTTTCTTACTTTTGATTTTTCTCGCAGCCTCCTCTATTTCCCTACCCGTGAAGGAGGGGATCTCTGTAGCCTCGGGTAGAATCCAGTTGACTTCCCTATGCTGTGTGAAGAGCGTCTGGATTATTTTCTTAGTCTCCTCTTTATCTTTTGTCCTAGGGGATGGTCTTGCCTTCATTCTTTTACATACAATTTTATATCCTTGCCCCCACACATCTTCCTCCACCTCTTCTATGAGGGTTTGTCAGCACTTTCTCTGCGACTTATTTATTGCCTCTTTTAGTTCTTGCCTGCAGTTGTTTGGCTCTTCTCGTTCTTGTTCGCATGGTGTTTGCGTCCTTGTTTCTTTTTCGTTGATATTTACGTCTTGCTGCTAGAGCTTTTCTTCTTATATTAGCTATTTCAGCAGTCCACCAATATACTGAGGTTCTGTGGCTTCCTCTTTGTTTCCTTGTGGCCTCTTCACATACGTTTACTAGTGCTTCTTGCATCTCTGTTTTTGATCCCATTCTTTTTTCGATTTCTTTCTTTAGCTGTTCTTTAAACTTTTCTACGTCGAGGTTTCCTATTGCCCATCTTCTGTGTTCTGCCTCGGTATATTTAGCTCTTTGTTCTAATTCGTATGTTATGTATTTATGGTAGCTCAGAGTTTCCTCTTCCATTACCTTCCATTTATTTACTTTCCTCGTCGCTTTCTCTGTTGCCATCGTGATGTCGATGTGCGATTGCGATTCTCCTCTCTGGAAGATTGGAACATCGCCTGTGTTTAATACGACCGGCTCTAGGCTCGCCGCCCATTCCAGAAGAATTTTTTCTCGTGCGTCCGTTTCTTCTGAGCCCCATTCCCTCGCTTTGGCGTTAAAGTCACCGCCAATGATTATATGTTGTTTGTTTATACGGCTGGCGTTTTACACGCATAAAATAAAAATAAAAAGTAAAATAAAAATTTTAACACTCGCGCGGAGACTAGCGAAAACCAACCGTACTCGACTGCTATCACACTATCACTGGGGGACGAGAACGTGTGTATTTAACATGGTATGGCCGTTGACATGAATTAAAGTAATGAGAAATCTATTTAAAATCTAATTCATCATCACAATTCTAATTGGATACTTATAAGTTTATTGATGGGCAAGGGATAATGTTTGGTGGGGTTGGAGAGGGGAAGGGGGGGTGAGTTTTTTTTCTTTTATACGAGTATATTTGTTACACTATTTAATTAATATCTAATAATTAGATATAATATATCTACATATTTATACTGTCTATTAATTATATCATTTATTTTTATAAGGTTCTTTTCATTATAGTATAGGTAATAGTGGCTCTTCTTCCAGCATTACGTGTAAATTAAATTTTGAGTATTCGATTTAATGTTTTTAAAAAGAATACCAAAATCTTTATTTCTATTAAAACTTTATTATATTTTATATGTGGTTACATATGAGTCACAGTGCTTGACTGTGCAGAGTCTACGATACAAGAGCGTGCTTATTCACTAAACTAACCTATTTATATGTTTCTCTTATCTTCTAAATGAGTCAACTTATGTCAGATGATGTTATGACTAATGTAATGAAACAACAGGTTCAAGGTACATAATTCCTCCCCTTTTAGTTTTTTCATTATATTTGTTCTTGCATAGCTAATTCACTTAGCTTTTTCCTTACTGTTTTTACCTTTTTTAATTTTCTTTCATTTCTATATATATTTATTCTAGGTAATACATATTTTCTTAAAATATAACAACTTATTAATATAAATATTATAACATATATTATATAAGAGTGATGACTGCTATTTTCAATTTTGATTTCTTTTATTTTTGTAATTTTTGGTTCATTTAATATAATATCGGAGATATTCTGTAATTTAGTATCATTAAATTTTGAACTTATTAATTCCTTCTCAAATGTTTTAAATTCGATTTCTTTATATTTTTGTAAAATTCTTTAAATGTGAAATTATTTATTTGACATTCTTGGTTAATTTTTATCTTATAGATTCCTTGAATATTTATTTTTATTTTTATTTCGTTACAGTTCATTTGGATTTCTTGTTTATTTGGGCTAATCATAATTAATTCATTTGTATTTTGAATTAATTCAAAAGTATTCTTTTTCTCAATATTATGGTATTTGCAATCATCATCCTTCTGCTTATCTAGTATATTTCCCATACATTTGCTTATTTCTATAAATTGTGTAATACACAAGTACTTATTTTTAATATAACTACATTCACTTATTTTATAGGTCTTATCTTGTGTGAAGTATAATTGTTGAGGTTCACTCATTATTATAAATCCGTCGTTCTGAATCATTGGTAATGGGGTAAATTGGTTTAATTTAAAGGACTCTTGGGAGAAGGTTGGTATTGATATTATAAAGTATATTTCTCCGTTATAGTATTTACAATGGGTTTCTATTAATTCATTTAAATTCCAAATGTCATTATTTTGTGTAGTTTGTTTTAAATTTTCATAAGATATTATACTAACGTCTAGTTTGTGTAGTGAGCAAAAGGTTAGACTTGTTTCTATTTGTTTTGTTAATTCGTTTAAATTCATTATTATTAATATTAATTTCTGAAATTTACTTTCCATATCTATTTGTACTTTCCAATCTAAGTCTCCTTTTAAAGCATAAATTATATTCTCAATTTGACGTGTTAATTCTTTTTCATTATGTCTGACGTTTTCTAATTGTGTATTAAATTTATTTGTCATATCTTTATTATGTTTAATGATTTCATCATTTTGTTCTTGTAATATTTCCTGATTTGTTTTTAATTTATTAAACATTTCTTCGTATCTTTGACTATCCGTAGAATCTAAATTTCCCGTTATTGATTTAACGATGGAGCCTAATCCGTTTATAAGTCCGCGTTTTTGTCTTTTATTAAATAGTTTTTGAATTTGACTGTTTAAGTCTAGATAGTTATAATTTAAAATATTAATATATGTTTGGAATGTTTCATTATAGGGTTTTATGTTTTTTAATAGATTATCTTTGTTTGTTCTTAATTTTAGGAATTCTTCGTAGATGAGATTTATATTGTAGTCATAGTATATTAGTTGTTCACCAGTCTTGATTTTGCATTCACCTAATTCGGCAAGATGGAACCCATTATTGTTCGAGATATCTTGAATTTGTCCTTGACATCTGAAATTTTTATTTCATTTTTAATTGATTTATTTTTATATTTTTACTTCTATTCTTTTTGTCTAATATTCTAATTTTTCCTAATAAGGGGTTATAACTTTTAACTAAATATTTTCTATATATTGGTTTCTTTATTTTATGAATAATTCTAGGATTCTGTTTAACGTATACTTTATCTTTTAATTCTAAAGGATTATCATTTTCTATATTTCGTTTTAATTTTTCTCTTTCTATTCTATCTTTTATAATATGCTTAATTTTTCTTTGTTGTTCTTCATAATTTTCTCTTAATTTGGATTGGTCTACTTTTATAAAAATATTTTCGTTTGATATTCCGAAAAGTATTTCAACTGGACTTAATTGTGTTGTACTATGTTTTGTATTATTATACGCTAGTGTAGCCATTCGTATTTTTTCTGGCATTGTTATGTCTTTAGTGTCTGGTCTTGAGTGTAATATTCTCAATTGTTCTATTAATGTTGAGTGAAGCCTTTCCACTGCATTACTTTTAGGATTATTAACACAAGTTATGTGTAATTTAATTTTCTTTTTACTTAAGAGGTCTTTCATTAACGTGTTATTAAATTCTGTACCATTGTCCATTATTATTTCTTTAGGTATTTTGTATGTTTCGAAATATGTTCTTATTTTATCTGTTATTTGTTTTGCGCTCTTATTTTCGACCTTGATAACCTGTGCGTGCTTGGAGAACTGATCTAATATTGTCAAGTAAGATTCTTTATTTAGTGATAACAAGTCTATGTTTATCATTTCAAATGGTTGTGCTTGGTGTTATTGTAAGGTTGTCGGTTATTTTTATCGGTTTTCTTTCATATTTATTACATCGGCACGTTTCACAGTTGTTTATATATTCTTGAATGTCTTTATTCATTTTTGGCCAGTAATATTTTTCTTTTAATTCTCTTATGGTGGCTAAGATTCCTCTGTGATTTGTAAGACCTGTATGAAAGTCATGTATAATTTCCAATTGTTCCTCATTATTTTCTACGTTATTTACTAATTTTGTACACGCTATGATATTTATAGAGTTTGGTTGGAAATTTTCTTGTAATATTTTTGAAACTTCTTTATCCTAATCTTTTTGAAATAAGGCGAAATATCTAATTTTTGGGGTTAGATAGGTTTTTATAAAATCTATAACATCTTGTTTAAAAGTTATTTGATTAAATTTACAAATAAATCTTTGTTTTTTATTATCGAAATATTTTTCTATTTTTATTTCAGTATCCCTATCTACTTTATAAATTATTATTTGATTATCAGCTATATTAATTCTATCGTCTAAATATTTTATTCCTGCTATGGGATTTTCATTTGCGCTATGTACCGTTTGATTAACTTCTTCTTGGTCTATATTATTTTGTTCGCTACTATTTTCTGTTTCGTTATGGTTAACGTCGGGTAATGTGAAAACGTTTATTTCTATATTAGTATCTTCAAATATTTTATTTATCTTTTCCCTTACTTTTTCCCATTCTAATTGGTCTAAACCGCATCCTAATTTTGGGATATTTATTATAGGTAGTTCGTTTATAATCATATAATCTCTTAATTCTTTTAAAGGTTTATCTAAATTTTTTAATAATGGTTTATCAAAATGATTTATTTTTGTAATCAACTGAAATATTATTTTATTATTTATATTTTGAATAATAATATTTTTATTATTTCGTTTTTTGCAAAAGTCTTTACAATCATATTTTAAATTTATTTGTTCAGCCAGCCCTTGTGACATTTCGCAGTTTTTTGATATACAATGTGCAATGGGGTTTTGTTCTAATACATCTCCTATTAAATTATTTAATTTAAATTTCGGTTTCTGTCTGGATAGTAGGTCTGCAACAACATTATCTTTACCTTGTAAATAATTTATCTCAAAATTATATTCACTTAATTCTATTTTCCATCTGATTAATTTTTGATTTGGGTTTTTCATGTTAAATAACCAGATTAAAGGTTTATGATCTGTTTTTATAATAAACTTCCGTCCGTAAATATATGGTCTAAAATTTCTAACTGCCCATACTATTACTTTTAATTCCTTTTCTATTGTCCTGTAGTTCTGTTCTGCTTTATTTAAAGTTTTAGAGGCGTAACATATAGGTAATTCTTTATCGTCTGTTTTTTGTACTAATATAGCGCCTATTGCAAAATCACTTGCGTCTGTAGTTAGTATGAATTCTTTGTTAAAGTCTGGGTTTTGTAATATTGGGGATTTTATTAATGTATTTTTACATTGTTCGAATGCATTCTTATAATTTTCATCGTCTATATTTATTTTAACATTTTTTCTTAAGCATTGTGTAAAGGGTTTTGTCAAGTCTGCGTAATTAGGTATGAATCGTCTATACCATCCTAAAGTTCCTAAGAATTGTTTTATTTCTTTTTGTGTTTTAGGTAAATTTAAATTTTTTATTATCTCTATTTTTTTTTATCTGTTGTTAATCCGGTTCGATTAATTTTATATCCTAAAAATTTAACTTCTTGTTGTAAAAATTTGTACTTGTCTATTTGTATTTTTAGATTTGCTTGACGTAGTTTTTCGAATACTAGTCTTATATTTTTTAAATGTTCTTCTAGGTTTTTGCCAAATATTATAATGTCGTCCATGTATACTAAACAAAATTTATTAATTAATTCGCCTAATGCTTCATTAATCATTCGTTGGAATGTGGCAGGTGCGTTTTTAAGTCCAAAAGGCATTCTAATATATTCGTAGTGTCCAGAACTTGACTGAGGGTCGTGTCTAACATACCAGACTGATTATTGTTAAGAAACATTAATCGATATTGGAGTTTTCAGTTTTATTTTATTATAAAATTGTACTCTTAAATATGGTTATACAAGTGTCTCTAGTAAAAAGTGTTTATCAAATGTGATAAATTTACTTTGAACTGTACACGAATACTCTATAACAAAAATATATCAAACATTTACATATTTTTACCATTCTCATATTATATAGTGGGTGAGTATTTTGTTGTTATGTGTGTTATTCTTGAAAATTTGTCAATATACACACATATACGTAATTCGTAAATGATTGCATATAATGTATCCGAGACATTTAGTGTGTTTTTACACACTTCTTGATCAAAGACATTATAATAAATCTAATCTGGAATTAATAAAGTATATGTATTGGCTAATAAGTAATTGAATAACCACAAGATAAAAATAATAACAAAATATTTATGTTGTTTGTGTTGTTGCGTGCGTGTGTGTATTGTATAGTTTCTAAAACGATATATTTACACATAAATATGTCAACACACACAATAATAACCAAATAGATACTCCGTAATGGTAAAAGATTAATAGACTAATAACATGATATAAATTTTTGTTGGAATTATTATTTTATGCGACCTCAGGTTAGGTGAGATTACCCGCTAAATTTAAGCATATTATTAAGTGGAGGAAAAGAAACTAACTAGGATTCCCTTAGTAGCGGCGAGCGAACAGGGAAAAGCCCAGCACTGAAGCCCGTGGTCGGAAACGATCACCGGGCAATGTAGTGTTTGGGAGAGCCCGTTTAACCTAAGTATTTATAAACGCGTCCAAGTCCTTCTTGAAGGGGGCCATTCGCCCATAGAGGGTGCCAGGCCCGTAGTGACCGTTTATATATTTGGGTGGGTTTCTCCTTAGAGTCGGGTTGCTTGAGAGTGCAGCTCTAAGTGGGTGGTAAACTCCATCTAAGGCTAAATATGACTGCGAAACCGATAGCGAACAAGTACCGTGAGGGAAAGTTGAAAAGAACTTTGAAGAGAGAGTTCAAGAGTACGTGAAACTGTTCAGGGGTAAACCTGTGGTTCCCGAAAGTTCTAACGGGGAAATTCAATTGCCTCACCGGTTATGACCATTTAACAGTGATATATTGTATATGAGACATTGTATGCGTGCGATTTTTCGGAATCGTAGCTGTTATGTAGTGCTCCGCTGTTTTATTTAATATTGTATATAGCCGGAGGCGTGCACTTCTCCCCTATTTAGACCGTCATGGCCTATTGGGTAAATATTGTAAATGGTGTCTAAGGCCCGTTATGGAGCCCGTAGCATCAAACTTCGGTTTGTGTGCAACGGACTAATGGTGACCCGAGATCTATCCAATAGTAAATATAATGATGATGGGTCGCTAAAACTATTTAGTGAGCGTTTAGACCTATGACAAATGCTTGTATGGGCATATTTGTGGAAATTGAATTTTATGCCGGTTCTACGCGTACAGTATTGTTAGTCATGGTGTTCTCAAACCGTTTCTTATCATCAGTCTATGGCGTATATGTATTGGGAAATTACAGGACCCGTCTTGAAACACGGACCAAGGAGTCCAGCATGTGCGCGAGTCATTGGGACTCTGTTAAAACCTAAAGGCATAATGAAAGTAAATATTTGATGTGTTCCTGATTTATCGGTGTATCACTGAACATTTAAGGGAAGATGGGTAACGATATTTATGTTACCTCGCATTCCCGGGGCGTCGCGTACTTACTGCAAGTTGCGGCGCACCAAGAGCGTACACGCTGGGACCCGAAAGATGGTGAACTATGCCTGGTCAGGATGAAGTCAGGGGAAACCCTGATGGAGGTCCGTAGCGATTCTGACGTGCAAATCGATCGTATGAACTGGGTATAGGGGCGAAAGACTAATCGAACCATCTAGTAGCTGGTTCCATCCGAAGTTTCCCTCAGGATAGCTGGTGCTCGGATGTATATATATTTTGTATGAGTTTCATACGGTAAAGCGAATGATTAGAGGCATTGGGGTCGAAACAACCTCAACCTATTCTCAAACTTTAAATGGGTGAGATCTCTGGCTTGCTTATGTGAAGCTATGAGATTGAATCAATGAGTGCCAAGTGGACCATTTTTGGTAAGCAGAACTGGCGCTGTGGGATGAACCAAACGTTAAGTTAAAGTGCCTATATCGATGCTTATGGGATACCATGAAAGGCGTTGGTAACTTAAGACAGCAGGATGGTGGCCATGGAAGTCGGAATTCGCTAAGGAGTGTGTAACAACTCACCTGCCGAAGTTACTAGCCCTGAAAATAGATGGCGCTGAAGCATCGTACTTATACTTAACCGTCGGGACAGTAGAAATGTTTGTCTCATTTACGGATGTCCAAGCATTATTAGGTCCCGACGAGTAGGATGGTCGCAACGGTGAGCGCAGAAGGATTGGGCGTGAGCCTGTCTGGAGCCTCCGTTGGTGCAGATCTTGGTGGTAGTAGTAAATACTCCAGCGAGGCCCTGGAGGACTGATGTAGAGAAGGGTTTCGTGTGAACAGCCGTTGCACACGAGTCAGTCGATCCTAAGCCCTAGGTGAAAACCAATGTTGATGTGGTGTGTTTATTATATGAAATATACAATATTACTTTCGCTATATTTTTACCCAAATAATAAATATACACGGCTATTTATACAAATAAATAAAATGAACAAACATTGTGAAGTTGCTAGAACACGAGCTCACTACCCTAATTTTTCAAAATTCAGGTCTCTCGAGCATCAGATTTTTTTGTGATGACTTAGAAACCTGAAATTTGGTATGTGCAGAGACTTTGCCGTCTTACGTGCCATAGCGCTCAATTTGACCTTGGGTTTAAGAGTAGAGGTCAAGGTCGAATCAAATTTTATAAAGATGACAAAAAAAAATACCCGTACGTTATTATACGTCTATAGGGCAATATAATTGCGAAATATAAAAAAAATAATTTTTCAACCCCCTTCAGTTACAAATTTTTATCTTTTTTACTATAACAGATAAAAAAAAATAAAAACACATTCACCCTCACTTGCCTATGGGACATCAAATGGCATAGTAGTAAAAAATAAAAAAAAATAAAAAATAAATTACATGTTAAATTTTATGGGATGAGTCATTTTCAAAAATTCATAAATGTACTTAAAATTACTTATTACAAAATGTTAGTAATTGTTCAACTCTAATTGGCTTCTAACAAATCTTTGTGCAAAAAATGAGCCATTTTTTGTCACCCTTAAATTTTAAAAATTCACTACTTCGGCTCTGTACATTCTTTTTAAATTCTAACAACGCTACAATTTTTTATAATTATAGTGTCATATTATTCAGTGAGAAAAGTTTAAAAACATCAAAGGGGCAAAAGTTTTTTTTTTGTTTTTCATTATTTTTTTTCGGTACAAAATTAAGTGAATTTTGAAACAACATTACTGCCATTCTTATTCAAAGTTAGAGGTTACCTTAATCTGAAAATATGAACAAATTTTGTTTGCAACCCTTACCAATTTGGACAAAAATATCTCTAATTTTAAAAGAGATAAAAATATTTTGACAACTATTATGTACCCTCTGGACACCTTATTATTAGATAAAAGAAATGAAAAAAATGAAAGAAAATAAAAAAAAAATTACATGTTAAATCCCATAAGAGAATTACTTTTCAAAAATTCATAAGTGGGTCTAAAATTAGATATTACAAATATTTAGTAACGTTTCGTCCTTAATTAGCTCCTAAGCTTTAATTGTGCAAAAAATGAGCAATACGTTTTTTTCACCCTAAATATATAAACTTTTTTATCTACGATCCTATTTGGATTAAAAAAAAACTAATTACACTATAAACGTACACTTATTATAAGATTTTTCTTTAAATATAAAAAAAGGAAAGTTTTTCCCTTGTAAATTTTCAACAATTCAAAAAATTATTAAAATTACATATTGCAAAACAAAATTTCCATCACTTGTCACAAATTCCAAAATTTTTACAGCACGTTTGAATCAACTTATCAGGTCATCATCAAACGGCTGGTCAGTTCAGCTTTAACCATAGACGCGTTTCGTCCTTTAGGGACTCATCAGTATGGTGTGATCAACTATCCAGCTAGCCCAACTAGGGACTAGTGAACTGTGATATTTTTACAAGCTGAACTGACTGATGTTAAAGTAACTACGTCGGTAGACAAGACATGAGAGCTAAGAAGCAACCCGTGGTGCCATCTACCGACAGAATCGCAAACTGCATGACAGCAATTGAAATTAAATAAAGACAAAAAGTCAATTACGATGTGGAACTGTGTCTTAAAAAATAAGAAAAATAGGAAAACAAAATTTCCATCACTTGTCACAAATTCCATTTTTTTTTTTTTTTTTGTAAAAATATCACAGTTCACTAGTCCCTAGTTGGGCTAGCTGGATAGTTGATCACACCATACTGATGAGTCCCTAAAGGACGAAACGCGTCTATGGTTAAAGCTGAACTGACCAGCCGTTTGATGATGACCTGATAAGTTGATTCAAACGTGCTGTAAAAATTTTGGAATTTGTGACAAGTGATGGAAATTTTGTTTTCCTATTTTTCTTATTTTTTAAGACACAGTTCCACATCGTAATTGACTTTTTGTCTTTATTTAATTTCAATTGCTGTCATGCAGTTTGCGATTCTGTCGGTAGATGGCACCACGGGTTGCTTCTTAGCTCTCATGTCTTGTCTACCGACGTAGTTACTTTAACATCAGTCAGTTCAGCTTGTAAAAATATCACAGTTCACTAGTCCCTAGTTGGGCTAGCTGGATAGTTGATCACACCATCCTGATGAGTCCCTAAAGGACGAAACGCGTCTATGGTTAAAGCTGAACTGACCAGCCGTTTAATGATGACCTGATAAGTTGATTCAAACGTGCTGTAAAAATTTTGGAATTTGTGACAAGTGATGGAAATTTTGTTTTCCTATTTTTCTTATTTTTTAAGACACAGTTCCACGTCGTAATTGACTTTTTGTCTTTATTTTATATTACAAAACCTTAATTATTTTACAATTATATCTGGCTCACAAAGATTATTTATACAAAATATGAGCTCATTTTTTGAAATTATCCAATATATTCAAAAATTTATTACTCCGGCTCTGTATACATTTTTCAAATTCTAGCAACACGAGAATTATTTCCACTTGTAAGGCTATATTATTTTTAGATAAAAACTTCAGAAATATTAAAGGGTCAAAATTGTGTTTTTCCAAAATTTCCTATTTTTTATCTTTCCCATTTAACAGAAATCTTAAAAAACTACAGTTGCATTATAATACAATGCCATAGGTTATCCTCATCTCAAAATATTACCTCATTTTGCTTACATCCCTTACTATTTTGGGTCAATGTATCTTTATTTTTAGAAAAATTAACAAATATTAACAACTATTTTGCATTTAATGGGTGTCTTAGTAAAAGATAAAAGAGAGTAAAAAAAACAAATAAAATTGCATGGTCAATCCCATACGAAATATATTTTTGAAAATTAAAAAATTGGTCTACGATTCAATATTACATATTGTTATTGATTTTAAGTTCCTACTTTTCTCTCACACATTAATTATATACAATATGAGCAATACTTATTTTCCATCCTTCATATTTAATATTTTGTAAATACACTCCTATTCGGAATACAAAAATTATTATACCATAAAATTACATGTATTATATGAATTTATTTTATATAAAAAGCAACATTTCATCTATGCAAAATATATTATTAATCTATGCTCAAATTAATATTAGCTCAATCCATGTGTCTCAAACGAACATGTTTTTTATCAAAATAGCCGTACCCTTACGTTTGAGAACTGCTGCATTACAAAGTACATATATTTAAACATCAGCCCTTCAATAATCGGATTACTATCTGATACAATATTACCATTATACGTTCTTATCCTGTCATAATTAGTTTTATTTTCCATGCCATTACAAACGCATTCATAATAATACAAGAACTGTTTGTTGTTGCAACTCAAGTTATCAATGGCATAATGGCAATATATTTTGCGGAGCCACATTTTTATAAACCACTTTATCTATAACACACACATATATATATATATATATATATATATATATATATATATATATATATATATATATATATATATATATATATATATATATATATATATATATATCTTGCAATAAGTAAATAACAGTTCACAAAAATTAACAACTATTTGGAATTTACTGAAGTAGATCTCGATAAGTGATATACTTTGGCGCGTTAAGTGCGGTTACCAGCCGTTCAGTCACGGCTTCCAAAATATGTTAGTGGAGTAAGAGCTCTGAACCTTATTTCTAAACATATATAAATTTTTCCCGTAGCGTTTAATCTTTTTGCACACACTAATTGTGTGCATTAATTAGATAGCTCATCAAAACCAAATATTATATTTAATATATAAAAAAATTACCTCTATCCATGTATCTCACACAAACTTATTATTAATAAAGTGGACGTACCCTTACGTTTGAGAACCGCTGTATTAAATAATACACATATTTAGTCATCAGCCCTAAAATTATCGGTATACTTTCTGGCACAATATTACCTTTATTTATATAAGTAAAATTCTCAATGAATTATTTGCTTTTAAATGGATCCTTTTCAATATATTTTATGCTATAACACCGTTAGTGATGGCTTGAAAAGTGTAAGTAATTAAAACGTTAAAAGAACTTAATAATGGTAATATTATACTTGATAGTAAGTAATGTAAGGATATATATATATATATATATATATATATATATATATATATATATATATATATATATATATATATATATATCGGTTCTATAATACAATAAAAACGGTTTATATTTCTTATTTATATTAGTGTCATGGTAATCAAAGCAGAACAATTAAAAATTAAAATATGTTATTAATAGGGCGGTTAGGGCAAAACATGGGAAATTATAATAAAGAACGCTAAAATTATGGTTCATTAACATTTCTTTTTTATTTTGTAATACACACAAGGTCCTATCAATATTTAATATTATTAAATAAATAAATAAAATAAATATATCGTCACGCCTTCTACCCATTACTGGGTGTGGCACTCTGCCGAAGCAAATCTCGGTAAGTGATATATTTTGCGCGTGAAGTGCGGTTACCAGTCGTCAAATTACGGCTCCCAAAGATGTTAGTGGTGGAGGAGCCACAGGGGTAGTTTTTAAAATTTTAAAAATTGTTTGTCGCCTGTGGGAATTGAATCAGGGTTCTTAGGATCCACAGGCCGACTTCATACCACTGAGCTAGCCACCCCATAATTATTAAGGTAAAGAAAGTCTACTTTATATCATATAACATTAATAATACGCTAACAAATTATTATAAAACGCATTTGTATTTAACTTTATGTTAGGCCATCAAAGAAAAACAATAATTCAATTACGTTTTTAATAAGATGGTTCAGGCGAACAAATTTGTATAAGAATAAAATCACGCTAAAAGACTGCTCATAATGCATTTCTTTCGTTATAATTCTCTCTTCCATAAGACCATTCACTTCTTTCAATCATAAATTTCGATAGAAATGTAACAACATAACAGATATATGTTAACATTTTTTACAAATAATATTCTACCATTGCGCCGCAACTTTTTACCTACGTAATAAACTCGCTGAGCGCATATATAAGAACTCTTCATCATGGACTCATTCCATATTTATTTACAGTGTTTATCGTTACAAAAGTTTCATAAGTACGAATTATCAGTATATTCGTAAAGTCAGATTTATTTGCCTATATTTGCTTTAATCTTATATAGATAGATAATTCTAACATTATACATATTTATTGTTATTTTTGCGTTTCAGTTTGTTTACTTTTTACGTGAGTTTAACTTTGTTATTTGTGTTTATGAAATTCAATATTGAACATGCCACAGCAAAAATATAAAGAAAATTCAACTGTTATATATATATGTATATATATATATATATACATATATATATATATATATATATATATATATATATATATATATATATATATATATATATATATATATATATATACATATATGTATATATATATATATATATATATATATATATATATATATATATATATATATATATATATATATATATATATATATATATATATATATATATATATATATATATATATATATATATATATATATATATATATATATATATATATATATATATATATATATATATATATATACATATATATATATATATATATATATATATATATATATATATATATATATATATATATATATATATATATATATATATATATATGTATATATATATATATATATAATCGTATATATATATATATATATACATATATATATATATATATATATATATATATATATATATATATATATATATATATATATATATATATATATATATATATATATATATATATATGTATATGTATATGTATATGTCTATCGGTAACAAAAATTATGTGTGAGTCCCCACTACTAATATCGTGTATCATATGCAACCTCCCTGACATAAAATAGTATATTATGTGGAGTATTTTTCACAAAATAGGAAGTCATGTTTACACTATAAATAATTAAGACAGAGTGCCGCACTCAGTAATGGGTAGAAAGCGTGATAATATATTTATTTTATATTTATTTATTTAATAATCAATATTAGTCATATCACATGATTTATATTGCAACATATATGAATAAATATAATAAATGAAGACGTACAAAACAGTTGTTGAAAAAAACAGTGACTATGAACATGATTAATCTCATGACTTTGTTCTAACAAGGACAAATATTTATTAAGTTCCATTTATTTATTTATTTATTTATTTAATTGTTACACTGCACAACAGGAAGTAAATCCCAATTACAGTACAGGGGGCCTACAGCTTATAGTGGAATCCGAACCACTCAGACACAACCGTATTTTTTTGATATAAGTAGAAGTCAGTGAGATTTGAACGCACGACCTCTTGCTTGCTAATTAATAAAAGGCATAGAAAAAGACTTGATGACAAGGAATATAAAGTATAAAATTGATTTCAAACCTTGTCAACTCAATGCATGTATTATTTGGTATATATATATATAGAGTACATTGCACATACAGAGTTCATAATGCGTTATTTGTATCATGAGTAGTTGTAGTGGTGACGTCATCGGTCACTCGGCTCCGCTGAATTACGTCATCTCTCGACCACCTCGTCTCGGTTATACCTGCATGACAAAATACAACATGTCATTCCAATCTCGGTCAACATTCGCTGAGAGTTACATTTCAGTTAGTACAACGAAGTTACGATCGTAAGTATGAAGCAGGTCCCAGACCTGAGAATGTCCCAGACATCCTATGGATCCCAAATCCATCCGAGGTCCTTGACCTCATTGTTGCGGGTATTTAGACCCGATTGTTGCGAGAGTGTTTCATCTCAACCAGTGCTGGAAGGATAAGGTTCTAGGTACGAAACAGGTCCCTGACCTGAGGATGTCCCAGACATCCTGTGGATCCCAGATCCACCCGAGGTCCCTGACCTCATTGTTGCGGGTATTTAGACCCGAGGTCCCTGACCTTATTGTTGCGGGTATTTAGACCCGATTGTTGCGGCCGTGGATGTCCCAGACATCCGTGTGAATCCAATTCACACGAGGTCCCAGACCTCATCGGTGCGGGTATTTAGACCCGATCGTGGCGGGTATTTAGACCCGATAGTAGCAGGTCCCCGACCTGATCATTGGATCAGTACTGTCGTATGCGCTGAAGACCGCTAAACACAAAAGAGGAGGGACTCCAATTACAGACAGGTAAATTTACCCCTGTGGTCATTAGTAAGCAGCCAATGACGGATGCGCAGCTGGCTTCGCAGAGCCAGCGCGGAGAGCCCTCAGTACGGCCCTGTATTTCACCACCACCTGTACAGTAATTGCAGTATGCTCTTAAATGTCGCCACCTGGCGGAGGGACTCCAGTACTGAGTTCGTAAGGAAGGCAAAGTGTGGAAACAGAACATAGCACATCGGTGCGGGTATTTAGACCCGATCGTGGCGGGTATTTAGACCCGATGGTAGCAGGTCCCTGACCTGATCATGGATTAGTATACAACATTTTATCAGACACATATATCCATAAATAAATACCACACCAAACATGAATATATTATCAATTAACGTGCCATATATAATAAACAACACACATGCACCATATTACTGCAGATCTCTGCATACGCTGCACCTAGACATAGAATGACAGTGAGATAACTCACCTTTAATTACTGCTAATCCAATATAGTGTCCAGGTAACAATGAATGTATAGTTCTACACTTCACTGATTCATTCTACACCGAGTAGTTCACTACCACCATCAGCCACTTACTGAACGTCTCAGCGTTCGCTGCCCCCGCACGCTACGTCATTACATCTTTCGTTGACAGATATATGACCACCAGCGCTTCCAAATCAGTGGATCGTACTTATTTAAAAACGTATATCTTACATTCGGCCAATTCTGACATTTCCTCGTCCTCGAGGATCTTTTTATGACTAATTTTTATTTGCTTATTTTATCTTAATTATTATTTACATACTTTAATTTTTTTATTATTATTATTTTATTTAATTGTCGCCTTCTGAACTTGTTGAGGACTGCAGTCCCAAGTCTTCGTCGCTGGTACCGGCCTCGTCTGATGAATCTGACACGCCTCCTGATGGAATCCATGGTTTTAATTTATCGACTGCCACTGTATTTTCATACCTGCCCTTTTGAATTCGCTCTGATCCGGGAATATCGCAAATCACGTATCTGTCATTTGGTAATACTCTCTTTATTTTAAATGGTCCCGCATATGGCGATTTTAATTTTTTACTAGTACCTTCTCCGAAGATTTGTTTTTCAAAAACAACTAAGTCGCCTTCGTTATAATTTTTAGCCGCTTTTCTCTTTTTATCGTATCTCTCTTTTTGTAACATAGCATCGTGCAGTAATTTTTCTGCGACTTTTTCTCTTTCTTCTTGAATATTCTCTATAGTTGGTCTTGCTGGTTGTATTTCATTTGTTAATATTGAGTCTCCTTTCGATCTTGGTTTATATCCAAATAGTAGTTCGCTGGGTGTTTTGCCAGTGCTTTTGCTATATGTGTTATTCATGCCGAATTGTATCTTTTGCACACAGGATTCCCATTTTTCATTATTATCACACGTGGTTGATAGCGCCGATAGAATTGTTCTGTTAAATCTTTCAACCTGACCATTGCTTCTGGGTGTAGCAACTGCGTTTAATACATGTTTGACTCCGGAATTTTGACAGTATTTTCTAAATTTCTTCGAAGTGAATGCTGTTCCTCTGTCACTAATTATTCTCGTAGGTATTCCATATATTTCGGTGATTTCTTCTAAATAACTGATGACGGGTTTAGTTTTAGTTGATTTCACAGGTTTTGCAAACAGAAATTTGGTAAATGCCTCAACAATAACTATTAAATGGGTGTATCCACGTAATGATTTTTCAAATGGGCCTAAATGGTCAATATGTACAGTGTGAAATGGGATAGGAATTTTCTCAATTGGGTTTAGATATCCTTCTTTTTTTCCAGCTTGTTTTTTATTATAAACACATTGTAAACAACATGAAATGTACTTTTCGACGTATGTTTTCATTTTCGGGAACCAATAGGTTTCGCAAAGCTTTTTAAGTGTTTTCTCAATAGAGAAATGTCCCATTTCGTCATGTGCCGTTCTTACAATTTGTGAACGCATTCCTTTCGGTACTACCCACTGTATACCGCGCGGTGTTATTCTGAAAACTCGTCCGTCACGTAGCGCGTAATTTTTATAAATATTTTTCTCGTAATCAGTTGTTGGTGGTTTTGTTAATATGTTATGGATTTCACTAATCTTTTCATCCGTTACTTGTGCAGACAATACCCAGTCAGCTATTTCAATTTTAAATAATTTAAATTCTTCCGGGGCCTGTTCTGTTGTTTCCGGGTTGCGACTCAAGGCATCTACGTGACTCATGCGTGCGCCTGGTCTATATTCAACAGTAAATGAGTATTCCTGTAAATCTAACCACCATCGAGCAATCCTAGGCATTAAATCTCGCTTTGAACATGCAGTTTTTAAGGCATTACAGTCCGTTACTACTTTGAAATTTATACCAATTAAGTAAACACGGAATTTTTTTAAACTATCAACTACAGCTAATGTTTCTAATTCGTATGAGTGAAAGTTAATTTCATATTTATTCGTTTGTCGACTATAGTATGCAACGGGTTGTAAACGATTGTTATCTTGTTTCTGAAGCAAGATTCCAGCAATACCCAATTTACTTGCATCTGTATGTACTTCTGTTTCACCAAATGGATTATAGATGGCTAAAATGGGTCGATTAATGAGGTTTTCTTTTAATTTTTCAAAAGCTGCTTGTTGTGATATTGTCCAATTCCATTTTTCAGTTTTCTTTAACAATTTAGTAAGTGGTTGCGCGGTTTCAGCATATTTATTTACAAATTGCCGGAAGTAATTTGTTAATCCGATAAATTGACGCACCTGATGAATATTTTCAGGAGTAGGGAAATCTTTTACAGCTCGAATTTTAATCTCACCGGGTCGCACGCCGTCTTGGCTAATTTCAAATCCTAAATAATTTATTTTTGTGGCAAAAAATGTACATTTACATAGTTTTAACGTTAACCCTTCTTTACGTAATACTTGTAAAATTATTTCTAAATTTTGCATGCCTTCTTTAATGCTCGTAGTTGGAATTAAAATATCGTCTATGTATGCCATTGCGATTTTATTTTTAAGCGGTCCTAAAACTTTATCCATCATTCTTTGAAAAATACTGGGCGCATTCGTTAATCCAAACGGTAATCTATTAAATTCGTATTGTCCATCCGGTGTCACAAAGGAAGTTTTTGCTTTAGATTCTTCCGCTACGGGGATTTGATAGTATCCAGATGTTAAATCGAGTGTTGTAAAATATTTGCAACCCCGCAGACGATCGAGTTGGTCATCGATTCTTGGTAAAGGATATCTATCTTTAATTGTAACATTATTCAATTTTCGGTAATCGATACAGAGCCGCATTTCACCGGATTTCTTTTTAACTAATAATACAGGCGAGGAATAAGGCGAATTTGACTCTTGTATTATTTCATTATCCAATAGATCTTGAATCATTTCCTTAACTTGTTCACGTTCATGATATGACATACGATAAGGACGGTATGTGATCGGTTTATTATCTTCTAAATTAATTTCTACTTCGGTAGTTTTGGTACACCCTATTTCTTCTAAATTCTGTGCAAAACAATCTCGATATTTATTTAATAATTTTAGCAAATCTGATTTTTGCGACGTAGTGAGTGTTCCAGTAATTAATTCGTGATTTTGAAATGGTTTTAGATCTTCAATATTTATTTTCATAAGTTGAAAATTACTTTCGGGTTCTGCAGTGCAGTGACGTCCACGAGCAATTGGATTATTTGTTTTTATAACTAGATCATTATTAGAAAGATTTGCGACAGCGATCACTCCATCTTTATCGGGTTTTACCGTAGTTACGCATCTCGGCACGCAATGCTCATATCCTTGAATTAATCTAATACTGTTTTCAATATATATATCTCCGTTGTAATTATTATCCTTAGAATAAACTGCGATATGTCCTACGTAATTAGCCGGTACAATCGTATTTTCCCGTGGCCATAAAGTGATTTTATTTTGAATCATATTATCAGTATCAAAATCATCACGATTCATGAGACGCAGTGATTTATCGTCCTTGATTAAAATAACACCGCGTCGTTCAGTAAATGGTTGTCCAACAATTACGGCTATATCTTGGACACTATCCGGTACGACTTGAAATTTAACAATGGCCGTAACTTCGTCAATTTTAAGTTCTGCTTCGGTTTCACCTAATGTTGTTACTGTACCGAACCCGTATCCTTTGATAATTTTTAATTTAGATTTATTACATAATAAATTCAATGATTTTAATGTAGAATCCGTCATAGTATTGCATGTACTACCTAAATCGATGTATGCTTTCATTGTGATTTTATTTATAATTGCATTAGTAAAATATTTTTCATTTGATTTTGGAGTGGTATTCATAGCAAACACACGATCATTTGAATTAATTGAATTACGGTTATTTACCTGTTTGTTTTTGATTTCTCCAATCTTTGATGCCGATTCCTTGCGTTGTCTACAATCCTTGGCGAAATGTCCCTCTCTTTGGCAGTGGAAACATCTTGGTCGCTGATTATGATGCTCATTTTGGCGCCGATATTCGTAGGGCTTGCGTGGCGCACTATACTTGTTTAAAGTATACTGCCGATGAAATTTATTTCTCTTATGAAGCGGATGTGAGACGACGGAATGGGTTTTTACTTTTTCTTCAAACGCAGCCAGGAATGTCAGTAATGCCTGTGGTTCTGTATATCCCCCTGCTCGTGCCGACGATTGAATATTTGAATCTTTGATTCCTCCAATTAAGCAGGAAACCGCGTTCTTACCACTCAAGTTGCATCCAGTAATTAATGCTAGCTTCTCGTGGTAGTATTGTAAATAAGTTTCCCCGGATCTCTTATATCTTTGTAACATTTCTTCCAATTGTTGGCAATAATCTGTCGCTCCTGGAAAAGCGCCGCGTAACAGTTGTTTCCACTGACTCCATGATTGATTGACGCTGTTTAAGCCGCGATACCATACCCCAGCTAAACCGCGCAATTTAGACGTAGCGTAATAAATTAACACATCATCGCTCCAATCGTAGACACGCTGCAATTCTTCACATGTATTTATCCACTGATTTATATCTTGATTACGGTTGTCGGGCTCAAATATTGGTACAGCGTCGCCGCCGAATTGAAATGATCTTGTTGATGGTTTCGACAACTTATCTTGCATCACGATAACATTTTCAGTCAGTTTTATGACAAGATTAGTTACTTGTGACAGATCGGAGTTAGTTTCAGATTGCGCATTCGATATGTTCTGAGTTGATGATCGATGGAATGTTTCGGATTGCGTATCTGATATAATCCAAGCTGGTTTTGCGCGGTTTGTTTCAGATTTCGCTGCACGTTTCATGATTTTTATTATAATTTTTACGAGAACACAAAAACCAGAAAACTACACAAAATATAGTTGACACAAAACACAAATTTTCCTGTACTGCACAGCACAACAGATCTACAGAAACTGGCGTAGATTAACAACGTGATCAATTCAGATCTGAAAAATTATATATTTATTGTTTTAATTTGGGGCATATTTATGATGTTATGGTTTCACACTTCGCCGCACGCAGAGTTAGACTAAACATAAACAAAAAAAAAGGCTGAATAGAGAAACGTAATGACCGTCGTTTGTCGCCCAGCGATAAGGGTACGACGCTCGCACGTGCACCTAACACAGTCTGGCTGAAAAGAATGTTGATACAAAAACAAACATATGAACTGTATGTAGAATGTTTATACTAGATCTGTAACCAGGTTCAGATCCCACTTCTGAGATAAAAGGCATAGAAAAAGACTTGATGACAAGGAATATAAAGTATAAAATTGATTTCAAACCTTGTCAACTCAATGCATGTATTATTTGGTATATATATATAGAGTACATTGCACATACAGAGTTCATAATGCGTTATTTGTATCATGAGTAGTTGTAGTGGTGACGTCATCGGTCACTCGGCTCCGCTGAATTACGTCATCTCTCGACCACCTCGTCTCGGTTATACCTGCATGACAAAATACAACATGTCATTCCAATCTCGGTCAACATTCGCTGAGAGTTACATTTCAGTTAGTACAACGAAGTTACGATCGTAAGTATGAAGCAGGTCCCAGACCTGAGAATGTCCCAGACATCCTATGGATCCCAAATCCATCCGAGGTCCTTGACCTCATTGTTGCGGGTATTTAGACCCGATTGTTGCGAGAGTGTTTCATCTCAACCAGTGCTGGAAGGATAAGGTTCTAGGTACGAAACAGGTCCCTGACCTGAGGATGTCCCAGACATCCTGTGGATCCCAGATCCACCCGAGGTCCCTGACCTCATTGTTGCGGGTATTTAGACCCGAGGTCCCTGACCTTATTGTTGCGGGTATTTAGACCCGATTGTTGCGGCCGTGGATGTCCCAGACATCCGTGTGAATCCAATTCACACGAGGTCCCAGACCTCATCGGTGCGGGTATTTAGACCCGATCGTGGCGGGTATTTAGACCCGATAGTAGCAGGTCCCCGACCTGATCATTGGATCAGTACTGTCGTATGCGCTGAAGACCGCTAAACACAAAAGAGGAGGGACTCCAATTACAGACAGGTAAATTTACCCCTGTGGTCATTAGTAAGCAGCCAATGACGGATGCGCAGCTGGCTTCGCAGAGCCAGCGCGGAGAGCCCTCAGTACGGCCCTGTATTTCACCACCACCTGTACAGTAATTGCAGTATGCTCTTAAATGTCGCCACCTGGCGGAGGGACTCCAGTACTGAGTTCGTAAGGAAGGCAAAGTGTGGAAACAGAACATAGCACATCGGTGCGGGTATTTAGACCCGATCGTGGCGGGTATTTAGACCCGATGGTAGCAGGTCCCTGACCTGATCATGGATTAGTATACAACATTTTATCAGACACATATATCCATAAATAAATACCACACCAAACATGAATATATTATCAATTAACGTGCCATATATAATAAACAACACACATGCACCATATTACTGCAGATCTCTGCATACGCTGCACCTAGACATAGAATGACAGTGAGATAACTCACCTTTAATTACTGCTAATCCAATATAGTGTCCAGGTAACAATGAATGTATAGTTCTACACTTCACTGATTCATTCTACACCGAGTAGTTCACTACCACCATCAGCCACTTACTGAACGTCTCAGCGTTCGCTGCCCCCGCACGCTACGTCATTACATCTTTCGTTGACAGATATATGACCACCAGCGCTTCCAAATCAGTGGATCGTACTTATTTAAAAACGTATATCTTACATTAATAAACACAAGTTTTACCTTGCTTTTATCCACTGAGCTACGATTGCCTGTAATTTGATATTTCAAAGTTGATATCGATTATTGGAAAATCAGAAGTGTTATTAAGAATTTATATTCGCTTATTGCGTAATCGCGTTCAAACTTGCACTCTGTCTGTGCTGTCACATCTCGCGGCCTTCAACGCTGTGCAGTGTTGCCAAATATAGTATAACTGATTATCGAAACAGGCTATCAAAATAATCGAATTTTGGGAAAAACTATGGTGTTTTTATGAGAAATATAATTTTATCGGGATCTTTTATTATTAATTTATCTCTTGACATCTAGTTTCACTCTTATAATAATACTATATAATTTATTGGTAACATGAACACATGACGTGCTTAATAACAATATAAAGGAACAAACAAATTCTTGTTAAAATAAACTCATAACTTTTTTCCAAAACATATTACAATTCTCATCCTCCTCATACGAGGACATACATTTATTCAAACTATTTATCATGTTTTTGTTGGTTGAAAATTATTATTTTTTTTACTAATTGTTATGATAATAATAAATCATTGATGGTATTAGTGCACAGACGATGTCTTATCAGTTTTTATTAAATTATTTTACTGAATACTCATTCACAAATTCCGGTGGAACAGGTATAGTAGTTAGTTATATTATAAAATCTATGATATATCAACCAGAAAAACTACTAATTTAAGGAATTTTGCTGTTCATAGCATAATATAAAAATGAAATGGACATTTATCAAAAAATTATCAATTTATATATTATTTGTAAAATAGTTACAATTATACTATAATTTGTAAAATTATAATTTAATTATCGATTATAGTGTCCTATTTATTATTATGGTAGCAACTTAAAATTTATGTCGCTTTTTCGATAATTATGTCGCATCTGGCAACGCTTAGGCTGTTTTGGGATATCAGTGGTGGTTCGTTACAATAGCTAATGTAGCAATATCACAAAATTCAAGTATATATTTATTAATTCACATAAAGCAAACAAAACCAAATATGGAATTATTAGTAATAAATAAAGTTGTCAATTTGTTTTAAAAAATTTTCAAATCAATAGGAAATTTTGCATCGGCATTTAGTTAATATAATTGATTTTAGCAATAATATGATTGAAATAGTAGAATTTTGTTGTATGAATTCACATAGAATATACATTAATAAATATGATATAAGTGTTCATTTAATTGTTTAACTAAATGAACGAGATTAATTTCAAATCAGGTGAAAAACATGCAGTGTCATTTAGCTTATATATTTTATTTTTTAACAATAACATGATTAAAATCAAAGATTTTTTAATCAACTCTCCTATAATATAGATAAATAAATAGTTTAACTAAAATAACGCGATTTATTTCAAGTCAGTTGTAGAATATGCTCAGCCAACGAGGCAGTTGAATCCCAAAAAATAGATTTCAAATTGCGATTTTCTTGAAAATTACGCTCGGCGTCGTGACGTCGATATGTGCCAACGTCGTTTAACTAACAGGGGAGTTGATTTCCGATGAGTAGTTTTTCAAATTGCGCTTTTGTCTCGGAAACTACGCCCAGCGTCACGACGATAATATGTGTCGACGTCGTTTTCAACAGATATCAGTGTTCAATAAATTGTATTACTGTTTATTACTCAAACTTAAATCTAATTTTTCTTAAAATCTCCAAATTTGTTTGAAACATTTGTGTAATTACGGAATAAAAAATGCCATTATTAATAAATATTATAATTATAGACTTACTTAAAACCAATAATATCGATTTACATATACATAGATATCAAGAATGTAAATTTTAATTTAAAAGTAATTTAACTACTGGGCTCGTCCGCTACCTTCCGTCGCGCAAATATTCTGTATTTAGGTCAGGTTCAGCCCTATGATCCAGAAGCTATGTCCTTGTTTAAAATACCACTGGCATTAACAATTAATTTGAAAATCTCCAAATTGTTTTAAAACATCTGTAGAATTATTAATTAAGTAATTTAACAGTAATTTGTTTACAACTACAAGAGATAACATTTTGCCATCAGACTACTGGGCTCATCTTCTTCTCTTCCCCTTCTATATTTAGGTCAAGTTCAACATATGCCTTGTGACCCAGAAGGTATGTTCTTGCGTAATATATACATCAGTTGTGTTGACGCATAGTAAAATAATTTGATGGCGATACCTTTTAAAATATTTAAAATAAATTTAAAACTTACAGTGAAATCATTACAAAATTAGCTGTAATATAAAATTTCTTTCTCCATATTATCAGAATTATTAGATCATTCTTCTTAAAAACTTGTATTTAGGTTAGAAAAAGGTATGGAAAGCTGTAGAATTATTAATAAAACATGTTAATAGTAATTTGTTTATAATTATAAATAAATAAAAAATAAATAAATATATCACCACGCCTTCTACCCATTATTGGGTGTGGCACTCTGCCGAAGCAGATCTCGGTAAGTGATATATTTTGCGCGTGAAGTGCGGTTACCAGTCGTCAAATCACGGCCCCCAAAAATGTTATTGGTGGAGGAGCCACAGGGGTAGTTTTTGAAATTATGAAAATTGTTTGTCGCCTGTGGGAATCGAATCAGGGTTCTCAGGATCCACAGGCCGACTTCATACCACTGAGCTAGCCACCCCATAATTATAGATGAAATAAAACCTTAAACTCAGTTCACAAAACACTAAGTTATGTCTGACCTGCAACTTTTCGGGCGTATATAATAATTAATTGAAATTAATAATAAAATGATGATATCGGCGGCCGTTGCGAATTTTTTTACATTCCCTCATTTAATTCAGTTAAAATGCAGTAACAGTAATTACGAAAAAATAACAGTTCTATCGTAAGCGCCATAAAGTTGAGTCCGAACCAGTAATTTTTAAAACTCCGAAGATTGCAAACAGCTATAAGCGTAACCTATGCGTCGCTTCCCGACATCACAAGAAAACTTACCCGTTGATATGTTCGTAATTATGGCTGAGTTAAGTTATAAATAAATCAGAAGAAAAGAAGCGGTCGCATGATCCGATGATGACGTAATTTAAATTATAACCATATTTTAACGAAACAATGCATTATTTTAGCATTATTTGGTTTAAAGTAGTACTAGTGTGAATTTTTGTTTTGCAGATCTGAATGAAATTTGGCCCACGTACACATTGGATAGTCATACGCATCCTGTTAAAATATGAAACACATATATTCCCTTGTAAAGTTGAGTTCTTATACACGGGGCTTATGGCGATCACTCAGAATCGCACATATTTGGTTTGTGTACCTCTAAAATTTTGCAGTTTCATTTGAAAAGCTAGTATGATGTTCTAGAACTATCAGAAGGAGAAAGTTTTTTATCGTTTAGTAATAGATATATAGCCATGCAAAGCCTTGTTTTTAACGAAAAATTAAGAATTCCAATTTATAATGGCAACACTACACGGTGGTATGGTATTTGAAAATTCACTAGACCAACAACCCGTTAACAATTCATGATATTCAAATCATAATAGCTAAAAAACACTTATTTTATAAAATTTTTATATTTTTTAGAGCGTCAGTTTCGCCACTCGAAAACCGATGGCGCCACCGTCACACTAGTACTACCTTAATCACTATTTGTGAATATACATATTATTTTTGAGATGTACATATATACATAACATCTCGCTATATCCCGTCAAATGGGGTAGCACAAACCCTAAAATCATGAATAAACCATTAACTCAATAAATTCATCAAATAAGTCCTCATCAAATATTCACATCCTAATACACCATTAACTTAAATCACATTCATAAGATCCCTACATATAAGCTCATTTGCTTATCACACTCGAAATCATTCATCCCACACAACTAACTTTCAATCACTTCTTATTCACTTTTCATTCGACTTCTTTCTTCGACACACATAATATATGCGTAAACCATCTCAAATTATTCACACTTACCCCTAACAACGAATCTACAAAGAATAGAAAAGATGAAATCGATAACCTGCGCTTGCATATGAAAGAAAATTCATTAACTGAAAATGAAACAGAAAGATGAGGAAGGGAGAGTCGCACTGCGCTTGTTTATTAAAGTGATGTGACAAACTTATTTACAATTGTTTATTTATGTGAGCAATAAATTAAGAAAAACGTAGTTGACGCGTAATACGAGAATGAATTATCTGAAAATACAGCTTTATATTAACGAAACGATCAATTTATTTTACACTAAATTAGTTAATGACTATTTGGTAATATGTGGTGAAAATTGTTTGTCGTCTGTGGGAAAGAACCGAGATTTTCAAATCAAAAAGTCCACTCGATAACACTGAGCCATCTGCCCCATATATACATATATTGTTTCGTTGTGTTATTGTTGATTACTCAAACGTATATCGAATGTTTCTTAAAAACTACAAATGTATTTCAAATATCTTTATAATTATGGAATGAACAATGCCATATGCCATTTATTTGTAATAATCATTAAGGTAAACCATACGGGCTGAAGATAACAACAGAACAGTGGTGAAATGACGATCTGCCTCGATCTATTTGAAATAAAATATCTTTTTTATTATATATGAAACATATTATTTATTGTACATATTCTTGTAGTCTAAGGTTCAAAGTTTTATAATAATATTACTAATTTGACATATCTTTCATATAATAAAAGAAAATAAATTATATATCACACCAAATTTAATTTGAATTTATTCAAAAATGGGCCCTACGATATCAATATAAAAAATACAGTACATTATAAATACGACAGACTAAGCCTGATGAAATTTTCAGCCAAATTAAACACGACAATTTTTAGCAAAAAAATAAAATAGGCCAAAATACCATGAAAAACGGAGTTTTTCTTTTTTTTCTCAAAAGTGTTGTGTTTAATTTGGCTGATTTTACATTTTACATTTTATAAGTTTAAATTTTTGATAGTTGTATGCATACCCACATATTTAGTATTTGTTTTGTAATCAGAAATCATTTATCTTCGTGAAAATAATATTATTCAAGCAAAGAGTAAATGATCATCAGAAAAATACCTGCTTTTATTTTCTAATATTAGGAGAATCAGAATAAAAAAAAAACATATATATAATTTTCCAACGAAGGTGAAGATGCAACCACGAATATAAACAATTGCACAATACTTAATTTCTTCGTTAAAATTGATGAAACGAATTCGACATGAACATATATATTCTAATGTAAACAAACCATGTATCCCACCAAAGCTAGGCATACGCAGCGCCTCTATAGTTTTTTTTTTTGAGTTGTCAATATCGTAGATCTGCCGATAAATCAATAGGGTTGGCAACATTGGATCTGGTGCTTCGCGGCAGCTCATGTTCTAGTCTAGAACAACGCAGTAGTGAAATAGCGAAGCAGCTGTCCATGCATTTGACAGTGAAAAATAATAATTTTAATAACTACTAATTGAAAATGAATTCAAGAACATCAAAAATTATGTCTATGGTCGGAAACACAAAGTAAGTTATTATAAATATATTTTATATGTACTATACCATTACATAAGTCAGGGAAGTGATGTTTTACTTAACGTATTGTTTACTATTTCTTCTGAAACTATTTAATTTAATTAATCATAAATAATTTAAAATGTTTAATTTTTTGATATGAATTATATTGACAGCAGACTACTTACCCAAGGTTACAAAAAACATAACATTTAAAGTCTTTACTAGACTGTTTTGTACTTTAACAGACTGTAATTTTGTTGTCACCTTGGATACTTTCTTTAATTTATTGTTTTGGTAAAAATCTACTTTCTATACTAAAATTAGTGTGGAAAGTAGGCACTTTCTTGTCAGTTTCATGAAAAATAAATTCATTTACTTTAACTTTTGTGCTATTATACTAATAATTATGTACATGATTATGTCTTTATTCGTGGAATTATCCTAGCTAAGACCACTCCATGTTTCATTTTGAGCTTGGGAATACATATTTTTTTTATTTACAATTTAACACTTTGATTCTTCATGTCAATTTAACTCAAAGACTCAGAACGACAAAATCACTTGATCTACGCTTTCGGGATTTTTTTCTTACAAATCCTTTCATCAAATTGCCAAGTAACCAAGTGTTCGTATGAAAAAAATATTCGGCTAAATGGTAATTTTTGGCCCGGTTTTTCTATATGTAATTAAACACTTAATAACTTAACTCCTAGTTGTAAGTTAGCTTATAATTGAAACATAAATCGTTTTTCAAAACAATTCTGAATCATAGTTTGTTAATTTGTGGTTAAATATTTTGAAATTTAGATTGGTAGTATAGAGCCTAAAATGATTGATCGTCACGGGGCTTGAAAAAGTTCGCATTATTATCCAAACTATCCTTCCACCGAATAAAATTAGTATTAATTGTCCTGGAAACGTCTGTAATGTTTACATAAGTACTGACATTTGAGTAAATCATTAGCGCTGTCCTATTTTTCTCCCTTATTGATATTGATACGTATTTTATTACCATCTTGTTGTTTGTATTACAAAGGAAGTATAGAACTGAATTATAAAGTAGTTTTGAAAACTTATTTATTGAAGAGCATGTTCACATAAAAACATGACGAGTTTTTTTTTTTGGAAGCATTTTTATTTGTAATGGAATGCACATTTAAAATGATTTTGAGTGCTTCATTTTTCATTATCTAATTTTTATGTGACTGATCAGTCCCTGAAATTTCTCTGGTTTAAATATCCTTAAATAACGAATACAACACGTCAGCTGGCTTATAAATGAAAAATAAGAGTTAAAATTGGCTTTGCATTACCCTTTACGTTTCTCAACAATTCAGCCCACAATCTTATGTTATTCGTTTCTGAAATACACTTTCACGATACCTTCAAATAAAACCCTTTTATGCCTAAGTTTTAATTTTCTTTAAAAATGTTTCAAATTTCATTTACTGCAATATTTTGTTTATTGTAACAAATAGAAATACTTTTATTATATCGCCCGTGATATTGACAAATCATAAACCAAAAACGAGGGTAGTTATTAAATCGCGATACATCAATACAAATATACTATAACATACCATAACGCTTTTTAAATTCTGTGTTCGTGAATTTTTATGGAATTCAAATTCAGAGTCAATACATTATGTAATTCTGTCAGATTTTCTTTTTTGACATTATCAATATTCTAAAGAAATCTAATTTGTCTTATTCCTCAAAGAAGCTAAGTGTTAGTTTAATTATTTTTAAATTTAATTCTGCAAACTCTACTGACAGTATGACAGATAACAGATTATACATTCAAATTAACTATAACTTCTTAGTTTACCATACCTCAGAGCAGTAGTAAAAGTTAATTACAGACTAAGTTTTAACTACAGATTGAAAAACTAAAAATTACTGCTAACCCCTAAATCAGTGATAGAAAAACCGGTCCATATAGTTTATATGGCAAAATGTTCATAGTTTTTATTAATTTAAGAAATCTGTACCTAACAGACTTATTTTTTAATTATCTTTATCTATTCCAGAATGTTATGTTGCGTTTACCAGATTTAAAATTTAATATGTTTTTAGGTGGCGAAATCATAACATATCCAATTCAGATCGAACATGTAACGAAATAATGATCGCTAATGACCTAAAAATAGAGATAACTCTACTAATAATTATAATTTAAAAGAATCTGAATCATCAATTTATTTAAATAGTATTACAAAATCAGATATTAATCAATTAAAAGTACATTATGATTCTTCAAAAGTGAATAATAATCATAGTAAGTTTTAAGTTATTAATTTTGCTTTTATAATTTATAATTTTAATTTATTGTATTTACAGAATTGTGTTTGAATTATTATGAAAACAACACTTTAATGAATCATTCAGATGTTCTAATTACAAAAAATAATAGCTCAAGTAAGGATATTATTAATAAATTTTTTGTATGCTTATATTTTTTTATTATAGGAAGTTTATTATATAGTGCTGATTGGAACAAAATGGATTCGGACGATACTGATGCAGATCCAGATTTTAAGTTGAGTTCTGAGGAGGAAGATCTTGTACAGTTAGGTAAGATTATTCTTGTGGTATAATATAAACATGTCTATTTCAAATTATAATGTATTCAGTTCCATCTGTAAGCGGTATAAAAGATGTTAGAAGATCTTTATTTAATTCCAATTTTGAGCAAGGAAACCCCACTCCTGCAATTGAAAAAACTGTTGTAAGTACTATTTTATAAGTATTCAGATTTCAGAGGCTACCATTTTGGATTCGCAAGAACTATAAAGTTACGAGGTCGGAAATTTGAACTTTTTATACGCATTGGAAATTCAATTTTAGATATTTTTTTCAAATATTTTGTATAGATTACTAGAAAATGGTAGAAAAGTGATTTTGCTTGCATTTTTCGTTGTGATGAAATATCTAAACACTTAAAAAATTTTACCAAATAATTATTATAACGTATATAAACTATGTAGCCAGTGGCGTAGTTACATATTTTTATAGGTTTTTGTATATCTTAAATGAATTCATTATTTTAAAATATAAAAAAAAAAAATAGTAATAATAAAAAATTCGTAAATATTTACCAAACTTTATCGATGCTTAACTTGCTCTGATTTATGATGTTAATAAATTTTACTAACGATGTTCGTTGAATATCTCGTAATATATTATAATTATTATCACATTTGAGATCCATGAAATAATTGTTACAGTAATATTTATTTATTTTACACTAACATTTGAAAATTTTTAAAAAATCGAGAGACCATTAGATGGGCAATATTTATAAATATTACTTAATAGAATTTAGAAGAAAATAGAATATTTTTAAGCGATATTTTAAAATATTGATTTTATAAAATTGATTTGACGGCTGGTAACCGCACTTTACGCGCAAAATATATCACTTACCGAGATCTGCTTTGGCAGCGTGCCACGCCCAGTAATGGGTAGAAGGTGTGGTGATATATTTATTTATTTATTTTATTTAAATTATAAGTTTATATCCTATCTCAAAAAAGTGCTTAGAAAATGGAAATATTTTCCCGTATATTTAATTATCCAGAAAATATTTCAGAAATTAATTTTGACTACGTTTTTAGGGACCGCAAAACAAAAGTTTTAGGAGACCTCATGTCTTTGAAATTTACAAAAATTTGTTTAAAGAAAGCATGCAGTTATAAATTTTTATTTAATCTATGAAACTAAAATATCTGAATTTATATTTTCAACAACTACCGATTTTTTAAGGTAGTATTATTTTTTAAACAAAAACTAAAATTAATTTTTCATTCATTTAGAAATTAAAAAATGGAGATAATGTTTTATCTTTTTTGTTGTACTTGTATTTTGAATTTCATTTTTTAAATAATAATTAATTTTATATTAAATACCTTTTTGATTAAAGATGTTATTATTCGAGTTTCTCTTTAAATGGATTTGAAGAACTCTCATTATGTTCTATAATACTACCCATACAAATTTTCTGCGACCCCTAAAATGTTTAGAGGAACGCCTGAGGGTCGCGAACCCTAGTTTAAAATGTACTAATTTAGTTAGTTTATTTAATTGAGTAAATTTTTAGATATCTCAATTTAATCTCTGCAACTTGGATATGTTGTGTATTGTAAATTAATGTGGAAAAATTAATTTTCAGGAAAAAACTACATTTCTTAAAGAAACACGAAAGGAAAAAGAAAAGAAGAATTTTTGCTACTATTGTAAAAAACTAGTATGTAAAATAGCTCGTCATTTAGAAAACGTACATAAAAATGAAGGCGATATTAAGAAATTTACTTGCCTGCCTAAAGGTACTATTGAGAACATTTTATTATCGTTAATTTTTATTTTTAAGCTTCATACCCAAATGACAGCCTGGGTCATTTGTTAGAAACTACATTGTAAAGCTAAATTCTCACATATTTTTCACTGAAACATTATCAAAGATTCATAAATGAACAAATATCAATTTGTTCATTTCATATGAGCATCTAATTAAAAAAAATATATATCATCACGCCTTCTACCCATTACTGGGTGTGGCACTCTGCCGAGGCAGATCTTGGTAAGTGATATATTTTTGCGCGTAAAGTGCGGTTATCAGCCGTTAAATCACGTCCCCCAAAGATGTAACAGGAGTAGTATTAATGTGGTGAAAATGTTTGGCGGCAGTGAAAATCGAACCAGGATTATCAGGATCCACAGACCGACACGATACCACTGTGCCACCTACTCCATATCTAATTTTTTTATTCATTCAAATAGAAAATTGGTTCTACTTTTGTTCAATTTTAATTATTATTAAAAAGAGAAATTGAACAGCCGGAACTCTTTTTTCTGACACAATCTTATTTTTTTAGGAGTTGTCTATTATTGCGGCCTCGTATTTCAAACAACCGCTTCGTCAAGTAAAATATCACTTGCCTGACTTGTTATATATGCTATTATAATTTTTCTTTAATTTCAGGATCTGCTGAAAGAAGACAAATTATTGATACGTTGCGAAAGAAAGGAGATTTTTTACATAATACTGATTCACATAACAGAGAATAACTTAATTTTATGCCGAAGATCTAAATCTGATATACAGCATAGTCCTAGTCATTATAAAATTTGCCCAAGCTGTAAAGGATATTTTTCAAAATTATCTCTTAGAAAACATTACAGGAAATGCTGTCAGACTGGGGCGAAAGGCGAAAGAAATATTCTCATTAATAGCAGACGAATACATGGAGCTATACACAAGAAAGCAAATGAAAAATTAAAAAATGACATATTTCCGGTACTACGTGAAGATGATATTACTAATATTTTGCGATATGATGAACTTGCAGTTTTGTATGGTAACAAAATGTGTGTTAAATACAGATCACGGCATCACGACAGTATGATTTGTGCAAGATTACGCTTAGTTGGACGTTTTCTTTTGGCAATAAAGAAAATAAATCCTAACATTACAGATTTCTCCTCCGTATTTCAAGCAGTTAATTATGATTCCGCAATAACAGCAATAAATACGGTGGCACATCTTAATGAAATAAATGGAAGATATGATTCACCAGCAACTGCGTCTGCATTAGGTACTGCACTCAAAGTAAATGCAAACACACTAATATTTGAATGTATCAAAGATGGAGATAATATTAAAAAGAAGTCAGCAAAAGACTTTTTAAAGTTAATGACAGAAGATTTAGGGTCTTCCGTTAATAAGACGGTAGTTGAAAATCAACTGGAACTTAAAAGACAAAAAAAAAATCATTTTACCAACAATTCAAGATATAAAATTCTTGAATAATTTTCTAGCTACTAAAAGAAAACAAAGTTATGATGCTCTACTCAAAACATTTGTTTTCGAAGATTGGAAACAACTGGCTAGTCTGACATTAATTTCATTATTAGTTTTTAACAGACGCAGACCCGGCGAATTAGAAAGAGCTTACATAAGTGATTTCGCTAATTGTCAAGGCATTCAAGAGGACGATTTTGAAGTATTTAAAAATTTATCATATAAATCTAAATTAGCTGCAAAACGGTATGTTCTTTTTCAAATACGAGGAAAATTGGCCCGCGGAGTACCAGTGTTATTGCACAAAGAATTAGAGGAATACATACGACTTATTATTAATTACAGAAATCAGGCTAATGTATCTGATGATAATCCATATATTTTTGGATTGCCAGGTGAAAATAAATACTTACGCGCAAGTACACTTTTGAGAAAGTATTCAATAGAATGTGGCGCAAAAAATTCATTTAGTCTAAAAGCCACACAATTACGCAAGCACGTAGCAACACAGTCAGTACTACTAAACCTTAAAGAAGATGAAGTTCATGATTTAGCTACTTTTATGGGACATGCTGACAAAATACATAGAGACCATTATCGTCTTTCAATTCCTACGCGTGATATTGCGCAAATGTCAAGATTATTGGAATTGGCTCAAGGGCAAGATAGTGATGGTGATTCATCATGTTTTTCTGAAGAAGAAGCTGAAGAGATAGGTTCAGATATAAGGAAAGGTAATAATTGCAATATAAATACAGCCATAATCACATTTTATGTATATAAAATAAATGAAATTTTTATCGGTAAATATATGTAAACATTCTCATTTTTATGTTATAAATTTTAGGTGAACAGTTAGAGGAAATCATTTCATCTACTAACGGTAACACACCAGAGTACCATACGGAAACCTTAAGTAAGTAATGCTCATTACGCTCTTGTAAGAGAAAGTAAATAGAAAATTTACGAGAATAATATAAAAATTTGTAAAACTATTGTTGCGTACAAATACTAATTAAGTAATTAAACTGTAAAGTTCATATAAATACAGGTTGTTTATACATTTAACATTGGGATATCTAGTAGAGGTCGGCATATTTGAAAATTTTGATATCCGATCCGATCCGACTTGATTCAAGATCCGATCCGATCCGAAATCCGATCTGAGATCCGACCAAACGTGTCATTAGATCAGTACAGTTTTTCCTATTTATATTAAACCAATTTTAACGTTGCATATTCGAAAGAAAAATAACAGTTATAGATGAAATTTATTAAATAATTTTGTTATAAAAAACTAAAGAGACATATTTTGTTGTAACGTTATTTAATCATTTTTATCACAGAACATAAATGCTTATAAATATAACGTAGCATTATATTTCTTTAGAGAGCAATTGGAATTTATGTTTTTACTAAGAGTGGATACCTAAATGTTATGTACGGATCGGATATTTTATCCGACTTTCGGATCGGATCTTTTATCCGACTTTCGGATCGGATCTTTTATCCGACTTTCGGATCAGATCCGATCCGAGAGAGCTCCGATCCGAATCCGACTTCGGATCGGATCAGATCGGATTCGGATTTCGGATATTTTTGCCGACCTCTAATATCTAGAACCATGAAAGCAACAAGTTTGGTTAAATTGGGCAAAAGTTATAGCTTTTTTTACTGAGAAGTATTTAAAAAATTTACCCCGGAAAAAATTTTGCTGTGCCGTGCGTTAGGTGCTAAAATCATCTGTAATTTTTATTGGCAACAAATTTATTGAAATAACGTTTGTTGTATTTAAAATATTGTTTTAATGTTTACAGATACTACTGCGGGAGTGATCCAAAGACGGACGTGGAATACACCAGAAAGACACAAGGCTAGAATATTATTGGAAAAATTTAGTGGTTCCGGTAACTTACCGTCTTATAGAGAATGTGAAGATTTTATTTTGGAAAATCCATGTTTACATAAGAGGACAGCCATACAATTAAAATTGTGGGTTCAAAATAAAATGAAACAGCTTTCAGCTAAAGCAAGAAATAAAATTAATAGTAAGTAATTATAAACATTTTCAAATTTCTTTATGAATAATATACTTTAATACAGCATGTTCAAGTTTCCGGGCTCAGCATTAGGATCTCAATTCAGTAATCTTTTTGTTTCCTAGAAAAAATACATAGGTCACTATATATCGGTGAAAATGCATTTTTTGCCAATTTTTAGTTTTTTTCGTATCTTTTACAAATGAAATGACATAAGGTTTGTTTCCACATTTTTAAAGCAACTTTTAATGATTTAATGGAGTATTACCGGAAGTACTTAAATTTTATTTTCTCGTACTCACTGTTTTTAAGAAATATGTACCAACTAAGGGTGCACGATATTCGATTTCATGAATCGATATTCGATATCAAAAATATTATTAATAATTGTCGATATACCGATATTGAGACGGTACGCGTCTATATTAATTTTATTTTATTTATTAATTATTGCACAATGTTATGGCCATAACTATAGTAGAATTTTTGTGTAATTTTTACAATGAAATTTCGATTGATAGAGAAGTTATCAGTACGGATTGTATTTTAGCGGCAGATATGGGTCAACGCCGGCAGCTGAGAGACGCGTTAAACAGCTAACCTAAACATAAACATGTGGAGATCGTGTGTGTAAAATAAACTTCTCGATACAGTGTTTTAAGCATTTACGCACTTGTATAGGTGCATATGTGTTCCAGATTCTTTGTTCTAGAGCTCAGAAGCCGACGTCATCAAATAACAAAGATTTCAATTATGCTGTCTCAGCACCCAGGTCAATCACCACCGACATCACCGGACGAGAGGGGGTGAAACTGAGTCCACGTGGAGCCCTAGTTCTTCAGGAGGAACAAGAGGAAAATCTTGGAATATAAGCTACGAGTTTTGCTTCAATCGAGGAGACGCTCCGGTGTCTCCATGCTGACTCTATGTTAGTAAGTTCGGAGTTCGATTCCTCTCTATACCTCAACCAAGCGCTTTTGGCTCGGCCAGGCTGCTAATTTCCTCTCTATACCTCAACCAAGCGCTTTTGGCTCGGCCAGGCTGCTGATTTCCATTCCATACCTCCACCAAGCGCTTTTGGCTCGGCCAGGCTGCTGATTTCCATTCCATACCTCCACCAAGCGCTTTTGGCTCGGCCAGGCTGCTGATTTCCATTCCATACCTCCACCAAGCGCTTTTGGCTCGGCCAGGCTGCTGATTTCCATTCCATACCTCCACCAAGCGCTTTTGGCTCGGCCAGGCTGCTGATTTCCTTTCTATACCTCTACCAAGCGCTTTTGGCTCGGCCAGGCTGCTGATTTCCTATCTATACCTCAACCAAGCGCTTTTGGCTCGGCCAGGCTGCTGATTTCCTTTCTCTACCTCCACCAAGCGCTTTTGGCTCGGCCAGGCTGCTGGTGAAACTTACCATACCAAATACACATTTCAATGAACTTCTGACTTAATAATATAAATCAGTAATAGATTGTTATTGTTACTGGTCAGAGTAACAATGCAATTTTACATAGAACCTGCTATTATGTTGAATAATGCATTTAAGTATTCTTTAATACTGAAAGATAGTCACAATGATATAAACTTGAATTATCAGAACTATTTTACTGATCATGTATTTCTTGATAATTGTTTATACAAAAACGACACAACACTGGGCATTGGTTACCGTACGAATGAAACCACCCAGATGGGCATTGGTTACCTATAAGGAAACTCCCCATGAATGAACATTGGTTACTTATAAAAGAAAACCCTTCATTCGTCGTTGCCTCAGGGCGAACTTATAATTACAACAATTTCAACAATACTGATCCACCGATTTAACAATGCTTAAACAAAGATATTGCTACATTGGCAAATTATTGTGATGACTCTGGAAGTATTACTTTTGTAATATTTTGAATGAATTATATATAAAATGTGTAACTTTGATTGCATAAGAAACATTCTGATTTATTTTGATAATATTTTGGATGATGGTTTTCTCTCTGTTTGGGGTTTTTTGTCGTGGTTTCCCACTTACGTAAGGTGAATACCAGAGAGCTATTTTAATATATATTCCACGACAGAACTTTGTGTTCAACTCACACTGTTCGTTCAAAATTCAAATGATAAATTATATTTTGTCGATTACTTGAGTTTCAATAAATGCACAAGATTTGACGTCACAGTCATGTCTTTTGGAAGGAATTTAATTCTTTCATTTAATTGAACCCTTCCTATATTCCTCCACCATTGAACAGCTACTTCGTATTACGAACATTTTGAGGGTTACATTCTTCGATATTTAAAACACAACGTAGGTAAACACAACGTAGGTCCGTAATTAAATATTTTAATTAATACTAGATGATTGTCGCGTTACAATATATACCGTTAAATATAAAAAAAATATCGATTAATATCAATAATAATTGATAAATATAGATTAATATCGGTAATTAATAATTAATATATATAAATATCTATAATTAACGATGAAAATTGTTAAATCATCTATAATTATCGATAAATTTTTGAGATATTTATAATTATTGATATTTATCATTTTTTAACGAAAACAAAACTTTAAAATAAATGTCAATGTTCAGTGATTAGGTCTGGTGTACCCGTTAATGAAATTTGTTTTAGTTATTTCTTTTATTGGGCTGAAAAGTAGTAGATTTAGTATCGGGACTTTTCAACGGCTATGAACCCAGCCAAGACAGTAAATCTGCATTTTATTCAAGTTGATAAATTTTTCGTTGTTTATTTAAAATTAACAATAACTTTGAAATTATATTTATGATTTTTAATTGCAATGTTAAAACAAATATAATATTTATTGTTTCACAAATGTAATTCTCCGTGTTGTAGGTAAATGTTTTCACATGCATAATGAAAAGTGACGAAAAACTGTTAACCCTCAGTTGAGATTAAATACTTTTTACTACTATAATAATATATATCGACGAAAATCTGTAATTACCGATAAATATCGACAAACATCGGTAATTATTGATAATTATCGCTATGTCGATATCAATTTTTTAAATATATATTTAAATATATATCGATATTTTTAACAGCTCTAGTACGTTTATTTTTCAAATGAAATTATGATTTTAAAAAAAAATTTCCATGATTTAATGACTTGAATTGATAAAATGACTATAAATTTGAAGAATTATTTTATTTATGAAATATGAAAAATTTTAGTAATGATGTAAAATTTGATATGTTGAACTGATACAGATTAATCCTATTTTGTTATTATTACCCTTTCTAAATGTAATTTTTATTTTTGTTATCTTAATTCTAAATTTCTAAACAAAGTATATACATTTTATCATCTTCCATTAAAAATATCTAAATAACAGCAAAATTAATATAATTCTTCCATTTTTGCGTTTATTTTAATAATAAAGTACAATTATTTTATATCGTTGAACAGCAAAACTAAATTTTAATTCAAAGTATCAAGGTTACTTCATATGAAAAATAAAAGTAAGTATATATTTCTCGCAAACAGTATAAGATAAAAAATATAGTCAGTACTACCAACATTTTCGATTAAAAAGTGCCTCAAGAAAGTGAAAACTAAAATCCTATGCCATTTGATTTGTAAACGTTATGAACAAAACTAAAAATTGGGAAAATTTACATCTTTTACAACAAAAACATCACTATGTTGAGGCTCCGCTAGGGGATCCAATATATGACTTAGGGGTTGAGTTCAAAAAGAATAAATAACGACACAATTCAGCTTTCGATAGACCCATAAATTGATTTATTTTTGTTTAATTTACCCGATATCGTATTATGTTACTATTCTCGAGATTCTAATGGTGACAAGCTAACTTGGATATAACATAAATTTCTCAATTTTTTTACTTTTATTTTTAACTAAAGTATTATTTTAGGCAAATATTCATGGAGTACCCCAGAAAAGCATGCTGTTAGAGAATATTTTACACATAATCTAATAGAGCAGGAGTTACCAACTATTCCAGAGTGTAACCAATTGAAAGAACAATGTACAGCGTTGCAACATAGAAGTGCTGTACAAATTAAAGCTTTTATTTTTAATGAAATAAAACGAAATAAAAGAAGCAGTGTATTGTAAATATTGTAAAACACTGTATATTCTTTATACTAGATGCTATTGAAATATGCAGCGCTCAAACCAACCTATTATCCAATAAGATAATTCAATATAATTGTATGTGAATAAACTTGATTAAAAGATACCTAAAATGTATAGACGAATATAATATATTGACTGTCTTATTTTGAATTAAAAATCTAATATACATATTTGGATTTGTTGTTAATATCTGAACAATTTCTTAGTCTAATTTCAATACAAAAAAATTATCAATATATCGAAATTGGATTTTCTTTCTTATCTAAAACAAGTTATTGTTTCTGAAATATTTAATCAGAAAGCTATATAAAAGGTATACATAATTATATCAAGAATAACAATTTTTGCAAATACTATACAAGGTATTAATACTAAGTTGTACCACCCGAAAACGGCAGTTAGAACTCATTGAAACAAAACAAAATTCTTAGTTCAAATTTTTAATTTGGAGCCCCGGTTCATAGTTATTGGCGTTTGTTTGTTTTTCGAAAAATCATCGTTACTCCCTTATTTTAAGGAATATTTAAAAAATACAACAACTTTCAGCATTTGCCTCCGGTTCTCTAAAACATTTGTATTTACAATTATTTTCTGTTTTGTCAAATAACAAAATTGTGACCGATCAAAAATTTCAACACAAGATTTTTTTTTTTTTGTTTCTGGATGGTAATGATGGATTCATGTTTCATCCTTAGTTACAATGCTATCTAAAATATTTGAAAAATCCTCTTCAAAACGGTAGCAAAGTGAATTGGAAGCTGTCACTCTGAGTCGTTTTTGATCAGCATATGGGAATCCATTTGGCAGATAATTTTCTCATACTCAAATCATGATGAACGATGTGAAAAATATGTTCGTACGAAATGTTTAAAGTCTCTGCTATACATTTGAGTTCAATTCGTCGATCCTCCAAAATCATGTCATGAACGAGTTCAACATTTTCAGAAGTGAATTCCGAAACGGATCTCTCAATACGGTGTTCATCTTTTACCTCTGTTCTTCCACTTTTAAATTCAGCAACCTAATTTTTATGGTGGCGTATGAAGGACAATGATCCTTCATCATCATTGTCAAAATTGAGATTTTTATCTGACACGTTATCTTTAAAAATTCACATTTTGGAATCGGCTGAATTTTTTATCACCAAAATTGGAGAAACTATTTGTCAAACAACATACTTGTTGCTATGCTAACAGTTTTTGGTTTTGTTTATGGTAAAGTTCTAACTATTTATCAATACCCCCTCGTATAACACAGTACATTAAAAACTTTGATTCTAGACGATAATTTTTTTAATAAATACTATCACTGACAATTCTATAAAGCTTATATTGTTATATTGCTTATAAAAGTGTATTGAATAGAAAACCACAATAAAAGTTGATAGTATGGATAATGGAGCCGTGTTTTTTTACTTCGTGTTTGTTGTTGATATTACATAACATTTTTATACGTTGTATTTTTGTTAAGGTTCATTTGTCAGAGTTTCTGCTTAATTAAAATCTATTCATTAAAATTTTTCGGTAAGTTATGTCATATTTAGTAAATAAATTAATAAAGTAATAAAACTAGTGCTAACTATAAGTTTTTGAAAAATAATGGTATAGCTAGTGATGTTCAAAATAGTTATTTGTTTACCTAGGCAAATAATTGCAGTTTTATTACCGAGACAGGTGTTCCATGGCCGAAGCGACTTTACCTAGTTGAACATAAATATTTTTCGCCAATTGTTTAGAATTAATACTATAGAGCTGTAGTCTGTAAAATTATACTAACTGTTTAATCAGCGAAAAATTTATATTTTAGAGTTAAAAGAAAGACATCTATAAAATTTATAGTATGAAAAAATTTTACTCTTTACTTTAAAAACAATTTTATTTATTATATAGATAATGCTGGTTTTAATCAAGATAATGAGGATGTAGAGTCTTTACTAGTATCAGAATAATTTGATGGTGAGTATGATGGAATATGTTAAAAAGCTTGTGTATTTCGGAGATTTCATTTAAAAAAAATTATTTTTATTAATTTGGCAATGAGAGTTAAAAAAATTCTCTAATCTTAATAAACAGACTTTTTATATTTTACATTGGGCTGATAGAATAAACCTAAAATAGTGGTATAAAAATGTGTAATGGCCAGTTGCACCAATAAAACTTAAATTTTAAAATTGGTTTCAATTAATAAAAGCTAATCGAAATTGTACATCATATGGATTAATTGATATTGTTGTCAAATATTCGATATGCTTGTATTTATTTCATTTAAGATTTGTTCATGCGATTGGCCATAAATCTTACTAAATTAATTACTTAACTAACTGATTACTCTTACACAAACATTATTACACCTCAACTTAGCTATTGTGTACGTGTTATAAATTATAACTTATAGTTATATGAGTTATAAGTTAAATGTAATTTTTTATTATTTACCTTTAAGAATACAAATTCCCGATGTTAAATATATTATTACAAGACCTGACATATAATTATTGAATGTTCACATTGGTTTGATTGGTTAATCTATGGTATTTAATATTGTGTAAACATGACTTCCAACTCTAAATAACAGCTACACGAATATCACTATAGTTACTACGGCTGCATACACAGTTTAGCGAAGACACAAACCAGTGGCAGCCGTGTATCGTCCTCAAAGTGAACGATACATATTCATACATCATCGTCCCCAAAGGTATCGTTGTATATATATATATATATATATATATATATATATATATATATATATATATATATATATATATATATATATATATATACAGGGTGTCCCATTTTAATCCGCCAGTAGCGATAATTCTGAAACATTGCATTGAATCAAAAAGTGTTCCAAATGAAAAGTTAATGGTTCTGAGGGGGACATCTGATGCCGTAGACTTTGCCCCCCCCACCCCCCCAAGGGGGGCGGGAACAGGGGGCAACTTTAAAATCTTAAATGGAAACCCCTATTTTTTATTGCAGATTCTGATAGCGGGTTAAAAAGTATGTAAGTTTTATTCGAAACATTTTTTTTATTGGTCGAGAGATGGCGCTGCAAATGTAAAAGTTAGGTTTTTTGTCAATTAAATTGCGAAAATCGTCACGTAATTAACTGTTATTATTACTTAAGACTTACTCACAACCTTACAAGGTGGTTTTTTTCTCAGCCTGCCCAAATACTACCCCCGCCCCCCCCCTACAAAGACGTAAAGTACTCAAAAATAGCGATTGAGTACTTCTTTTTCAAATTAAATAATGGTAAAATAATTCAAAAAAGAATGTCATTTTTTTTCAAACAGTGTTTGACCGGGCCCCCCACATAGCCCCACCCCCCACTGGGGCTGGTGGCAACTTTAGAATCTTAAATGGAAACCCCTATTTTGTACCTCAGACTCGGATAGAGTTTTAAAATGTAGGTCAATTTTAGTCGGGGTATTTTTTAAAGTTGTTGATAGATGGCGCTGCAAACTTGAGAAAAAATAAAAAGCATTTCTCTATCACACAGTAAACGAATTTCTTATTTAGAAGATTACTATTTTTGAAAACGGCAACAGTATTTTTCATGGCATAATTAAATTGAAATAACTCAATTAAAACCGCCGGCATTAGCGTTACGCTATTAAACTTACACTCGGTAAAATCAAATAGGCGCCCTCGGAAAATCCACAAATGTAAGGGGGCCGGTCAAACACTGTTTGAAAAAAATGACATTCTTTTTTGAATTATTTTACCATTATTTAATTTGAAAAAGAAGTACTCAATCGCTATTTTTGAGTACTTTACGTCTTTGTAGGGGGAGGGGGGGGCGGGGGTATTTGGGCAGGCTGAGAAAAAAACCACCTTGTAAGGTTGTGAGTAAGTCTTAAGTAATAATAATAGTTAATTACGTGACGATTTTCGCAATTTAATTGACAAAAAACCTAACTTTTACATTTGCAGCGCCATCTCTCGACCAATAAAAAAAATGTTTCGAATAAAACTTACATACTTTTTAACCCTCTATCAGAATCTGCAATAAAAAATAGGGGTTTCCATTTAAGATTTTAAAGTTGCCCCCTGTTCCCGCCCCCCTTGGGGCTGGGGGGGCAAAGTCTACGGCATCAGATGTCCCCCTCAGAACCATTAACTTTTCATTTGGAACACTTTTTGATTTAATGCAATTTTTCAGAATTATCGCTACTGGCGGATTAAAATGGGACACCCTGTATATATATATATATATATATATATATATATATATATATATACAAAATAATGGTTTTTTAGAATAAAAAAAAAAAACACTACAAAATAACAACTATTTACATCTTCATTAACTGGGCTATTTACATATTATAGAACTATGCATTAAATGTCTACTATACATCATTGTTCTACAATAACGAATAAGCAGAACTTATTTCACGAATAACAAACGGTACTATAAACAATTTTGATATTTTATTTAAAATCTATATAGTTTGTTCTTATATATTTTTATTCAATTCGGTTGCAACAGTTCTCAATTTATTTAACTAAAATATGATATTTCCAAATAAAAATTCTATATTGATACAGCTTTATTAAAAAAATATATTTGTTCCAGGGTCTTTACATTTCATTATTGTCCCGGGTTTATCTGATGAACGCGTTCAGTTCATGATGAACTGTTCGGTAGTGCTCGATTCATTGCACACTGAGGTACAAGTATAATGGCATGTAAAGTGCAGATTTCGGAAGAAGAAAATAATGCGTGTTTGCTGGATTATGTAGAATTACGCGCTGTTTTAACTCACTGCAAAGTTGTGTCAATCGCCCTGGAGTCACGTGTCTGCGGAATGGATCATGTCGGTTTCGCTACCCAAAAAACAAAATTTCATCAAGAAACTGTTTTGAGTAAGTATATAAATAGAGATATATATATATATATATATATATATATATATATATATATATATATATATATATATATATATATATATATATATATATATATATATATCATATAAAAGGTCTTTTGAAGGACTCGCGTACAAAATTCATTTTTTTTCACTCGAAAATAGTTTTAATGAAAGTGCCTCAAAACATATTGTATTTGATATCAAATTAAATGTATTTTAAGAACTCGTGCACAAAATATTATTCGATTGGCAATTGTTTAGAGAAAGTGCTTCTAAACCTATCGTGTTTGATATCAATTGTAAGGTCTTTTGAAGGGCTCGTGTACAAAATTTAATAATTTAAATCGTCAATTGTTTCAGTGAAAGAGCTTAAAAACATATCGTGTTTGGTATCAAATGAGAGGTTTTTTGGAGGGCTCGCGTAAAAAATAGATTTTTTTCGAGCGTCAGTTGTTTTATTGACAGTATTTCAAAACATAGTGGCAAGTTACTAAAACACTGTTTTTGGGTGTTTTAGTTAAAACCATGACGACATCTTAAAACACATTATGCTTACCACGAGCACTGTTTTAAGGATGTTTTAGCTAATACCATGTAAACAAGAAAATATATATGACAACGTTGTAAAAGACGTAATACGCATGCGCGTTTCGTTAATATTTTTGACAGGTTATGATTTTTAGATGTCAGACACTTCGTTAAACTCACGAAGAAATGCTAGTTGCTCCTTGAATGAACAGTATATATATATAATCAAATATCCCTTCTACCAACTTGTGGTGTAGGGTGTTTTTATTTCTTCATTGTTTGTGTACAAAGTTTTTCCATTCCTTTTTATTTCTTGCTAACACTTTGCCTTCTGTCCATGTTACTCCTTTGTTGGCTAGTATTTTTTCTATTACATCGTCCCAGGTTTGATTAGGTCTTCCTCGTTTTGTCCTTTTTTGAATTTTTGCCTCCCATACTTGTTTAACCTGTCTGTTGTCATCCATTCGTACTAAATGTCCCCACCAGCTCAATTGTCTTTCTTCGATGAAAGTGTGGATAGACTGTAGTTCTAATTCCTCTCTGATTTCCTCGCTTTTAATTCTGTCTAGTTTAGTTACTTCTTTTGACCTTCTCAAGTACTTCATTTCTGCGGCTTGTACTTTACTCTTCTGACTTCGCGTCATCACCCAAGATTCACATCCATGTGTCAGGATAGGTCTGTATATAGTTTTAAATACACTTACTTTAGTTTTTCTAGAGATTTCCTTCTTGTTGATGAAATTATTATTCATTGCGTAATATACTCTAATTGCTTTCGCTATTCTAGTATTTATTTCCTCTTCTTGTTTTCCAGTCCTCTGTATTATTGTCCCTAAATATTGGAATTGATTGACCTGTTCTATATCTGTGGCCTCTAGGCGGATCTTCATTACATGTTGGTCACTACCAACTACCATGACTTGTGTCTTGTTTTTGTTTATTTTCATTCCGCTCTCTTTGAGTATTCTGTTCCATACTTCTAAGTTCTTTTGTAGGTGGTCTTCTGTTTCTGCCATTAACACGATGTCGTCTGCGAACGCTCCTTCCGATACATCTATTCTCTGCAGCTTTCTGTATCCGACGTGTAGTCCTTTTGATTCTAATGCTGCTCTCTTTATTATACCGTCCATGAATATTGTGAATAATACAGGACTGAGTCCTCCACCTTGGCGTAGACCTTCGTATATAACAAATTCATCTGATCTCAAGTTTCTATTAATAACGTAATTAATGTTGTTCTTATATAGGCTTTTAATCACTCTTATTGTTTTGTTCTCGACTCCGTTTGCTGCAAGGCTTTCCCAGACTTTCTTGCGTGGGACTTTATCAAACGCCTTCTCTAGGTCGATAAAAGCTAGGAATGCTTTCTTGTTCTGCTGTAGCTTTTTATCAATTATTTGGTTGACTGTGAATATGTGGTCTTGAGTACTTCTGCCTTTTCTAAACCCGCTTTGTGACTCAGCCAACTTGGTTTCTATAGTGGGTTTGAGTTTGTTATCTATTATTTTTTCGTAGATCTTTAAGACCGTGCTAAGTAGAGTTATTCCTCGGTAGTTATTGCATAGTTTTGGGTCACCTTTTTTATGGATGGGCAGTATCAAAGCTATCTCCCAGTCTTTCGGTATCGATTCTTCTCTCCAGGCTTTGTTCAGTACTTCTAGCAGCAGTTCCTGGCCTCTCTCTCCAAGAGTTTTTATCATCTCTGTAGTTATTTTATCATATCCGGGCGACTTTCCATTTTTTAAGCTTCTAATGACATCTCTTAATTCTTCGTATGTTATCTCTTGTTGTTCTCCGTCTCCTCTTGCTGTTTCTATTTGTTCTGTGTTCTCGTTGTTTTGATTTGTTTCGCTTAGGAGCTCTTGGAAATATTCCTTCCATCTACACATTATCTCGCTTGGTTCTGTCAGTATTGCTCCATTTTTATTTTTAATACTTGTAGCTACTTGTGTTTTTCCTTTTCTGGTCGTTAAACTCACGAAGAAATGCTAGTTGCTCCTTGAATGAACAGTAAACAGCGTTTATACAATTAAAACATAAGTATTTATCAGGAACATATTTTAATATTTTGTACTAAGCACATAGATTAATATATTATTATAATGTTATTGTTGTATTTTAGAAAGTGAATGGCCAGCTGAAAAGATTAAAACGGAAAATTGAACATCGGTGGAAATGAATTTGCTTACTGAATTAAAAAAAAGATGTGACAGAAAACTGGCATGACTTGAAATTATGAATGTGTTTGAAACGATTCGGTACATGAGAGAACTAGGAAGAATTGTAATTTGTAGCACTTAACAAAAAAATTAAACGAAAAATATGTTCAATACAAATTTTATTTTATTAATAATAAAACTTTGTTATTAACAACATTCACTTATGTTACAATTAATTAATATTTATGAAGCAAATAGGAACAGAAAAAGGATAGTTTTTATTTTAAAATTGCAAGATTTAACAAAAAGTATTGTAAATATAATAATCATCTCATTCGATTATAGTGGGATACTCTGCTATACTGTCAAATTATTGTCTGGTTTGCGCTAAATTGTCCAATTTGATGAATATCCGATACAAGCATACATAGGTACAAATATCTTATAATTCTGCTGTCGTACTTTTGAGATATGTCATGTAGATCACCTGAAGACAATAAAATAAATTATTATACTATACATATGAATTTATGCATTTAATATATTCTAGATTACATAGAAATACAAAACAGAATTGTGGTTATGTGTTGTGTCATATGACAGCTGTGAAAAACCAAAATATCACGCGATTTGCGACTGCGTGCAGATACTGTATAACTGGCGCTTATATTTAAATTAAATTTTACTTACCTTTTTCACCTTTAAACCTGCATTTTAGTCGAAATAATTTTTCACTACATTCATTATATTTTCGTTTTTTCTTTTGAAAAACGGTATTTTACTATAAATACTCTCGCAGCCAACAAAATAAATGGTTTCTTGCGTTCCTAGAATAAAATTATCTGTTTTTAATGCCTATTTACTTCAAGAACTAGGCGAATCGTACAATTTTTCTCATAGACGTCAGCCATGTTTGTCTTATAACACTGCTTAAAACAACTCTAGGCAGTTTTAGAACACGTTACTAAACAGTTGAATTAAAACATGCAAAAACAGCCAAAAACAGAGCTCGTAGTACGTATATTTAGAACACCCAAAAACAACCCTCTTAAAACACCCAAAAACAGAGCTCGTGGTACCAGCCAGTGTGTTTGGTATCAAATGAAAGGTCTTTTGAAGGACTCGTTTACAAAATTTAGTACTTTACGATCGTCAATTGTTTTAGTGATAGTGTTTCAAAACCTATCGTGTTTGGTTTCAAATGACAGGTCTTTTAAAGGGTACATGTGTTAATTTTTTTTTATCGTCCATTGTTTTAGTAAAGGTGTTTAAAATCCTATCATATTTGGCATTAAATGACAGGTCTTGTGTCAATTGTCATACAGAAGTGAATTCTACTTCAGTGTCCGCGGGGCCTAGCGTGAGGCCTGGCACAGCCAGGCCGACCGCTAGTCCATATACTATTAGAGTAAGGGGCATATCTATATATGTATAGATTCATCACGGTCAATTGCTCACCTCTACAGCCTAGACGGTTTGTCCGATTAATTTCAAACTTTTTTTATTTGAAAGAATTGAACTTGCTCGAGGTCCTTTTTATAAATTCATAATTTTATTACGCATGATGTGCGAGAAATCGTGAAAACACACGCATTTTTATCTAAGATTGTGGTGGCTTTGGATCTTTTAAGAACATCTATCTAATTATATTAATTTCGAAACAAGTTAGAGCAATTTTGTAAATATATTAATGTATTATAGGATTGAGGATATATGTTTTGATCTGTTTTCAATTGATTTCATGTTAATATAAAAGTTTCTTAACACAAAACTTCAATTTGACTAATCTATAATTAAGGAACAATATTACCTCTTACATACTAGATCCAGGTTTTGAAATTCATAGATTTGAGATAAACAAGAAAAAAATATAAATGTGGAACTGTCCGAAATGACGTTCAAAGGATTCTTAACAGTTTAGCGAAATGTTTTCGGAAATATAACATGTATTTCATTGAAATTTTACGATCGTCAATTATTTTAAACTTAAAGTCTTCCGAATTATATCATGTTTGATATCATATGAAAGGGCTTTAGAAGAACTTTCAGATGAAATAATAAAAATTATATTTTACGATCGTCAATTGTTTTAAACTTAAAGTGTTACGAATTATATCATGTTTGATATCATATGAGAAGGCTTTAGAAGAACTTTCAGATGATATAATAAAACATATATTTTACGATCGTCAATTGTTTTAAACTTAAAGTGTTCCGAATTATATCATGTTTTATATCATATGAGAAGGCTTTAGAAGAACTTTCAGATGATATAATAAAACATATATTTTACGATCGTCAATTGTTTTAAACTTAAAGTGTATCGAATTATATCGTGTTTGATATCATATGAAAGGGCTTTAGAAGAACTTTCAGATGAAATAAAAAATATATTTTATGATCGTCAATTGTTTTAAACTTAAAGTGTTCTGAATTATATCGTGTTTGATATCATATGATAGGGCTTTAGGTGTGCAGAATATATATATTTTTTTTGATTGGCAATTGTTTTAATTTTATATATTTCAAAACATACATATTGGATTTGGTATCAAATAAAAAGTCGTTTGAAGAGCTCGCATGCAGAATTGCAAAATTTTAGACAGCCAATTATTTGAGTGAAATTGTCTTTTTAATAAGAAAATCTACTACAATTTTGATATTTTTCTATGAGCATGTCGCATTTTTATTTATAAATTATTTAAATGTAAAATTTTTGGAAGTAGGTTTCAAATATTTTACGCATATTGGGGGAATGAGGGAATTTTTTTTATTATAATTACATATTTCAAATATGTATATTTCAAAAGTAAATTTTTGACAGTCCACTATGAAATTGGTTTTAGTACAAAACGTCAAATTGACAAGTCTTATACAGTATACAGGTAAACCCAACCAAATTTGTCCTTGGTAATAATATGTAGTAAAACTGAGCAAATTTGTTTCACGGCACTGTAGTAGAATTCACTTCTGTAAGTCAATTGATAAAATTTAAATTGCATTATAGCCGATCTAAAACTTTTCATTTATGAACGTCTGATTTACTACATATTTTCATTTGATACCAAACATGACCCCTGTGGCTCCTCCACCACTAACATATTTGGGGACCGTGATTATATCACTTACCGAGATCTGCTTCGGCAGAGTGCCACGCCCAGTAATGCGTAGAAGGCGTGATGATATAGTTATTTATTTATTTACAATAAGAAATTTCAGTAAGTAATTCGTTATTTTTCAGCAACTTAAATTTTACGCCCTAATAAAACGCATACGCGTTACAGCAAAATAACAATAGTAAGAGACGAATGCAATATATCGCGCTCTTAGTGTTTCACGTGCTCACTACACATTAGTAAGATAGGGATATCAGCAGTATATTATCTATTATCAGTGTTGCCAGATAAAAAATGTTGATGTCCCTACAGAAAATGTAAAAAGTCCCTACATTTCCCTACATATTTTTTTTCCTAATTTATAATCAAAGGCGCGGGAAAATCAATGTATATCAAAATAATATAAATAAAAACCAGAAAACATTTCTTGCAATAATATATTTTATAACAAATAAACCATTATTCGTATAAAAACAAGAGATTAATTCTAATAAATATCACAAAAATATCTGACATTTAGTTATAAATATAATGTATAAGAATGAAAGCAAGCAATTTAATTTGCAAAAGTAAATAATTGATAAATTATTTATTTTTATGCTTGGAAATTGCATGGTCGATTGCACTAAAGTTACTGTCAAAAAACAAATGGCAAAATAGTTTATAAACATTACAGATAAAAATAATAGGTGTTATAGGTCGCGGGCACTCACGTGACGAACTGAAGTTGATGCACAGCTGGTTGGTGGGCAGCCGTCAGAGTTAACTCCCGCTGTTCCCCTCCTCATTACCGCGCTTATGATTCGATTGAAACGTTACTTACTTCACTTTAGTTTATTTAGGCGCTATTTTTAAAAGTTTTCAGCTCGTTGTTGAAAATTTCATTCTTAGCAACAAATTTTGCGTTTTAGTTCGTCTCGTTCATATCTGAGATGTTATTATTTTGGTTTTACATTTCTGTCCATCTTACATCCCACCACATAGCATGAACCAAGCGACATTATTTCGCTAATATAAATTAAAAAAACACTAAACAGACAAATAACTAACACAACAATTTACAACTAATATAATGACAAATGAAACAATAAGAAACAAAACAATAACAAACAACACACAAGAAAAATAGAACGAAATTCTAAAATAACCTAATCCGATGTCAAAGTCTCAAAGTATGTGGATGGTGAAGGGTGAGAAGGGAAGTAATTCTGACAGCTGCCCACCAACCAGCTGTGCATCAACTTCAGGTCATCACGTGAGTGCCCGCGACCTATACTATTCATTTCACGTATATTTTTTATTTTAAATGTCCTTGATACAACCGGCCATTAGCAAATAATAAAAAATAGGTAACATGTTATTAAACTTTATTCTTAAATAAACGATAATGCTTATCGTTAAATTCATAGTCACAGATACTATTTTCACTCACTTTCTGCAACACAACAAAATACTCAGCAAAAAAAATGCGTCACTGCGTCTGTGCGACTGCGATTGTGCATCAACCATTTGTTTTTAGTATAGCCAATTAGAATGTAATAAAATGTCCCTACGAAAACACTTATATTGGAACAAAACTCCCTACACATTTTTAATCATGAAATATCCCTACGCGTAGGGAGAAATCCCTACAAACGGCAACACTGTCTATTATAGTAGATTAGGAATTTTATATACGATTGGTTCTAAAACAGTGGGTAGTTCTAGTGGCATAGTTGTCAGTGGATTGTTTTTATTACGATGGAGAGTAAATCGGATGGTCAGTTTAGGGTAAGTCAGGTTCTGCTAAAATCGGAACAATAAACCGCCAAAAAGGTAATGGTAAATCATTGTTTTTGAGTCACTGGAAACATGAACTTCTCCTATACAGTGCTATCTTTTGGCAAAATATCAAAATAAGGCGAGGGGGTATACTGGAGTTTTACCGAAATTTTATGTTATACTTTAAATGTCACTTTTAGTAATAACTAATGAATTTATAGTTAAACAATGTTTAAAATTTCAGATTTTTATTAATAATATTCTAATTTTTTGATTTGGAGACATTGATATAATTTTACTAATATAGTACAGATGTCACTACTGTGTTACTGATCAACTGTCAGTATATCAGTTTTTCAAGTCGTGATCACATATCAAACGTCAAAATAAAAACATGGCTGATAGATATAATTATAGAAAATTGTCTTTTGTTTTAGTTAATTATGGACCGGTGAGTGGAAAAAGTAATAATCGTTTCTAAACATAACAATAATAATATAATTTTTCAGACGACTACGTATGAAAGTAACTATAACAATGTTATGGAATAGCCCCATAACGTTTTATTTATTTAAGTTAGTTTATAATAATTAAGTAACAATAATTTCTTTTTAGTTCATAAGTATTCTATATTTTATGATTGTTCAAAATATTCAAGTTATTTCTTATATTCTACTAGTTTAAGCATGCCCATAAATTGTTAGTGACACTCTTGTAAAGATACTTGACACTTTTTGTACTTTTGTAAATTTATATTTTCTCTTTGTTCGCAAATTCTAAGACGACTACCCGTCATGTAGCCTTCCCTAAATTTTTATGTCTCTTTGAACCTTTTTACCGACATCCCTTGTTCCAAGAATCCTGAGTTTTAACCCAAAATTATTACTCTTGTGACCTCGACCAGATCATTCCCTTTCCAAATTTCAAACCACCAATGTCAACCTCCCAAGTGGGTGGTACTATATCCTATTGGTCATCTTTGACAACCCCTCCTTTTTAAGGGTTGGTCAATAGTTTACTTGCTAGCTCAAAAATCACGAAGAAACAGATTACAATTATTCATTCAATTTTTACACAACACTCTACAGATCATCTCAAACTCTCTAAATTTTAACAACAGATCATTTTAAACTCTCAACGTCACTAAATTAAAAAAACTCAAATTCAACTTCAGTACCATTTTATCTTTTATATTCTATTTTTGTATATTTGTATATTTTTTGTAGTATAAGTGTTAATAAATATATATATAGTGAAACGAATTAAGAGTAAAAGTTACTTCACAACGATTACCGTAGTAGCGGAAGCACACGGGGTAATTTCCCATAACAAAAATTTGGTGTCAGAAGTGGGATACCTGAAGACTTGGGTGACTGCACGAGTTGAGTTCCAACTCTTAACTTCAGAAGAAATCCGAAGATCTCCAATCCAACGTTGTACCAGTCGGCTGATCAACAGGACAACGGAGATTATTTACATGTTTCCTGCACGCTACGGTTTACTGTGAGTACATACTTTTAATTGTGTTATTCGCTATACAGCATCCAAATTCTCATTCAAAATCCTAACAATTCCAAAAATTCCAAAGTCAACAAAATATAAATCCAAATAATCAAAATCCAAAATCCAAATCTAAATCGCAACGAAATCAAAACTAAATCCAGTTTCTCTATCAAAATCCAACCAAATCCAACATCTAACTCTAAATCGCAACGAAATCGAAACTAAATCCAAATCCTAATCAATCCAAAATCTAAATCAAAATCGCAACGAAATCTAAAAGAAATCCAATTTCCTAAATCATAAAGAAAAAAACAAAAATTCCAAACTCTATACTAACTCTAAATCAAAAATCAAGCTCTTATTCAAAATCAAAAACTAACTTTTATACAAAATCAAAAACAAACTCAAATTCTAAATCAAAATCGATTTTACAAATATTAATATTGTAGCCAAATACTAAATCTAAATCGAAATCAACAAATAATAATATTATACAAAATTCTAAATTAACAATCTCTTACCAAAATCGAAATCTACGAGTAATAATATCATATCAAATTCCAAAATAATAATATTTTTTCAAAACCTAATACGAAATTCAAAATTTATATCCAAATCTTAATCAAAATTCAAAATTCAAAATTTGCACCAAAATCCTAGCTCCTAAATCTAATTCAAAATTCTAAATCGAATCCAAATTCTACATTTAATTCGAAATTCAATATCAAAATTTATACTTTCAGAAAAATTCTAAATTTCATTTCAAAAATTAAAATACAAATTCTGCTATACATAAAATTACATATTGTCATAAAATCTATACTAAAACAAAATTCCAAAAGTTCTAAACCAACAAAAATTAATTAGAATATAAACTAAAATTATTTATCTAATTTTCTAAAATTACCTAATACAAATTATTTCAATTGTCAACGTCAATTTTGCTCCATCTAAATTCAACACTATACTAGATTAAAAAATAATATTAATTCAACAAATCTAAACTTAACTAAAATAAAGTAAATTAAAAGAAAATTAAATTCTTTACGATGGCAAAAACTTTCGATTATTTATTCTCTTTTATTGAGATAGAAGAAAATAATTTATGTGCGTTCCTAAACAAATGTGACTATGCCATGAATTTAGCAACAACGGATCAAGCACCAGCACTTTTTGCATATATCCGATGCCAGTTAGACTACAGTGAAGAATTCGACGGTCAAGAACTTAATTTCGAAAATTATGAGGAAGTAAAGAAATTTCTTCAATTTTGTATTTCAAAAAATAGCACTTCATTTTATTCTTTTAAAAATCATCAAAAATTAGAACAAGAAATTAATCAAATTAAAAATTCAAATAAAGAAACTAATTCTAATTTTAATATCAACAATTATAATAATCAAAATTTAAATTCGCCGATAACTGCAATTGATATATCGAACTTAGTCGAAATAATTCCACAAAACTTCGAAAATACAATAATTCCACCTGTTATTCCTTTTCAAACTCAAATATATTCTCCAAAATTAGAACAAGAATCTAACAAAATTATAAATTTACATATTGACCATAATTCTAATTCTAACAGCAACGAACCTATAATTCAAAATTTAAACTTATCAAGTAATATAAAATTATCTAAAGTCGATCAAACTAAACAAAAATCTAAATCTAAAGCTACTCTAACTCCATCAAAACCCATATCTAAATCAAATTTGCCAAATTACGTATACAAAAATTTATCAAGTAATATAAAATTATCTAAAGTCGATCAAACTAAACAAAAATCAAAATCTAACGCAATTCTAACTCAATCGAAAATTAAACCTAAACCATCTTTGCAAGATATAGCATCCAAAAAATTATTAAACAATATAAACAAGTCCAAAGACAATAAAATTAATAAAAAATCTAAATTTCGCTCAATTCTAACTCCATCAACAATTAAACCTAAACCATCTTTGCAAGATATAGCATCCAAAAAATTATTAAACAATATAAACAAGTCCAAAGACAATAAAATTAATAAAAAATCTAAATTTCGCTCAATTCTAACTCCATCAACAATTAAACCTAAACCATCTTTGCAAGATATAGCATCCAAAAAATTATTAAACAATATAAACAAGTCCAAAGACAATAAAATTAATAAAAATTCAAAATTACGCTCAATTCTAACTCCATCAAAAATTAAACCTAAACCATCTTTGCAAGATATCGCATCTAAAAAATTACTGAACAATATGAACAAGTCCAAAGACAATAAAATTAATAAAAAATCTAAATTTCGCTCAATTCTAATTCCAGCAAAATATAAACCTAAACTATCTTTATTAAATTACGCATCTGAAAGAAAAAGTCTTCCTAATCTTAAAAAGGAAAAATTAAACGAAGAATTAAAACATAAAATAAATCCTCCAAGAAATGAAATACAAATATCTAAACATTCAAGAACTAAACTAAATTTCTCAACAAAATTAAAATCTAAATCACTACAAAATTCATATAATTACAAAATGTCTACAAATAAATCTAAACAAAATCTTAAAATTGATAATAATAAAATCAAAATTTATTTATATACTCATCCAAACAAATTTTATAAAATTATTTCTTTACAAAAACTCTATCAAACCAAATTTGAAAATAGCAAAAATTTACATACCATTTATAAACATCTGAAAATCCTAAAAGAAAATCGAAAAACTATAACTCACAAATTTTTCTCCCAAAGTGCAAATATAAACAAACCAATTCCACAACTACAAAATCCAATTTCGTATTTTAAATAAACAAAAAATCTATTATTTTAATTTTATATTATATATTTTAATACATATACTCGTATATCCTAATTTTAATTGTAAATATAACTCGTATATCTCAATTTTATTATTATTATTATTTTAATCGTTTATTCTAATTTTAGTAGTAAATATAACTCGTATATCTCAATTTCATTATTATTATTATTTTATTCGCATATCCTAATTCTAGTTTTTTTAATATAACTCATATGTCTTATTTTTATTATAATAATTACTTTATATCGTTATCTTATTAATTTAAATTTATTACTTTCATTTACATAATTTTTATTTTATTACTAATAATTACCTTCCAAATAAAAAATCAAAAAAATTCTATCCTTAATTCGAAAATTCCTGCTGCTGTATCAATAACCGATTATTATATGTCTCACTCTTAGAAGAAAGAAGAAACCAGCATGTAGAGATTCACTACGTCCAATCCAAGGCATCTTCTGGACAACATCTCATCAATTCATTGTCTTAAATCAATGTGTTATTGTGTAAATTAATTCATGAACTTTTATAGACTCCTCCATGTGTTTGTGTTTGAAGTAACATCAAAGTTTAACTCATCAAAATCATCGGACACTACCCTATTCGCGCAACACCAGCCCGAGGTAGAAGTCAACGTTCCAGCTGTGAAGATATGTACAACACCACTCCACACATCGCACATCAATTCCAGAAAGCACACGTACCTGCGTGCTTTCCTCTAAGGGGGGAAGTGTTATGGAATAGCCCCATAACGTTTTATTTATTTAAGTTAGTTTATAATAATTAAGTAACAATAATTTCTTTTTAGTTCATAAGTATTCTATATTTTATGATTGTTCAAAATATTCAAGTTATTTCTTATATTCTACTAGTTTAAGCATGCCCATAAATTGTTAGTGACACTCTTGTAAAGATACTTGACACTTTTTGTACTTTTGTAAATTTATATTTTCTCTTTGTTCGCAAATTCTAAGACGACTACCCGTCATGTAGCCTTCCCTAAATTTTTATGTCTCTTTGAACCTTTTTACCGACATCCCTTGTTCCAAGAATCCTGAGTTTTAACCCAAAATTATTACTCTTGTGACCTCGACCAGATCATTCCCTTTCCAAATTTCAAACCACCAATGTCAACCTCCCAAGTGGGTGGTACTATATCCTATTGGTCATCTTTGACAACCCCTCCTTTTTAAGGGTTGGTCAATAGTTTACTTGCTAGCTCAAAAATCACGAAGAAACAGATTACAATTATTCATTCAATTTTTACACAACACTCTACAGATCATCTCAAACTCTCTAAATTTTAACAACAGATCATTTTAAACTCTCAACGTCACTAAATTAAAAAAACTCAAATTCAACTTCAGTACCATTTTATCTTTTATATTCTATTTTTGTATATTTGTATATTTTTTGTAGTATAAGTGTTAATAAATATATATATAGTGAAACGAATTAAGAGTAAAAGTTACTTCACAACGATTACCGTAGTAGCGGAAGCACACGGGGTAATTTCCCATAACAACAACATTATAAATTACTACGAAAAGTTGAACTTAACAAACAATGATATGTTACCATAACGTACACTTCTAACATATCAAGTGAAGTTCCACTGATTGACAACAGATGGCGCTACGATTAATGAAAATATTAAAATAAATGAAAATAATTTGTATTATTATTTAAATAGAAGTTTAGGCAGATATTTTAACAAATTTGCGCGGATAAATCTTAATTTTTTTAAATTAATTCATATTTTACTATTATTTAGTATTTTGACATTACGCTTAGTACAGTTGGTGACACTTACGCTCGTTTGTGCGTAACCTCAAATGTGCAATAAATGCTTGTCGTAACGCTTCCGTATAGTAATTTTTTTGTGATATTACATTATTACACATTGACTAAATCAAAATGGAGTCCTCTGATATTGATTCAATAATTGTACAAGCCGCAAGAGAAAGTATCTTGAATCTGCTGTCAGTGAAGTCTAGAGAAAGATACGAATTCATATATAATCAGTTCATGAATTGGCGTAAAGAAAAAGACGTAAAATCATCGTTTTCAGAACAAGTATTGTTGGCGTGTTTTGGTGAACAATCAAAGAAAACTTCACCAAATTCTCTTTGGAAAATATATTCAATGCTGAAAAGCACTCTCAATATTCATCAAAATAGAGACATAGCGCAATACATGAAGTTAAAGGCATTTCTAAAAAGAAAGTCTGTTGGATACAAACCAAAGAAATCAAAAACATTAACAGATGCATAAATTCCTCAATGAAGCATCCGATGACAAATATTTGTTATCAAAAGTAAGTTGACAGATCATCATTTTCAATATATCTGTTACATTTTTGTTATTATTATTATTAGTATTATTTAATATTTTGACATTACGGTTAGTACAATTGGTGTAACAACATTGCTCTTGTAAACTGAAATATTTTGTGGTCGTCTGAAAAATAGTGTACACAACTTGCTCGAAAGTGTGATGCTTGTTATGTAAATAACTATTGTATATAGGTGGTTGAAAAGTGATTTATTAAATAATGCTAGCAAATTGATAGAATAGTGCTCACTGTTAGTAAATTTTCAGCCTAAATTACTACATTGGTGACACTAATTTTAGTGTAATCTAATTTTGTTCCGAAACAACTTTGATTATAGAAATGAAACAAGGTTGCTTACTTTTCCTCTTGCCGATATTGTACTACCTACTTTGTTTGATCAAACAGATTTTTTACTCAGTTAGGGGTACAGATAATATTATTTTATGTTTCTGGAGATTAGTATTATAGATTTATGCTTTTTAAAACAGTTATTTACTTGTTTTACAGTTAATGTATGTTTGTGTACATTTTAACAAAAGATTGAAATATTATATGGAAAAATATAAACAAAATATTGTAGTGGTAAGTAGAAGTTAAGTCTCAGGAAACTAATTATTATTTTAATTACATATTTTAGTAATCCGAATTACCAATAAGATGCCGACATGTAAGCCACGTGATCATTTCAGTTCAGTGATGTCAAAATTAGTTTTATTTGCATTTATTAATTATCATCTCACTTTAGAAAATCTAACTGAGATAATATTGTAAATCAAATGCTACTGTTGTGTATTTTCTATTCCAAGTATGGTCTGATTATCAATATAAAATAACAATGATAATTAATATTTATTTGAACCAAACTTATTAAATAAACTTACAAGTATAAATTAAACTAAATAAAATTATTATATTTAATATAATGCTTGCCATTTTTTAAAATTCTGTAAGAAATATAAAAAGTTTGGTATACATATTATTATAAAGAATAATTAAATTAAATAAATACCATTCCATTTCCCTGCATTCTTCGTTCACGCCAACCTCCACCATTCCTACCAGCTCTATCATTCAATCTATTGTATTTGATATTTAAATACTTTAATAATTTTTTTTGTTCAGATATTTGCAGTTTTTGCTCATGGCATTCGAGATCCAGAGCGCGAAACTGCATTTTTAATTCTTGATTTTCGTGTAAAATTAAAAAAATAAATAAATACACTTTTTTTATGAGAAGAGAAAGAGAATGTAGAAAATGTAAATTAGTATAATTTAATCTATAGTGTTTGTTTTTTCTTGTAGATTACTGATCAATTAAAATATTAAAATTATCAAAATTACGGTTTTTTATGTTAACCCTGGAGTGGTGGCGCCCTTTGCCGTAACATTAGTGGTGGCGCTGAGTCTGACAGACTCAGTATCAATAAATTCATAATAGTAATTGTTTCCAACCTGGATTTTTTATTGTTAGTATTTCAGTTACTTACATACCTTACCTTTATATGCATATCACTGTTTTAGCTGTCAAATTAATTTAAAATAAGGAAAAAGGGAAAATACAATTGTGCTGTAAAATACAAGAAATAGTACAAAGGCACACTTAAATTTGAAAATGCATTTACTGAAAAACATATACATATGAAAAACATATATTTTCCGAAGGAAAACGTTATAAACAATATTAAAATTTATTTTATGGCCGAACCAAACACACAGGACATCGAAATTCTGCTTGCTTCAAACACAACATTTTTTTACAAATTTTACAGAAGTAACGTGTGGTATTGTTGTTTTTGCATAAATGACAACGTTTTCTGCCGACTGGTACTTCTTGCTGAACTATGGCAACATAAGCTGAAGTTCCTGCCACTTCCTGACGTCTTTCTCGGATTGCTGGTGCAATATTTTCCATACAAGAGCGACGCTTCAAGTGCTGGTCTGCTAGTTCAACTGCTAATTTTTTTATATAAATTCTTCGAACTATTTTCGAATTTTGATTATTCGACACGTGAATTATTTCCGAGTTTATGCGTGCCACATTCATAAGTGAATAAAATATTACCATTAGCCACCTTTTGGCACAAAGTTCGTAGATTTGCGAGTTCTAACGTTTTGAGGTGAGCGATGTTTTTTCCAGACCGTGCCATCTTTGCCAATAAAACTAGGAATTCGTGGATTTTTTGCTGGCGATGGTAAATTCTTGCTGTCGCTTTCTCCTTCTTGCTCTGTGTCAGAATCAGACAAACGTTCATCGAGATTATCTTCTTCACCCTCGGATTCTTCATCATCAAAAACTTCCTCAGTGTCAGTGTCTACTTCCTCTAGTAACCGTAATAAATGCGCCTGTTCTTGCCCATAATTCATTTTCCTAAAATTATATTTCAGTAAATTAACTTAATTCGATCCAGATAGTGGTTAACTACTTACCAAAAGCGCAAAACAGACACAAATTAGCAATACATGCAACTTGAAAATGGTGGTCCGTAAGTGGTGGCGCCGAGTCTGACAGACTCGGAAGGCTAAACAAATTTTACTAAAAACAATTTACACTGCTATAACTACGTAGATGAGTAGAGTACTGAATTTTACGAAGCTACTGAAGAGTGGTACCCCAAATTTTCATCCCTTCCCTTTTTACATAAAATCTTAAAACGCTTGAGTCTGAGAGACTCGGCGCCACCGCTGCAGGGTTAAATATGTCATTATGCCTTTTACTGAGTAATATATGTGTGAAATGCGGTTACCAGTTGTTAAATCTTGGTTCCCAAAGATGTTGTAATGAATAATATATATTATTATTGTAGAATTATTTTAGAATAACAATATATAGATAAAAATTACTTACGTTTTTCTTCAGTCATTGTAACTCTGTTGCACTATTTATTAAACAATCTTTCGTACCAAGGGCAACAACTTTTATTGTTTAAAAAAATTGATTGTTGTCATTTATTCCAAAGATAACTTAAATTGCTTTAAGTTAATAAATTATAATTTTTCATATAAAATCAGTTTTTTTTTTATTTATATATAGAAATAGACCATTTAATAGAAAATTGTGATGTCAAAAATTGGATATTGTTGTGTATTGTTTTCGACTTCTTGCAAGTATGGTTTGCTGTTATTAATATAAATAAATATATAGAATGAATTAATTTTTATTTTTAATTAATAATAACAATATTTTTTAAATTTAATTTAATAAATCATATAGTGCTCTCCACTTCCTAAATGTCTGTAACAAATTTAAAAAGTTTAATATGTTTATTGAGATATAGAATTCAATTAATTTAAATAAATACCATTCCATTTCTCTGTCCTTGTCCTCTCCTCCTGTAACCTCTTCCCCTCGTACCCCTCCCTCTATAACCCCTTCCCCTACCATTTCTATATTCTCTATTATTTTCTTCCCTGTTATAATTTTCTTCTTGATCTAAATTTTCCAGCTCTTCTTCCATCCTATTGATTAAATCCCTTTGCTCCTTAATTCTTAGTTATTGGTCTTCAATTTGAGTTTCTATTTTTTGAATTTTGTTTTTAAGTTCTTCATTTTCTTTCATCACTAGAAAAATTGTTAATTGAATTAAAGCATTTAATAAACTATTTGGAAATGTAAATTATTATTCCCCGCGCACATTCATAATTCATGTAACATAATCAGCAAATGTATTAACATCCACAACAAACCGACTTTATACAAGAAATTACACAATCATATCTTCCTTCTTAAAAAACAATCCCTCAATATTGAAATCAAGAATTGTTACAGCACCATTGCACACATTAAACAACAACTCAAACATGCGTACTCCCACATTGCACACATTTTACCACACAATACACTAGAACACTTTCAACACACACAAAACTTTACATACAATAAAATATTCGAACGCACAAAAATCAAACACATTAGTAAATTTCGCAGAATCTCCAAACTTCAACAAATCCCCTTACAAGAAATCTTTCCCAGTCACACAACCAAGCCTTGGCTCATCAACACATCTAACACCACAATCCCACCTGACGTACAAACTATTTTAAGCCTAGGTCCCAAATTCAATCTTAATCCAGCTCACAACAATATCAACATTCCCACACTAATCACAGAAACCGAAAACATTGTATCCCTCTTACCCACCACTCAACAAAACACTGCCAGGCTACAGTCGATTAACACCATCCACAACTTCCTACATAAAGTCAAACCTCCCGACCCGTATTCAACAACCATCAACACCGCAGTACAGACAACTAAATCCTTTCTGAAAGATAACCATGACATTATCGTCACGAGAGCTGACAAGGGCCAAGCCACGGTCATCGTCAATAGATCTGACTATCACAATAAAATCACCACCCTAATTAATGACACCAGTACCTATAAACCCTTAAACAAAGATCCTACATCCTCCTATCAAACAAAAATCAACAACTTCATTTCAGTTCTCCAAAATAATAAATACATTTCCGACAGTACCGCTAAATCGCTCAAAACTAATAACGCCATGCCTCCCCGCATTTATGGACTCCCCAAGATACATAAACCAAACCACCCCTTGCGCCCCGTTACTTCCTCAATACAAGCCCCTAATTATAAATTCTCTAAATTCCTTAGCCAAATCCTCAAAAACATTACTGGTGAACATTTAGACTACACACATGATTCTTTTACTTTTGCCACTTTTATCAATAACTTCACAATTCCACCTAACTTTATTCTTATCTCTCTTGATGTAACATCACTTTACACTAATATTCCCCTTGACCTTATAATTAAAATCATTGTTGAAAAATGGAATAAAATAGAAACACATACAACTATCCCTCGTCACTTATTTATTCAAGCCATAGAATTATGTTTTAGCACAACTTTTTTTAAATACAACGATAAATTTTATAGTCAGATCCATGGTACACCTATGGGATCTCCCTTGTCGGCCCCCTTGGCTGATATAGTCATGGAATATCTTGAAGACGCCATTTTTCCCAACATCCCATTCACTTTTCCCTTCTTCAAGCGCTATGTTGATGACATCATAACATGTATCCCTAGGGATCAGATCGACACCACGATCGACGTTTTTAATTCATTCCACCCCCGTTTACAATTCACCTGTGAACTGGAAAAAAATCATCGAATTAGCTTTCTTGACATTACCCTCATCCACCAAGCCTCCGGACAAATAATCCTAGACTGGTTCCACAAACCGACCCACACCGGCAGATACATTAATTTCCATTCCTCACACCCACTTAAATACAAAATCAACTTAATAAAAAATCTCAAACATAGAGCTCTAACCCTTAGCAACATTATCTTTCACAATAAAAACTTATATTTTATTTTCAATGAACTCTCCAACAACGGCTTCCCCAAACCAATTCTTTGCAAATACTTATTCAACTCGACACAGCCCCCACACACGCTTACACACACAAACATACTCACACACAACACACACATTACACATGCCCCACTGACCTATATTCCACACTTATCAGAAAAACTTAAGATCACATTAAAATCTGACACAACCATTATAGCTGATAAACTTAACCATACACTTAATTCCCTTTTCACACAAACCAAAGCAAAAATTCATAAAGAACTAAAATCCAACCTCATTTATTCAATTAGTTGCAATAATTGCCAAGCTACATATATAGGTCAAACCTCACAATTACTCAAAAAACGAATACAGCAACACCACACTACCACTAACAGATATAAAACAAACCCACATCTACAGAATATACAACACCAAACTGCACTCACACAACACGCCATCAACATGTCACACACCTTTAACTTCAAAGACACACGCATACTTCACACTTGTGCAAACTACAAGTCACGTAACTTTCTTGAAATGATCTACATCAGCGCAGATCGCAATTCCATTAATCTTCGCACAGATACTAATAATTTACACCCTCAATACAAACTGCTGATAGACAAATTCTTTATCGACAGCGAAACCTGATGCAGACGCCACCTGTTGAGAAAAAGTGTTACCTGGTTTAGTTAGTTCTTGCACTTCTCATTTGTTTTGTGCTGCCCAACTCGTTTATACACCACTTTTTGTGTCAATCGCGCAGTCACCCCTCACCGCCAACCGTATCATTCATCATCACACTAATGTAAGTTTATTTCTTTGTTGTAATTAATTTTTATTTATTATCTTATTGTTAGTCATAATTTCTGATTTGTATTTTTTACTTTTGTTAGCTGAAGATGGCCCTATTCAGCGGTCGAAATATATCAAATTAGCATCAACATGTAAACTTTTTCCACCTCCACCTAAATTCCACCTATTTCCCGATTTTTTGACTTTCAACGAACATTAAATATTCACTAACATTTTATACAAGTCAAGATTCCCTATCGTAAATTATTATAATTTATTCTATAACGTATGATTTTTCTTATAGATAATTTAAATTGATTAAATTATAAACGAAACAATAATATTGGATAAATTAGTAATTGAATGGAGTAATGGCACAGTTGTAGCAAGTCAGCCTGTGGATCCAAAGAACCCTGGTTCGATCCCCACAGCCGACAAAACATTTTCACCAATTTAAAATTACCTCTGTGGCTCCCCCACCACTAACGTCTTTCGGGGTCGTGATTTGACGGCTAATAACCGCACTTCACGCGCATAAATATATCACTTACCGAGATCTGCTTCAACAGAGTGCCACACCCAGTAATGGGTAATTTTCATTTTATTGTTAAAACATATATGGAAAAATATAATGAAATTACGGTTTTTTATGTTAAATGTTTACGTTTTACTGTGTTTGACATTCTGTCATTGCAGATGTTAATAATAAATATTATGTATTAATATTGTAAAAATGAATTAATATTGAATTTACCATTTTATTTTAGAAAAAATAATAAATAATTATAAATTACTTACGTTTTTCTTCAGTCATTGTGGGTTTTTTAACTATTTTTTCACTAGTGTTTATTCGTATCTACGACAACAACTTTTATTGTTTTAGAAAAAATGATTGATATATTTTTTCCAAAGATAACTTAAATCACTTCAAATTATGAATTTGTTTATATAACAGTTTTTAAATAATTTTTGTATACAATAATTATGTAAAATATATGTGTTTAATTTAATTATTTTAGATTTAAGACTAGCGGTCGGCCTGGCTTTGCCAGGCCTCACGCTAGGCTCCGCGGACACTGAAGTAAGGTTCACTTCTGTATGACAAAATATAAACTGAATTAATTCCAATCTAAAACTTTTCAATTCTGTACGTTTGTTTATTCATGCAAAGACCTATTAATTGGTGCCAAACAAAATACGTTTTAAATCTGTATCACTAAAACAATTGCCGCTCAAAAAAATCAATTTAATTCGCGTGCCCTTTAAAAGCCATTTCATTTGATACCAAACACGATAAGTTTTAAAACACTTTCACGAAAACAATTGAAGATCTGAAAGTATTTAATTTTGTATGCGAGCTTTTCAAAAGACCTTTCATTTTATATCAAACATGAATGGTTTTAAATCACTTTCACTAAAACAATTCTCGGTCGAAAAAAATACCAATTTTATATTCGAGCCCTTCAAAGGCCTGTAATTTAATACCAAATATGATAGGTTTTGAAACACCTTTAATAAATCAATGGACGATCAAAAAAAATAATTAATTTAACACACGTGCTCTTTAAAAGACCTTTCATTTGAAAACAAACACGATAGGTTTTGAAACTCTTTCACTAAAACTATCGAAAATTATTACATTTTGTAAGCTAATACTTCAAAAGACCTTTCATTTCACACCAAACACAATAAGTTTTGAAGCACTTTCACTCAAACAATTACCGATCTAAAAGTATTTAATTTTGTACGCGAGTTCTTCAAAAGACCCTTCATTTGATATCAAACATGATGGGTTTTGAAGCATTTTAACTAAAGCAATTCTCGGTCGAAAAAAATATCAATTTTATATTTGAACCCTTCAAAAGACATGTCATTTAATATCAAATATGATAGCATTACTAAAACAGTAGACGATCAAAAAATAATAATTCATTTAATACGCGTGCCCTATAAAATACCTTTCATTTGAAACCAAACACGATGGGATTTGAAATACTTTTAGTAAAACAATTGACGATTGAAATGTATTAAGTTTTGTATGCAAGCCCTTCAAAAGACCTTTCATTTTATAGCAAACACGATAGGTTTTGAAGTACTTTCATGAAAACAATTGTCGATCGAATAAAATTTAATGCTGCACGCGAGTTGTTCAAAAGAACTTCCATTTGATATCAAACACTAAAACAATTGACAAACGAAAATATTTCAATTTTTCATGCAAACCCGTTAAGTGACCTTTCATTTCATACCAAACACAATATGTTTTGAAGCACTTTCACTAAAACAATTGCGGATAGAAAGTCAATTTTGCATGCGAGCCCTTTAAAAAACCTATTTGATATCAAACGCGATATGATTCGCGAAACTTTAAATTTGAAACAATTTATATCGTAAGTTCTTTCAAAACTCTTTCGTATGACATTAAACACGGCATTATTCCGAATACTTCAAATTTAAAACAATTGACGGTCGCAATGTTTAAATTTTTTTATTTCGTCTGAAAGTTCTTTTAAAGCCCTTTCATATCATATCAAACACGAAATGATTCGGAACACTTTAAGTTTAAAACAATGGACTGTCGTAAAATTTCAATAAAATATGTTTTTTATTTCCGAAAACATTTTGCTAAACTAACTTTTTTTTATATCATCTGAAAGTTCTTCTTTCATATGACAGCAAAGAAGGCATGATTCGGAATAATTTATGTTTGAAACAATTGAGGATCGTAAAATTTAACTTTTTTGTTTCATCGGAAAGGTCTTTTAAAGCCCTTTCAAATGACACCCTACACAGTATGATTCAGAATACTTTATGTTAGAAACAATTAACTATTGTAAAATTTCAACTCTTTTTATTTCATCTGAAAGTTTTTCTAAAGTCATTTCATATGACGCCAAATATGTTAAATTTAGGAATACTTTAAGTTTGAAACAAATGCCTGTCGTCAAATTTTAACTTTTTTTATTTCATCTGAAAGTTCTTTTAATGCCCTTCAATATGACACCAAAGATGGTATGATTCGGAATAATTTATGTTTGAAACAATTGAGGATCGTAAAATTTCAACTTTTTTTATTTTAGCTGAAAGTTCTTCTAAACCCCATTCATATATCATTAAACACGGTACGATTCGGAATACTTTATGTTTAAAATAATTGACGGTCGTAAAATATATATTTTTTATTTCATCTGAAAGTTCTTCTAAAGACCATACAAATGAGACCAAACAAATTATGATTTGGAATACTTTACATTTGAAACAATTGCCTATTGTAAAATTTCAACTTTTTTAATTTCATCTGAATACATTTTACTATTTATTAAAAATCCTTCGGACGTCATTTCTGATGACATTCCACATTTATATTTATATATACATGAAATCAATTGAAAATTTTCTTTCAACTTTTTTGAAAAACTATTGGAAATCGCTGGAATATTATTTCCGACATCGTTGTTTCGAGTTACCTTTGTTTGCATTGTAGCATGCTGCGGTAAATTTTTTATTTTTTTTTTACTGTATATTATTACTGCGGACAAATTATGCTTTGTTTCAAGATATACTTTTAAAAATTAACTGACATTTTTTCTTCAAATAAAATCAGTTGAAAACAGTTTAAAACATGTATTCTCTATCATTTAATGCCTAAATCAATTTTCAAAATTTCTCTACCTTGTCTAGAAATTGAAATAATTCTATCAGAAAATTCCATGCGTACCAAACAGAATTAGTTTTGCTGCACTGTCACTAAAACAATTATCTGTTGAAAAAAAAACAATTTTTCACGCGAGCCTTACAGAATACCTTTCATTTGATACCAAACACAATATGTTTTGAAACACTTTCAATAAAATAACTGACGATCGAAAAGAATCAATTTTTCACGCGAGACCTTCAAAAATCCTTTCATTTAGTACCAAACATGATATTTTTTAAGCTCTTTCACTAAAACAATTGACGATCGAAAATTATTAAATTTTGTACGCAAGCCCTTCAAAAGACCTTTCATTTGATACCAAATACGATTAGTTTAGAAGCACTTTCCCTAAAACAATTGACGATCTAAAAGTGATAAATTTTATACGCGAGCCCTTTCAAAGACCTTTCATTTGATACCAAAAACAATAGGTTTTTATTCATTTTCACTAAAACAATTGCCGAACGAAAAAATTCGAGCCCTTTAAATAACCTTTCATTTGATACCAAACACGATAGGCCTTTCACTAAAACTATTGCTGATCGAAAATATTATAGTTTTGCACCCGTACCCTGTAAAAGAACTTTCATAATATACCAAATATGACTGGTTTTGAAGCACTTTCAATTAAATTATCGATAGAAAATTTAGGAGTGCCCAAATGATTCTAATTCGAGTTATCTGGTTTTTCTAAATTGAACTTTGCCGTAGATTAAATTTGCTTGGTTTTACTGTGTATTATTATCGAGATCAAATTTGGTTGAGTTCACCTGTATAAATTATAAAACTTGTCAATTCGACGTTTTGTTTCGAAACCAAATTCATTGTGAACCGTCAAAAATTTACTTTTGAAATACACGTATTTGAAATTTGTAATTATAATAAAAACGTCCCCTCATTTCCACAATATGCGTAAAGTATTTCAAAACTACTCACAAACATTTAATATTTAAGTAATTTATAATTAAATATGCGACATGTCCACTGACCAATGTCAAAATGACAGTAGATGTTCTTTTTAAAAATTTCAAAGCCTCCATATTCTTTATACTATATATAACTTGTCAATTTGACGTTTTGCTTTAAAACCAACTTCATAGTGGAGTGTCAAAAATTTACTTTTTAAATACACATGTTTGAAATGTATAATTATAATAAAAACTTCCCCTCATTTCCACAATATGCGTAAAGTACTCCAAAACTACTCACAAAAGTTTCATTTTTAAGTAATTTATAATTAAAAATGCGACATGTGCACTGACAAACGTCAAAGTGACACTAGATCTTCTTCTTAAAAATTTCAAAGCCTCCACACTCTTAGTTGATTTTGACCCAAAAACGCATGTTTTTTCAAGTTTTCTCGCACATCATGTGCACGAAAAATCTGAGACTATCAAAAGGCACTCCCCGTGAGTGACCTCTATCAAATAAAAAAAGTTGCAAATAAATCGGATAAACCGTCTAGGCTGTAGCGATTTACAAATGGGCGTGATGAATCCATATATACCTCATATACCTCACTTCTCAAAATAGTATATAGGACTAGCGGTCGGCCTGGCTTTGCCAGGCCTCACGCTAGGCTCCGCGGACTCTGAAGTAAGGTTCACTTCTATATGACAAAATATAAACTGAATTAATTCCAATCTAAAACTTTTCAATTATGTACGTTTATTCATGCAAAGACCTATTAATTGATGTCAAACACAATAGGTTTTAAATCTGTATCACTAAAACAAATGCCGCTCAAAAAAATCAATTTAATTTGCGTGCCCTTTAAAAGCCATTTCATTTGATACGAAACACGATAAGTTTTAAAACACTTTCACGGAAACAATTGAAGATCTGAAAGTATTTAATTTTGTACGCGAGCTTTTCAAAAGACCTTTAATTTTATATCAAACATGAATGGTTTTAAAGCACTTTCACTAAAACAATTCTTGGTCGAAAAAAATACCAATTTTATATTCGAGCCCTTCAAAGGCCTGTAATTTAATACCAAATATGATAGGTTTTGAAACACCTTTACTAAAACAATGGACGATCAAAAAAAAAATTAATTTAACACACGTGCTCTTTAAAAGACCTTTCATTTGAAAACAAACACGATAGGTTTTGAAACACTTTCACCAAAACAATTGACTATCGAAAAGTATTACATTTTGTAAGCTAATACTTCAAAAGACCTTTCATTTCACACCAAACACAATAGGTTTTGAAGCACTTTCACTCAAACAATTACCGATCTAATAGTATTTAATTTTGTACGCGAGTTCTTCAAAAGACCCTTCATTTGATATCAAACATGATTGGTTTTGAGGCATTTTCACTAAAGCAATTCTCGGTCGAAAAAAATACCAATTTTATATTTGAACCCTTCAAAAGACATGTCATTTAATATCAAATATGATAGCTTTTGACACCATTACTAAAACAGTAGACGATAAAAAAATAATAATTCATTTAATACGTGTGCCCTATAAAATACCTCTCATTTAAAACCAAACCCGATGGGATTTGAAACACTTTTAGTAAAACAATTGACGATTGAAATGTATTAAGTTTTATACTCGAGCCCTTCAAAACACCTTTCATTTGATAGCAAACACGATAGGTTTTGAATCACTTTCATGAAAACAATTGTCGATCGAATAAAATTTAATGCTGCACGCGAGTTGTTCAAAAGAACTTCCATTTGATATCAAACACTAAAACAATTGACAAACGAAAATATTTCAATTTTTCATGCAAGCCCGTTAAGTGACCTTTCATTTCATACCAAACACAATATATTTTGAAGTACTTTCACTAAAACAATTGCGGATAGAAAAAGTCAATTTTGCATGCCAGCCCTTTAAAAAACCTTCTATTTGATATCAAACGCGATATGATTCGCGAAACTTTAAATTTGAAACAATTTATATCGTAAGTTCTTTCAAAACTCTTTCATATGACATTAAACACGGCATTATTCCGAATACTTCAAATTTAAAACAATTGATGGTCGCAATGTTTAAATTTTTGTATTTCGTCTGAAAGTTCTTTTAAAGCCCTTTCATATGATATCAAACACGAAATGATTCGGAACACTTTAAGTTTAAAACAATGGACTGTCGTAAAATTTCAATAAAATATGTTTTTTATTTCCGAAAACATTTTGCTAAACTAACTTTTTTTATATCACCTGAATGTTCTTCTAAAGCCCTTTCATATGACAGCAAAGAAGGCCTGATTCGGAATAATTTATGTTTGAAACAATTGAGGATCGTAAAATTTAACTTTTTTGTTTTATCGGAAAGGTCTTCTAAAGCCCTTTCATATGACACCCTACACAGTATGATTCAGAATACTTTATGTTAGAAACAATTAATTATTATAAAATTTCAACTCTTTTTATTTCATCTGAAAGTTTTTCTAAAGCCATTTCATATGACACCAAATATGTTAATTTTAGGAATACTTTAAGTTTGAAACAAATGCCTGTCGTAAAATTTTAACTTTTTTTATTCCATCTGAAAGTTCTTTTAATGCCCTTCAATATGACACCAAAGATGGTATGATTCGGAATAATTTATGTTTGAAACAATTGAGGATCGTAAAATTTCAACTTTTTTTATTTTATCTGAAAGTTCTTCATATATCACTAAACACGGTATGATTCGGAATACTTTATGTTTAAAATAATTGACGGTCGTAATATATATATTTTTTATTTCATCTGAAAGTTTTTCTAAACACCATACAAATGAGACCAAACAAGTTATGATTTTGGAATACTTTAAATATGAAACAATTGCCTATCGTAAAATTTCAACTTTTTTAATTTCATCTGAATACATCTTACTATTTATTAAAAATCCTTCGGACGTCATTTCTGATGACATTCCCCTTTTATATTTATATATACATGAAATCAATTGAAAATTTTCTTTAATATTTTTTGAATAACTGTTGGAAATCGCTGGAATATTATTTCCGACATCGTTTTTTCGAGTTACCTTTGTTTGCATTGTAGCATGCTGCGGTCAATTTTTTATTTTTTTTTTACTGTATATTATTACTGCGGACAAATTATGCTTTGTTTCGCGATATACTTTTAAAAATTAACTGACATTTTTTCTTCAAATAAAATCAGTTGAAAACAGTTTAAAACATGTATTCTCAATCATTTAATGCCTAAATCAATTTTCAAAATTTCTCTACCTTGTCTAGAAATTGAAATAATTCTATCAGAAAATTCCATGCGTACCAAACAGAATTAGTTTTGCTGCACTTTCACTAAAACAATTATCTGTCGAGAAAAAACAATTTTTCACGCGATCCTTTCAGAAGACCTTTCATTTGATACCAAACACAATATGTTTTGAAACACTTTCAATAAAATAACTGACGATCGAAAAGAATCAATTTTTCACGCGAGACCTTCAAAAAACCTTTCATGATATTTTTTAAGTTCTTTCACTAAAACAATTGCCGAACGGAAAAATTCGAGCCCTTTTAACCTTTCATTTGATACCAAACACGATAGGCCTTTCACTAAAACTATTGCCGAGCGAAAATATTTTAGTTTTGCACACGTACCCTGTAAAAGAACTTTCATAATATACCAAATATGACTGGTTTTAAAGCTCTTTCAATTAAATTATCGATAGAAAATTTAGGAGTGCCCAAGTGATTCTAATTCGAGTTATCTGGTTTTTCTAAATTGAACTTTGCCGTAGACTAAATTTGCTTGGTTTTACTGTGTATTATTATCGAGATCAAATTTGGTTGAGTTCACCTGTATAAATTATAAAACTTGTCAATTCGACGTTTTGTTTCGAAACCAAATTCATTGTGAACCGTCAAAAATTTACTTTTTAAATACACGTATTTGAAATGTGTAATTATAATAAAAACGTCCCCTCATTTCCACAATATGCGTAAAGTATTGCAAAACTACTCACAAACATTTAATATTTAAGTAATTTATAATTAAATATGCGACATGTCCACTGACAAACGTCAAAATGACAGTAGATGTTCTTTTGAAAAATTTCAAAGCCTCCATATTCTTTATACTTTATAAAACTTGTCAATTTGACGTTTCGCTTTAAAACCAACTTCATAGTGGAGTGTCAAAAATTTACTTTTTAAATACACATATTTGAAATGTATAATTATAATAAAAACGTCCCCTCATTTCCACAATATGCGTAAAGTATTTCAAAACTACTCACAAAAGTTTAATTTTTAAGTAATTTATAATTAAAAATGCGACATGTGCACTGACAAACGTCAAAGTGACAGTAGATCTTCTTCTTAAAACTTTCAAAGCCTCCACACTCTTAGTTGATTTTGCCCCAAAAACGCATGTTTTTTCAAGTTTTCTCGCACATCATGTGCACGAAAAATCTGAGACTATCAAAAGGCACTCCCCGTGATTGACCTCTATCAAATAAAAAAAGGTGCAAATAAATCGGATAAACCGTCTAGGCTGTAGCGATTTACAAATGGGCGTGATGAATCCATATATACCTCATATATATACCTCACTTCTCAAAATAGTATATAGGACTAGCGGTCGCCCTGGCTTCGCCAGGCCTCACGCTAGCTCCGCGGACCCTGAAGTAGAATTCACTTTTGTAAGACAGTTGACACAATATAAATGCAATTATTACAAATCTAAAACATTTCTGCGTATCATTCCACCCAAAGACCTTTTAATTGATACTAAACACAATAGGTTCCGAAGATCTTTCACTAAAACAACTGACGATTGGAAAAAATCCAATTATGCACGCGAGACCTTTCATTTGATACTAATCACGAAGAATTTTGATGCATTTTCACTAAAACAATTGAAGATCTATAAGTATTAAATTTTGTACGCGAACCCTTCAAAAAATCTTTCTTTTTGATAAAAACGCGATAGGTTTAAAACACTTTCACGAGAACAATTGTACATTTTGCTAAACTATTAAAAATATTTTGGACATCATTTTTTATAATGTTCTACATTTATATTTTATATGTACATGAAATCAACTGAAATTTTCTCTAAACTGTTTTGAAAAACTGTTGGAAATCGCTGAAATATACTTTTTTGCATTGTAGAATGCTGCTGTCAATTTTCTTTTTTTTCTAAATGTATATTATTACCGCACACAAATTTTGCTTTGTTTTATTACATACTTTTAAAAAATATTTGTCAAGTTGACGTTTTGTCTTAAAAATTTTTACGCTAGCCCTTCAAAAAATCTTCCATTTGATACCAAACACGGTAAGCACTTTCACTTAAACAATTGCCAATCGTAAAATATTTAATTTTGTACGCGAGCTCTTCAAAAGACCTTTCATTAGAAACCAAACACGATAGATTGTTAAGTACTTTCACTGAAACAATTGCCGATCAAAATTAAATTAAATGCTACATGAAAACACTTCAAAAGACATTTCATTCGATATCAAACACGATAGGTTTCAAAGCAATATCACTAAAACAATTGCGGATCGAAAAAAAAATAATTTTGCACGCGATCCCTTTAAAAGATTTTTTATTTGATACCAAAAACGGCATCGTTCGAAATATTTTTTGCTTAAAACAATTTTCATATGACATTAAACACGGCATTAATCCGAATATTTGAAATTTGAAACAACTGATAATCGTAAAGTCTTAATTTTTTTATTTCGTCTGAAAGTTCTTCTAAAGCCCTTTCATATGATATCAAACACGATTTGATTCGGAATACTTTAAGCTTAGAACAATTGACGGTCGTAAAATTTCAATCAAATACGTGTTTTATTTCCGAAAACATTTTGCTAAATTAACTTTTTTTTATTTCATCTGAAAGTTCTTCTAACGCTATTTCATATGCTCTAGCATTTCTTCAACTAAAGGTTGCACGAAAGGCATGAGTATTCGCCGAGTGTTTGTAGCTCAATTGGTTAGAGCAGTCACCATGCGAGTGAAAGGTTCTGGGTTCAAAATCCGGCGAACGCTCATTGCTTTTTCAAAAACTAACTGTTTAATTATTTTATCTAAAGGTTCGGCTAAAACCCTTTCATATGATGATGAAATAATTGACAGTCTTAAAATTTCAATCAAATACGTGTTTTATTTCCGAAAAGATTTTGCTAATCTATTAAAAATCCGTTGGATGTAATTTTTGATAGTTCCACATTTTTTTATAGAATTTATTAAGTTTTTGTTTTAGTGAACTGTCTAAAATTTTCTTTTTAAATACACATATATAAAATGCTTAATGATAATAAAAACGTAGCCTCATTCCCCCAATATGTGTAAAATATATCAAAAGTAGTCTAAAAAATTAAATACTTCAATAATTGTTAATTAAAAATGCGATATGTCCACATACAAATGTCAAAATTAGAGTAGGTGTTCTTTTTTAAAATTTCAAAGCCTCCACACTCTTTGTCTGTATATTTTATAAAACTTGTCAATTTGACGTTTTGAATTAAAACCAACTTCATAGTGGACTGTTAAAAATTTTCTTTTTAAATACACATATTTGAAATTTGTAATTATAATAGAAACGTCCCCTCAGTCCCCCAATGTGCGTAAAATATTTCAAAACTACTCTAAAACATTTAATATTTAAATAATTTATAATTAAATATGCGACATGTCCACAGACAAATGTCAAAATTACAGTAGATGTTCTTCTTAAAAATGTCAAAGCCTCCACACTCTTAGTTGAAAATGCATGTTTTTTCAAGTTTTCTCGCACATCATGTACACGAAAAATCTGAGACTATCAAAAGGCACTCCCCATAAGTAATCCCTATCAAATAAAAAAAGTTTCAATTAAATCGGATAAACCGTCTAGGCTGTAAAATTGTTAGACTGATCGTGATGAATCTATACATAGGGAATTAAGCCGTTTAGTATATAAGATTATCGAAATAGTATATAGGATTAGCGGTCGGCCTAGCTTTGCCAGGCCTCACGCTAGGCTCCACGGACACTGAAGTAAGGTTCACCTCTGTATGACAATTGACAAAATATAAACTGAAGTAATTCCAATCTAAAACTTTTCAATTCTGTACGTTTATTCATGCAAAGATCTATTAATTGATGTCAAACACAATAGGTTTTAAATCTGTATCACTAAAACAAATGCCGCTAAAAAAAATCAATTTAATTCGCGTGCCCTTTAAAAGACATTTCATTTGATACCAAACACGATAAGTTTTAAAATACTTTCACGAAAACAATTGAAGATCTGAAAGTATTTAATTTTGTACGCGAGCTCTTCAAAAGACCTTTCCTTTTTATATCAAACATGATTGGTTTTAAAGTACTTTCACTAAAACAATTCTCGGTCGAAAAAAATACCAATTTTATATTCGAGCCCTTCAAAGGCCTGTAATTTAATACCAAATATGATAGGTTTTGAAATACCTTTACTAAAACAATGGACGATCAAAAAAAATTATTAATTTAATACCCGTGCTCTTTAAAAGACCTTTCATTTGAAAACAAACACGATAGATTTTGAAACACTTTCACTAAAACAACTGACTATCAAAAAGTATTACATTTTGTAAGCTAATACTTCAAAAGACCTTTCAGATCACTCCAAACACAATAGGTTTCAACAAAACAATTGCGGATCGAAATAGTCAATTTTGCTTGCGAGGCTCTTTAAACAACCTTCTATTTGATATCAAACGCGATATGATTCGCGAAACTTTAAATTTGAAACAATTGACATCGTAAGTTCTTTCAAAACTCTTTTATATGACATTAAACACGGCATTATTCCGAATACTTCAAACTTAAAACAATTGACGGTCGCAATGTTCAATTTTTTTTATTTCGTCTGAAAGTTTTTTTAAAGCCCTTTCATATGATATCAAACACGATATGATTCGAAATACTTTAAGTTTAAAACAATTGACTGTCGTAAGATTTCAATAAAATATGTTTTTTATTTCCGAAAACATTTTGCTAAACTAACTTTTTTTTATTTTATCTGAAAGTTCTTCTAAAGCCCTTTCATATGACAGCAAAGAAGGCATGATTCGGAATAATTTATGTTTTAAACAATTGAGGATCGTAAAATTTAACTTTTTTGTTTCATCGGAAAGGTCTTCTAAAGCCCTTTCATATGACAACCGACACAGTATGATTCAAAATGCTTTATGTTAGAAATAATTAACTATTATAAAATTTCAACTCTTTTTATTTCATCTGAAAGTTTTTCTAATGCCATTTCATATGACACCAAATATGTTAATTTTCGGAATACTTTAAGTTTGAAACAAATGCCTGTCGTAAAATTTTACCTTTTTTTATTCCATCTGAAAGTTCTTTTAATACCCTTCAATATGACACCAAAGATGGTATGATTCGGAATAATTTATGTTTGAAACAATTGAGGGTCGTAAAATTTCAACTTTTTTTATTTTATCTGAAAGTTCTTCTAAACCCCATTCATATATCACTAAACACGGTATGATTCAAAATACTTTATGTTTAAAATAATTGACGGTCGTAAAATATATATTTTTTATTTCATCTGAAAGTTCTTCTAAAGACCATACAAATGAGACCAAAGAAGTTATGATTTGGAATACTTTAAATTTGAAACAATTGCCTATTGTAAAATTTAAACTTTTTTAATTTCATCTGAATACATTTTGCTATTAATTTAAAATTCTTCGGACGTCATTTCTGATGACATTCCACATTTATATTTATATATATATGAAATCAATTGAAAATTTTCTTTCAACTTTTTTGAAAAACTGTTGTAAATCGCTGGAATATTATTTCCGACATCGTTTTTTCGAGTTACTTTTGTTTGAATTGTAGCATGTTGCGGTCAATTTTTTATTTATTTTTTACTGTATATTATTACTGCGGACAAATTATGCTTTGTTTCACTATATACTTTTAAAAATTAACTGACATTTTTTTTTCAAATAAAATCAGTTGATAACAGTTTAAAACATGTATTCTCAATTATTTAATGCCTAAATCAATTTTCAAAATTTCTCTAACTTGTCTAGAAGTTGAAATAATTCTATCAGAAAATTCCATGCGTACCAAACAGAATTAGTTTTGCTGCAGTTTCACTAAAACAATTATCTGTCGAAAAAAAAACAATTTTTAACGCGAGCCCTTCATAAGACCTTTCATTTGATACTAAATACAATATATTTTGAAACACTTTCAATAAAATAACTGACGATCGAAAAGAATCAATTTTTCACGCGAGCTCTTCAAAAAACCTTTCATTTAGTATCAAACATGATATTTTTTAAGCCCTTTCACTAAAACAATTGACGATCGAAAATTATTAAATTTTGTACGCAAGCCCTTCAAAAGACCTTTCATTTGATGCCAAATACGATAAGTTTAGAAGTACTTTCACTAAAACAAATGACGATCTAAAAGTGATAAATTTTATACGCAAGCCCTTGCAAAGGCCTTTCATTTGATACCAAATACGATAGGTTTTTAATTATTTTCACTAAAACAATTGCCGAACGAAAAAATTCCAATTCTGCATGTGAGCCCTTCAAAAAACCTTTTATATGATACCAAACACGATGGGTTTTAATGCACTCTCACAAAAACAGTTACCGATGGAAAAAAATCAATTTTGTACTCGAGCCCTTTAAATAACCTTTCATTTGATACCAAACACGATAGGCCTTTCACTAAAACTATAGCCGATCGAAAATATTTTAGTTTTGCACACGTACTCTTTAAAAGAACTTTCATAATACGAGTATACCAAATACGACTGGTTTTGAAGCAATTTTTCACGCGAGCCTTTCAGAAGACCTTTCATTTGATACCAAACACAATATGTTTTGAAACACTTTCAATAAAACAACTGACAATCAAAAAGAATCAATTTTTCACGCGAGCCCTTCAAAAACCTTTCATTTAATACCAAACACGATTTTTTAAAAGTTTTTTCACTAAAACAATTGACGATCTAAAAGTAATAAATTTTATACGCGAGCCCTTTCATCATTTTCGATAAAACAATTTCCGAACGAAAAGATTCCAATTCTGCATGTGAGCCCTTCAAAAGACCTTTTATATGATACGAAACACGATGGGTTTTGATGCACTCTCATTAGAACAATTTTGTACTCGAGCCCTTTAAATAACCTTTCATTTGATACCAAACACAATAGGCCTTAAAGTACTTTCACTAAATCTATTGCCGATCGAAAATATTTTAGTTTTGCACACGTACCCTTTAAAAGAACTTTCATAATATACCAAATACGACTGGTTTTGAAGCACTTTTAATTAAACAATTATCGATAGAAAATTTAGGAGTGCCCAAATGATTCTAATTCGAGTTATCTGGTTTTCCTAAATTGAACTTTGCCGTAGACAAAATTTGCTTGGTTTTACTAAATATTAATATAGAGATCAAATTTGGTTGAGTTCACCTGTATAAATTATAAAACTTGTCAATTCGACGTTTTGTTTCGAAACCAAATTCATTGTGTACCGTCAAAAATTTACTTTTTAAATAAGCGTATTTGAAATGTGTAATTATAATAAAAACGTCCCTTCATTTCCACAATATGCGTAAAGTATTTCAAAACTACTCACAAACATTTAATATTTAAGTAATTTATAATTAAATATGCGACATGTCCACTGACAAATGTCAAAATGAGAGTAGATGTTCTTTTTAAAAATTTCAAAGCCTCCATATTCTTTATACTATACATAACTTGTCAATTTGACGTTTTGCTTTAAAACCAACTTCATAGTGGAGTGTCAAAAATTTACTTTTTAAATACACATATTTGAAATGTATAATTATAATAAAAACGTCCCCTCATTTCCACAATATGCGTAAAGTACTTCAAAACTACGCACAAAAGTTTCATTTTTAAGTAATTTATAATTCAAAATGCGACATGTGCAGTGACAAACGTCAAAGTGACAGTAGATCTTCTTCTTAAAAATTTCAAAGCCTCCACACTCTTAGTTGATTTTGACCCAAAAACGTATGTTTTTTCAAGTTTTCTCGCACATCATGTGCACGAAAAATCTGAGACTATCAAAAGGCACTCCCCGTGAGTGACCTCTATCAAATAAAAAAAGTTGCAAATAAATCGGATAAACCGTCTAGGCTGTAGCGATTTACAAATGGGCATGATGAATCCATATATATATATAAATATATAAATATATAAATATATATACCTTATCAAAATAGTATATAGGACTAGCGGTCGGCCTGGCTTTGCCAGGCCTCACGCTAGGCTCCGCGGACACTGAAGTAAGGTTCACTTCTGTATGACAAAATATAAACTGAATTAATTCCAATCTAAAACTTTTCAATTCTGTACGTTTATTCATGCAAAGACCTATTAATTGATGCCAAACACAATACGTTTTAAATTTGCATCACTAAAACAATTGCCACAATTCGCGTGCCCTTTAAAAGACATTTCATTTGGTACCAAACACGATAAGTTTTAAAACACTTTCACGAAAACAATTGAAGATCTGAAAGTATTTAATTTTGTACGCGAGCTTTTCAAAAGACCTTTCATTTTATATCAAACATGATTGTTTTAAAGTACTTTCAATAAAACAATTCTCGGTCGAAAAAAATATTAATTTTATATTCGTGCCCTTCAAAGGCCTGTATTTTAATACCAAATATTATAGGTTTTGAAACACCTTTACTAAAACAATAGACGATAAAAAAAAATTAATTTAACACGCGTGCTCTTTAAAAGACCTTTCATTTGAAAACAAACACGATAGGTTTTGAAACATATCACTATAACAATTGACTATCGAAAAGTACTACATTTTGTAAGCGAGTCCTTCAAAAGACCTTTCATTTGATACCAAATACAATAGGTTTTGAAGAACTTTCACTAAAACAATTGACGATCGAAAATGATTAAATTTTGGAAGCCCTTCAAAAGACCTTTCATTTGATACCAAACACGATAGGTTTTGAAGAACTTTCACTAAAACAATTGCCGATCAAAAAGTATTTAATTTTGTACGCGAGTTCTTCAAAAGATCTTTCATTTTATATCAAACATGATAGGTTGAGAAGCATTTTCACTAAAACAATTCTCGGTTGATAAAAATACCTATTTTATATTTGAACCCTTCAAAAGGCATGTCATTTAATATCAAATATGATAGCTTTTGAACACCATTACTAAAACAATAGACGATCATAAAATCATAATTCATTTAACACGCGTGCCCTATAAAATACATTTCATTTGAAACCAAACACGATGGGATGTACGCAAGCCCTTCCAAAGACCTTTCATTTGATAGCAAACACGAAAGGTTTTGATGCACTTTCACTAAAACAATTGACAAACGAAAATATTTCAATTTTTCATGCAAGTCCGTTAAGAGACCTTTCATTTCATTCCAAACACAATATGTTTTGAAGTACTTTCACTAAAACAATTACTGATCTAAAAAGTCAATTTTGCATGCGAGCCCTTTAAAAGATCTTCTATTTGATACCAAACGCGGTATGATTCCCGAAACTTTAAATTTGAAACAATTGACATCGTAAGTTCTTTCAAAACTCTTTCATATGACATTAATCACGGCATTATTCCGAATACTTGAAATTTAAAGCATTTGACGGTCACAATGTTTAATTTTTTTAATTTCGTCTGAAAGTTCTTTTAAAGCCCTTTCATATGATATCAAACACGATATGATTCGGAATACTTTAAGTTTAAAACAGTTGACTGTAAAATTTAAATAAAATATGTTTTATTTCCGAAAATATTTTGCTAAACTAACTTTTTTTATTTCATCTGAAAGTTCTTCTAAAGCCCTTTCATATGACACCCTACACAGTATGATTCAGAATACTTTATGTTAGAAACAATTAACTATTATAAAATTTCAACTCTTTTTATTTCATCTGAAAGTTCTTCTAAAGCCATTTCATATGGCACCAAATATGTAAATTTTCGGAATACTTTAAGTTTGAAACAAATGCCTATCGTAAAATTTTAACTGTTTTTATTCCATCTGAATGTTCTTTTAACGCCCTTCAATATGACACCAAAGACGGTATGATTCGGAATAATTTATGTTTGAAACAATTGAGAATCGTAAAATTTCAACTTTTTTAATTTTACCTGAAAGTTCGGTATACTTTATGTTTAAAATAATTGACGGTCGTAATATATATTTTTATTTCATCTGAACGTTCTTCTAAAGACCTTACAAATGATACCAAATAAAGTATGATTTGGAATACTTTAAATTTGAAACAATTGCCTATCGTAAAATTTCAACTTTTTTAATTTCATCTGAAACTTATTCTAAAGCTCTTTTAAATGACACCTACCATGTTTTATTTCCGAATACATTTTGCTATATTAAAAATCTTTCGGACGTCATTTCTGATGACATTCCACATTTATATTTTATATATACATGAAATCAATTGAAAATTTTCTTTAAACTTTTTTGAAAAACTGTTGGAAATCGCTGGAATTTTATTTCTGACATCGTTTTTTCGAGTTACCTTTGTTTGCATTGTAGAATTCTGCGGTAATTTTTTTTTTACTGTATATTATTACTGCGGACAAATTATGCTTTGTTTCACTATATACTTTTAAAAATTAACAGACATTTTGTCTTCAAATTTTTATATGAGCATGAAATCAGTTGAAAACAGTTTAAAACATGTATTCTCAATCATTTAATGCCTAAATCAATTTTCAAAATTTGTCTAACTTGTCTAGAAATTGAAATAATTCAATCAGAAAATTCCATGCGTACCAAACAGAATTAGTTTTGCTGCACTTTCACTAAAACAGTTATCGGTCGAAAAAAAAACAATTTTCCACGCGAGCCCTTCAGAAGACCTTTCATTTGATACCAAACACAATATGTTTTGAAACACTTTCAATAAAATAACTGACGATCGAAAAGAAACAATTTTTCACGCGAGCCCTTCAAAAAACCTTTCATTTAGTACCAAACATGATATTTTTTAAGTTCTTTCACTAAAACAATTGACGATCGAAAATTATTAAATTTTGTACGCAAGCCCTTCAAAAGTCCTTTCATTTGATACCAAATACGATAAGTTTAGAAGCACTTTCACTAAAACAATTGACGATCTAATAGTGATAAATTTTATACGCGAGCCCTTTCAAAGACCTTTCATTTGATACTAAATACGATAGGTTTTTAATTATTTTCACTAAAACAATTGCCGAACGAAAAAATTCCCATTCTGCACGTGAGCCCTTCAAAAAACCTTTTATATGATACCAAACACGATGGGTTTTAATGCACTCTCACTAAAACAGTTACCGATGGAAAAAAATCAATTTTGTACTCGAGCCGTTTAAATAACCTTTCATTTGATACCAAACACGATAGGCCTTTCACTAAAACTATAGCCGATCGAAAATATTTTAGTTTTGCACACGTACTCTTTAAAAGAACTTTCATAATATACCAAATATGTCTGATTTTGAAGCACTTTCAATTAAATTATCGATAGTGCCCAAATGATTCTAATTCGAGTTATCTGGTTTTTCTAAATTGTACTTTGCCGTAGACAAAATATGCTTGGTTTTACTTTATATTATTATCGAGATCAAATATGGTTGAGTTCACCTGTATAAATTATAAAACTTGTCAATTCGACGTTTTGTTTCGAAACCAAATTCATTGTGGACCATCAAAAATTTACTTTTTAAATACACGTATTTGAAATGTGTAATTATAATAAAAACGTTCCCTCATTTCCACAATATGCGTAAAGTATTTCAAAACTATTCACAAACATTTAATATTTAATTAATTTATAATTAAATATGTGACATGTCCTCTGACAAATGTCAAAATTACAGTAGATGTTCTTTTTAAAAATTTCAAAGCCTCCATGTTCTTTGTACTTTATAAAACTTGTCAATTTGACGTTTTGCTTTAAAACCAACTTCATAGTGGAGAGTCAAAAATTTACTTTTTAAATACACATATTTGAAATGTATAATTATAATAAAACGTCCCCTCATTTCCACAATATGCGTAAAGTATTTTAAAACTACTCACAAAAGTTTCATTTTTAAGTAATTTATAATTAAAAATGCGACATGTGCACTGACAAAAGTCAAAGTGACAGTAGATCTTCTTCTTAAAAATTTCAAAGCCTCCACACTCTTAGTTGATTTTGACCCAAAAACGCATGTTTTTTCAAGTTTTCTCGCACATCATGTGTACGAAAAATCTGAGACTATCAAAAGGCACTCCCCATGATTGACCTCTATCAAATAAAAAAAGTTGCAAATAAATCGGATAAACCGTCTAGGCTGTAGCGATTTACAAATGGGCGTGATGAATCCATATATATATATATATATATATATATATATATATATATATATATATATATATATATATATATATATATATATATATATATATATATATACCTTGTCAAAATAGTATATAGGACTAGCGGTCGGCCTGGCTTCGCCAGGCCTTCTCGCTAGGCTCCGCGGACACTGAAGTAATGTTTAATTGAATTACGATCTAAAACTGTTCATTTCTGTACGTCAGTTTATTAAAGAACTTTTAATTGACACCAAACACAATAAGTTTCGAAGCTCTATCACTAAAACAATTGACGACCAAAAAAATTACAATTCTGCACGTGAGCCCTTCAAAAAACTTTTTATTTAATACTACATTGCCGATCGAATAATAAAATAAGTTTTGATGCACTTTCACTAATACAATTGCCGATCGGAAAAATAAATATTCCGCACGGCACCTCTTCTAAAACCCTTTCATATGATATCTAACACGATATGATTCGGAATACTGTTTTGGTCCAATCTATTGGCGAGCTTAAAATTGCAATGTTTTTTAATTCCATTATTAAAATACTTTTAAAGCCCTTTCAAATAACATGAAACACGGTATGATTCTGAACAAATTTCAACTTTTTTGTTAATTTCGTTAGAATCTTCGTCAAAAACCTTTTTATATCTTACCAAACACGGCATGAGTCGGAACACTTTAAGTTTGAAACAGTTGACGGTTGTAAGTTATAATATTTTTTTTATTTCATTTAAAAGTTTTTTTAAAACTTTCTTATATGACACCAAACTCGGCATAACTCGAAATACTTTAAGTTTGAAACAATTGACAATAGTAAAATTAAATTTTTTTCTTTAGTCCATCTAAAAGTTCTTTCAAAACTTTTTCATATGATATTAAACGCGGCATGATTCCGAATACTTTTAATTTAAAACAATTGACGGTCGAAATATATATATTTTTTAATTTTGTCTGAAAGTTCTTCTGAAGCCCTTTTATTTAATATCAAACACGATATGATACGGAACACTTTAATAATTGAAGGTCGTAAAATTTCAATCAAATACGTATGTTATTTCCGAAAACCTTTTGCTAAACTAACTTTTTCTTTATTTTATCTATAAGTTCGCCTAAAGCCCTTTCATATGACACCAAACGTGGCATAATTCGGAATACTTTAAGTTTAAAATAATTGACAGTCTTAAAATTTCAGTGAAGTACGTGTTTCATTTCCGAAAAGATTTTGCTAATCTTTTAAAAATTCTTTGGACGTCATTTCTGATAGTTCCACTTTTTTTATTTTACATGTGCATAAAATCAATTTAAATTTTTCTCTAAACTGTTTGAAAACGGTTGGAAATTGTTTTAGTATTATTTCAGATATTTTATAGAGTTAATTTTTTATACAATATAGAGTTTATTAAGTTTGAAACAGTTGCCCATCGTAAAATTTCAACTTTTTTTTATTTCATCTGAAGGTCTTCTAAAGCCCTTTCATATGACATCAAATACAGCATGATTTGGAATACTTCAAGTTTAAAATAATTGACAGTCGTAAAATTTCAATCAAATACAAGTTTTTAATGATATACACAGTGTTATTTGAATCCTTTTATTTTAATTATATGACGCACATTGAAAAATTATATCTCTCTATTTTTAAATACATGATCAACTACTATCATTATTTTTTGTTATAACTACTACGATTTCATTGACGAAAATTTTGCCTTCTTTTATTTAAATTTATTGAAATTGACATACGTCAACACCCTCCCTCAATGTAATTAATTTAACATTTTTCTAAACCTAGTCTATCTTACAAAACATATTAAATAATTTTTATTTAATGACTTCGTAAATAAATCTGCTACTTGTTCTTTATTTCTTATGTACTGGACATCAATAATTCCTTCATTAGCCTTTTTTCTGATGAAATGATGACGCATATCGATGTGTTTGAGTCTTTTGTGATTATCTGGGTTCCTAACTACTTTTATAGCTGACTGTCTTCGTAGATGAGGACAGGCTTGGTTTCCTCATAAAATTGAAGATCAATTAAAATTTGATGTAACCAACATGCTTCGTTAAGTGCTATGCTCAATGCTATATACTGTGCTGCAGCACTTTGCTTGCGTGAAGTCCAAGATACCGAAGATTTAAAAATTTTGTATATAAAACCAGAGGTTCATTTTTTTGTCATTCAAGTTGCGTGCCCAATCAGCATCAACAAATCCTGTCAGTATTTTAGCATTTTCATCTCTGACATAAACTAAATTAAAATCAATAGTACCTTATCTTAGTACATGTTTTAAACATTTCCATAATTTGATATTTGCACGAGTTTGGTAACGACTCAATGCTGTACATAAATCTGGTCTTGTATCAACTATTGCATACATCAAACAGCCAATTAGTTTCCTGAAGCGGAGTTTTTCATTATGTGTTGTTTCATTTTCTGGCCCTACTAACCAATCTGACTTAAAACTTGGATCTAAAGGTATCGATGTCGGTTTACAACCTTCCATTCAAAATTTCGACAACACATTCTTTAGATAAGTTGTTTGATTCATTTTTGTAACCCCCCGTCTTCCATATCTTGACTAATATTTATGCCAATGAAATGTAAAACTTTTCCCAAATCTTTCATTTTCAATGTTTTAAACAATTCCTTTTTCAGTTCTTCAATTTGTTGATTATTTGTTCCAAAAATCAACAGATCATCCACATAAATTGAAACGAATAACTTGGCAGATTTGTTAAATTTTGTGTAGTGGCAATAATCATATTTTCAACAGTTTAATTCTTCTTTCTTCATAAACGAATTGAATATTATATTCCAATATTTTGCTGACTTTTGCAAATCATATAAAGCTCTATTTAATTTACATACTTTCGCAGGTTCTTGTGAAACTCCTTCTGAAATATTCAGAAAAACATCTTTAATTTCATTTACATTTAGTTTGTTGCTCGTCGTTTCGCTCCTCGCATAATGTTTTATGGTGAATTATTTTTAAGGATTAAAAACTTGTTTTTTTTTTCTATAGCATTTGATAGTACTTTTCATGCCCTTTCATATGATACCAAACACGACATGATTCTGAATAGTTGAATTTTCAAACAGTTGCCTATCGTAAATTTTACATTTTTTCCAATTGCATTTGAAAGGTCTTTTAATGCCCTTTTATGTGATACCAAACACGACTTGATTCTGAATAGTTGAATTTTGAAACAGTTGCATATCGTAAATTTTTAATTTTTTCCAATTGCATTTAAAAGGTCTTTTAATGCCCTTTCATATGATACCAAACACGACATGATTCGGAATAGTTGAATTTGCAAACAACTGCATATTGTAAATTTTAATTTTTTTCCAATTGCATTTGAAAGGTCTTTTAATGCCTTTCATATGATACCAAACATGACGTGATTCTGAATAGTTGTATTTTCAAACAATTGCCTATCGTAAATTTTAATTTTTTTCCAATTGCATTTGAAAGGTCTTTTAATGCCCTTTCATATGATACCAAACACGACAAGACTCGGAATAGTTGTATTTTCAAACAATTGCGTATCGTAAATTTTAAATTATTTCCAATTGCATTTGAAAGGTCTTTTAATGCCCTTTCATGTGATACCAAACACGACATGATTCTGAATAGTTGAATTTAGAAACAGTTGCATATCGTAAATTTTTAATTTTTTCCAATTGCATTTAAAAGGTCTTTTAATGCCCTTTCATATGATACCAAACACGACATGATTCGGAATAGTTGTATTTTAAAACAATTGCCTATCGTAAATTTTAAATTTTTTCCAATTGCATTTAAAAGGTCTTTTAATGCTCTTTCATATGATACCAAACACGACATGATTCGGAATAGTTGAATTTTCAAATAGTTGCCTATCGTAAATTTTCAATTTTTTCATATTGCATTCGAAAGTACTTTTAATGCCCTTTCATATGATACCAAACACGACATGATTCTGAATAGTTGAATTTTCAAACAATTGCCTCTCGCAAATTTTCAATTGTTTCCAATTGCATTTAAAAGGTCTTTTAATGCCCTTTCACATGATACCAAACACGACGTGATTCGGTATAGTTAAATTTTCAAACAGTTGCCTATCGTGAATTTTAATTTTTTTCTAATTGCATTTAAAAGTTATTTTAATGCCCTTTCATATGATACTAAACATTCGAATAGTAGAATTTATTTTTAAACTGTTGAAAATCGCAGGAATATTAATTCTGAAATTTTTTTATTCGATTAATTTTTTTTTACAATGTAGATTATTTTTGGTTTTACTGTATATTATCACCGAGGTCAATTTTTGCTTGGTTTTACTATATACTTTAACAGACTATATGTCAAATTGAAGTCTTTGTCTTAAAACTATATTTGAACATGAAATCAATTCAACAAAGTCTAGAGTTACTGTAAAAAAATGTAATTTTTCTCTATTTTTTTTAAACTGTTGAAAATTGCTGGAATATTAATTCTGAAATTTTTTTATTCGATTAACTTTTTTTTACAATGTAGATTCTTTTAAGTTTTACTGTATATTATCACGGAGGTCAATTTTTGCTTGGTTTTACTATATACTTTAACAAACTATTTGTTAAATTGACGTTTTGTCTTTAAACTTTATTTGAACATGATATCAATTCAGCAAAGTTTAAAGTTACTGTAAAAAAATGTAATTTTACTCTATTTTTTTTAAACTGTTGAAAATCGCTGGAATATTAATTCTGAAATTTTTTTATTCTATTAAGTTTTTTTTACAATGTAGATTCTTTTTGGTTTTACTGTATATTATCACCGAGGTCTATTTTTGCTTGGTTTTACTATATACTTTAACAAACTATATGTCAAATTGACGTTTGGTCTTAAAACTTTTTTTTAACATGAAATCAATTCAAAACAGTTTAAAACATGTATCCTCAATCATCTAATACCTAAATCAATTTACAAAATTGCTACAACTTGTCTAGAAATTGAAATAATTCTATCTAAAATTTCCATGCGTAACGTCAAAAATGACAGCTTAGGTATATGATTTTTCAAAACCTGGATCGTGTATATAAGAGGTAATGTTGTTTGTTAACCATAGATTTGTCAAATGGACGTTGCATCTTTAAAAACTTTTATACAAACATGAAATCAATTGAAAACCGTTCAAAACATATGTCTTCAATCCTTTAATACTAAATCATATTAGAAAATTTCTCCAACTTGTCTAGAAATTGAAATATTAATGTAAAAATGTTTCATGTGAAACGTCAAAAGTGATTGACAGGTCTGAAAAATTTCTGCTTGCGGTCAAATTTCAAATGCATAGCAACGCGTGCATGCTTCGATCAAGAAAATTTGCAAAGTTTGTCGTTAATTTCAAGCGGACTGTACTTTCAAAAAATCTGAAATACCCAAAAGGCACTAGTCCCAAACATTCTTTAAATCCTAGAAAAAAATTAACAACAATCGCACAAACCGTTTAAGCTGTAGCCTTGTCTAAAGTCTGGTTGCCGCCCAGATGAATCTATAGTGAATTAAGCTGATTAGTATATAGGACTAGCGGTCGCCCTGGCTTCGCCAGGCCTCACGCTAGCTTCGCGGACACTGAACTAGAATTCACTTTTGTAAGACAGTTGACACAATATAAATGCAATTATTACAAATCTAAAACATTTCTGCGTATTATTCCATCCAAAGACCTTTTAATTGATACTAAACACAATAGATTTCGAAGATTTTTTACTAAAATAACTGACGATTGAAAAAAATCCAATTATGCACGTGAGCTCTTCAAAAGACCTTTCAATTGATACTAATCACGAATAATTTTGATGCATTTTCACTAAAACAATTGAGGATCTATAAGTATTAAATTGTGTACGCGAACCCTTCAAAAAATCTTTCTTTTTGATACAAACGCGATAGGTTTTAATTACTTTCACGAAAACAATTGTACAATTTGCTAAACTATTAAAAATCTTTTGGACGTCATTTTTTATAATGTTCTACATTTATATTTTATATGTACATGAAATCTATTGAAATTTTTCTCTAAACTTTTTTGAAAACTGTTGGAAATCGCTGAAATATACTTTTTTGCATTGTAGAATGCTGCTGTCAATTTTCTTTTTTTTTTTAATGTATATTATTACCGCACACAAATTTTGCTTTGTTTTATTACATACTTTTAAAAATTATTTGTCAAGTTGACGTTTTGTCTTGAAATTTTTTACGCTAGCCCTTCAAAAAACCTTCCATTTGATACCAAACACGATATGTTTTTAAGCACTTTCACTAAAACAATTGACGATCGAAAAGTAATAAATTTTGTACGCAAGTTCTTCAAAATACCTTTCAAATAATACCAAACACGATAAGTTTAGAAGTACTTTCACTGAAACAATTTCCAATCGTAAAATGTTTAATTTTGTACGCGATCTTTCCAAAAGACCTTTCATTAGATACCAAACACGATAGATTGTTAAACACTTTCACTGAAACAATTGCCGATCAAAATTAAATTAAATGCTGTATGAAAACACTTCAAAAGACATTTCATTCGATATCAAACACGATAGGTTTCAAAGCAATATCACTAAAACAATTGCGAATCAAAAAAATAATAATTTGCACGCGATCCTTTTAAATACTTTTTATTTGAAACCAAAAAATATTTTATGTTTAAAACAATTGACATTCTTATTTTTTTTTTATTTCATGTAAAATTTCTTCCAATTTTTCATATGACATTAAATACGGCATTAATCCGAATATTTGAAATTTGAAACAATTGACAATCGTAAAGTCTTAATTTTTTTATTTCGTCTGAAAGTTCTTCTAAAGCCCTGTCATATGATATCATACACGATTTGATACGGAACACTTTAAGCTTAGAACAATTGACGGTCGTAAAATTTCAATCAAATACGTGTTTTATTTCCGAAAACAGTTTGCTAAAATAACTTTTTTTTATTTCATCTGAAAGTTCTTCTAACTCTATTTCATATGCTCTAGCATTTCTTCAACTAAAGGTTGCACGAAAGGCATGAGTATTCGCCGAGTGTTTGTAGCTCAATTGGTTAGAGCAGTCACCATGCGAGTGAAAGGTTCTGGGTTCAAATTCCGGCGAACGCTCATTGCTTTTTCAAAAACTAACTTTTTAATTATTTTATCTAAAGATTCGTCTAAAGCCCTTTCATATGATACCAAACATGGCATAATTCGGAATACTTTAGGTTTGAAATAATTGACAGTCTTAAAATTTCAATCAAATACGTGTTTTATTTCCGAAAAGATTTTGCTAATCTATTAAAAATCCGTTGGATGTAATTTTTGATAGTTCCACATTTTTTTATAGAATTTATTAAATTTGAAACAATTACCTATTGTAAAATTTCAACTTATATATCATCTGAAAGTTCTTTTAAAGTCCTTCAATATGACACTAAACACGGTACGATTCGGAATACTTTAAGTTTGAAACTATTGACAGTCGTAAAACTTCAACTTCATATGACACGCAACACAATATGATTAGAAATACTTTATGTTAGAAACAATTGCTTATTGTAAAATTTCAACTTTTTTCATTTAACTGAAAGTTCTTCTAAATCCCTTTAATATACACGATAGGTTTAGTTGCAATTTCACTAAAATTATTACCGTTTGAAAATATTATAATTTTGCCCACATGCCCTTTAAAATAACTTTCGTATTACCGATAAAAAAATTCAGAGTGCTCAAATGATTCCAATTCAACTTATCTGTTCTTTTTTTTTAATTGTACTCGGCTGTGGATAAAATTTGCTTGATTTTACTGTATATTATTACTAGAGACAAATTTTGTTGAGTTTACTTGTATATTTTATTTAACTATACACATATTTAAAATGCGTAATTATAATTAAAACGTTTCGTCATTCCCCCAGTATATGTAAAATATTTCAAAAGTTGTCTAAAATATATAATACTTAAATCATTGTTAATTAAAAATGCGATATGTCCACATACAAATGTCAAAATTAGAGTAGGTGTTCTTTTTAAAATTTCAAAGCCTCCACACTCTTTGTATATTTTATAAAACTTGTCAATTTGACGTTTTGAATTAAAACCAACTTCATAGTGGACTGTAAAAAATTTTCTTTTTAAATACACATAATTGAAATTTGTAATTATAATAAAAACGTCCCCTCAGTCCCCCAATGTTCGTAAAATATTTCAAAACCACTGTAAAACATTTAATAATATATATATATATATATATATATATATATATATATATATATATATATATATATATATATATATATATATATATATATATATATATATAGTGGCTTAACACCCCCTCGGGGGTTGTGCCGCTTCAATGAAGCTTTCTAAATCCAGCTTTTGGGGTGGATTAGTCCCCGTTTTTCTATTTTTACATTCTTTGTATTATGTTTCTCCAAATATTTCTGTTTTTCGTTTTTTCTTTCCATTTTTGTATTCCCGCTTTTCTCAGGTCTTCTTCCACTTCCTGCAACCATGTTGATCTTGGTCTACCCCTTCTTTCTTTTCCACCTGGTTCCCACAGTACTATAGCTTTTATTGCATCTTTCTCGTTTGCTCGCCAAACGTGTCCTATCCATCTTATCCTTTGTTGCTTTATCTTCTTTACTATGTTTTCTTCGCCCAGTTCTTGCTCTATTTCAAAGTTCATTCTCACTCTGTATTCACTTTCCTCTGTTTTTACTAGTCCTAGGATAGAACGTATTATTTTTCTTTCTGCTATTTTCAATTCTTCTTCGTTTTTTTTTTGTCATAGTTAGTGTCTCCGCGGCATATAGTAGTACTGGTCTTATTAAGGTTTTGTATATTTTAATTTTTGTCTTCTTTGTCAGGTTTTTATCATGTAGTAGCTTTTTGTTGCTGTAGTAGGCTTTGTTTGTTGCTATTATTTTCTCCTTGATTTCTGCTTCTCTGCTTCCTTTGTTGGTTATCGTAATTCCGAGGTACTTGAATTTTTTGACTACTTCAAAATGGTATTTTCCTAGGCGTATGTTTTCTTCTTCGTTTTCTTTTCAAAATTTCATTATATTTGTCTTACCCTCGTTTATTTTCAATCCTATCTTATCACCCTCTATTGTTATTTCTTCTAGTATTTCTAACATTATTCTCCTGTTTTTTGTTGCGATCGCGATATCATCTGCATAGGCTATTAATTGTCCGCCGCTTGTCCTGAGCATTCCTTTGTGTATTTTTCTCATCACGTATTCTAGTACTATGTTGAACAGGGTTGCTGATAGTGTGTCTCCTTGTCTGACTCCTTTATTTATTTCAAATTCTTGTGTTTGTCCTTTTTGCGTTCTGACGTTTGCTGTCGTGTTGGTCATTGTCATTTTTATTAGCCTTCTTAATTTCCCATTTATGTTGAATTCTTGTAGCGCTGTCAGTAGTTTATCTCTTTTAATTGAATCGAATGCTTGTTTGAAGTCTATGAAGAGTATCTCTATTTCTATGTTATGTTTATGTGCTTTTTCTATAATGTGTTTTACTATGTGTATTGCATCTGTTGTTGATTTCCCTCGGGTGAATCCGTATTGATGTTGTCCAATTATGTCCTTCGTTTCTTGTACTAGTCTCCTTTGTAATATGGTTGTCATGATTTTATATGTAACACTAAGTAGGGTTATTCCCCTATAATTTTGACAGTTCTGCTGGTCGCCTTTCTTATGTATTGTTATTATTTGACCGCTCTTCCATTCGTCTGGCATTCGTTCGGTTTTCCATATATCTTTGATTAACTTGTATACAAGTTCGTGCAGATTCTCTCCTCCGTATTTAATTAGTTCTATGTTTACTTTCTCCTCTCCTGGTGTTTTTCCGTTTTTCATGTTTCTTATTACCTGTCTTACTTCCTCTCTTGTTGGTTCTTCTATTGCTTCCTCCCCTGTTTCTTCTTGGGTTTGTATTTCTTCTTGTTGCCTATATTCTGTTAGCAAATCTTTGAAGTATTCAGCCCATGTTTGTTTGTATTGTTCCTCGTTTTCGGATTTTTTTCCATTTTTGTCTTTTATGTTTTCTGCTTTTAATTTATATGTTCTGTTTTGTTCTCTTACCTTTTGATAAAATCGTTTTGTGTTACTGTTTGTTCTTTCTTTCTCGATTTCCTCTATTCTGCTTTTTATCCAGTTATTTTTTATCCTTTTTATTGTAGTTTTACATGTTTTCCTCATTTTTTTGTATTCTTCTCTGTCTTCCTCCTTGTTTGTTTTTATCCATTTTAGTCTCGATTTTATTTTGTTTGTTACTATTTCTTGGCACTCCTTATTGAACCATTCTTTGTTTTTTACTCGTTTTTTTACGCCTATACATTTTCTTGCTGCTTGGTTTATGCATTCCTTTATATTGCTCCAGTTCATTTCTATGTCATCTGAGACTCTATTTTTCATTTGAATTTGCTTGTCTATTTCTGTTTTGTATTCAGACTTAACATCTTCTATGTTGAGTTTTTCTACATTCCATGTTGCGTGTTTGTTTTTGCTTCTTATATTTTTCCTGATCTTTTGTTTAAATATTGCTGTCACTAAGAAATGATCTGACTCCGCACAAGCTCCTCTGTTCTAACATCTTTTACCATTGATTTCCTTCTATCCTTTACTAGTATATGGTCTATTTGTGTCTGATGTTGTTGGTCTGGTGAGCTCCATGTGACTTTATGTTTTTTCGGATGCTCATAAATAGTACTGCTAACAGATAAGTTGTGCTTGGCTGCCATTCCGCATAATCTTTGCCCATTATCATTTGTTTTTTCATGAATGGTATGTTTTCCAGCTATTTGTTGTATGTAATCTTCTTTGCCTATCTGAGCATTGAAGTCTCCTAGGATAATTAGGTTGTCTTCTTTCGGTGTTTTCTTGATTTCTTCTTCTAGTTTTTCGTAGAGTTCCTCTTTTTCGATTTTATTGGCATTTTCTGTTGGCTCGTATACGTTTATTAGCGATATGTTGAAGGGTGTTGCTTCCAGTCTTATGTATGCTATTCTTTCGTTTATTGGTTCGAAATCTATTATTTTATCTTTGAGGCTGCCTGTTAATATAAAAGCTACTCCGTGTTGTCCTTGTTTCTCCTTTCCTGAGTATAGTATTGTGAAATCTTTTTTGGCAACTCTTCCTACACCTTTCCACCTTGTTTCTTGTAAGCGGCTATATTTATCTTGTATCTTATCAATTCCTGTCCTATTTCTTGTATTTTCCCAGGTTGCAGCATTGTCCTTACATTCCATGTGCTAATTTTTATTTCATTTCTCTTTTTCTTTTGCCTCGTGTTTCTCTTTTTCTTTGTGTTATTTTGTTTTAAATTTCCACTTTTTGTTTTCTCTTGTCCGTTTCTTTGCCATTCCGTTTTATTCTCTTGTGTATTTCCATCTTTCATACTCAGTTTTTTGGTTTTATATTGTTTTTATCTTCATCCCATATCCAGTCATTATTATTTATTCTTATTCTCTTATAATATATTTTTACTGATTTGCCGTTTTCTTTTTCTTTTTTTGCAATTTTTATTATCTCATTTTGTATCTTGCGCTCTTCATAAGTGAGAAATCTGTCTATATATATTTTTTGATCCCTTAGTTTATGTTTCGCTTTAAATATATGTTGTATATCTTCCCAGGTACTCACTTTTGCTATTAATTTCGGTAAAGCTGAGTACTGTTTAACTTTGTAGGTTTCGATTATTTTGGCCGTAACTCCTAAATTCCTTTCTATGAATTTTTCGACATCTTCTGCTGTATCTGTTTTAGTTTCTAGTCCTGTTATGACGAACTTGGTTTTGTTTATTTCCTTTTCTCTTTGCTCTTCTTTCAGTTCCATTTTTTTCATTCTTTCTTCCAGTTCTGCTTTCTCTTTTTCCCATTTCTTTTCTTTTACTTTAATATGTGCTATTTCTGTGTTTATATTCTCTATGTTATATATTATTTTTTTGTAGGACTCTTCCATTTCTTTTCTTATATTTTTGTTTCCTTCTCTTACTTCTTCTCTGCCTTTCTCTACATCTTTTTTTATATCCTCGAAGTTATTTGTTAATTTTTTCATTGAGTCTGCCATTTGTTGTAGTATTTCTTCCATTTTCTCTTCTCCCTAGCTTTTATCTTTTATATTTGTTTTTATTTCTTCTCTTTTTGCTGGTGATCTTGCTATTCTAGTGCTTCGTGTGAATGTTCTATCTCTGCTTTCTTCTTCTTCTCCTTCTTCCTCGCGTTTTCTGATCAAGCTACTACTTCTTTCTGTGTTTTTACTCATTTGATTCTATCACCTGTCCAGCTGTCGCCGTCCAATTCAACTTTATGTATCCTACAAGTATATATGTTAACTAATTTTACTAAATAACTTAAGCCTATTCTTCAATTAATTATTTAACAATTCCCCTTAAACATACTATATACTATAACTTATACTAATTTTGTTCTATAATTAATAGTTAAAACTAATAGTTAAACTAATTCTCTGACACTTCTTGATGTTTTAAACCCCTTCTGGCTGGTTGGCCCGTCCTTCTTCCGTTCTGTGCGGGTTGCGGCCGCGCAAGATCGGTGGAATTTCTTGGTGTGTTTTGCAAGACTAAATCCTTGCTTTTTGCCCTGTTTTAGCTCTGATTGTTGTCTTCTCTTCGTATGGTGCTGATTGCTGTTATAGGTTAGCTTTAATATTTAAATAATTTATAATTAAAAATGCGAAATGTCCACTGACAAATGTCAAAGTGACGTTTGATGTTCTTCTTAAAAATTTCAAAGCCTCCACACTCTTAGTTGATTTTGCCCCAAAAACGCAAGTTTTTTCAAGTTTTCTCGCACATCATGTGCACGAAAAATCTGAGACTATCAAAAGGCACTCCCCGTGATTGACCTCTATCAAATAAAGAAAGTTGTAAATAAATCGGATAAACCGTCTAGGCTGTAAAATTGTCAGACTGATCGTGATGAATATATATATATATATATATATATATATATATATATATATATATATATATATATATATATATATATATATATATATATATATATATATATAGGGAATTAAGCCGTTTAGTATATAAGACTAGCGGTCGGCCTGGCTTCGCCAGGCCTTCTCGCTAAGCTCCGCGGACACTGAAGTAATGTTTAATTGACTTACGATCTAAAACTGTTCATATCTGTACGTCTGTTTATATAAAGAACTTTTAATTGACACCAAACACAATAAGTTTCGAAGCTCTATCACTAAAACAATTGACGACTAAAAAAATTACAATTCTGCACGTGAGCCCTTCAAAAAACTTTTTATTTGATACTACACACGATAAGTTTTGATGCACTTTCACTAATACAATTACCGATCGGAAAAATAAATATTCCGCACGGCACCTCTTCTAAAACCCTTTCATATGATATCTAACACGATATGATTCGGAATACTGTTTTGGTCGAATCTATTGGCGAGCTTAAAATTGCAATGTTTTTTAATTCCACCATTAAAATTCTTCTAAAGCCCTTTCAAATAACATGAAACACGGTATGATTCTGAACAAATTTCAACTTTTTTGTTTATTTCGTTAGAATCTTCGTCAAAACCCTTTTTATATCTCACCAAACACGGCATGAGTCGGAATACTTTAAGTTTGAAACAATTGACAATAGTAAAATTTAATTTTTTTCTTTAGTCCATCTAAAAGTTCTTTCAAAACTTTTTCATATGATATTAAACACGGCATGATTCCGAATACTTTTAATTTAAAACAATTGACGGTCGAAATATATATATTTTTTAATTTTTTCTGAAAGTTCTTCTGAGGCCCTTTTATATAATATCAAATACGATATGATACGGAACACTTTAATAATTGAAGGTCGTAAAATTTCAATCAAATATATATGTTAATTCCGAAAACATTTTGCTAAACTAACTTTTTCTTTATTTTATCTAAAAGTTCGCCTAAAGCCCTTTCATATGACACCAAACGTGGCATAATTAATCATAATACTTTAAGTTTGAAATAATTGAGTCTTAAAATTTCAGTCAAGTACGTGTTTCATTTTCGAAAAGATTTTGCTAATCTTTTAAAAATTCTTTGGACGTCATTTTTGATAGTTCCACATTTTTTTATTTTACATGTGCATAAAATCAATTTAAATTTTTCTCTAAACTTTTTGAAAAACGGTTGGAAATTGTTTTAGTATTATTTCAGATATTTTTTCGAGTTAATTTTTTATACAATATAGAATTTATTAAGTTTGAAACAGTGGCCCATCGTAAAATTTAAACATTTTTTTATTTCATCTGAAAGCTCTTCTAAAGCCCTTTCATATGACATCAAATACGGCATGATTTGGAATACTTCAAGTTTAAAATAATTGACAGTCGTAAAATATCAATCAAACACAAGTTTTTAATGATATACACAGTGTTATTTGAATCCTTTTATTTTAATTATATGACGCACATTGAAAAATTATATCTCTCTATTTTTAAATACGTGATCAACTACTATCATTATTTTTTGTTTCAAACTACTACGATTTCATTGACGAAAATTTTGCCTTCTTTTATTTAAATTTATTGAAATTGACATACGTCAACACCCTCCCTCAATGAAATTAATTTAACATTTTTCTAAACCTAGTATCTTTCAAAACATATTAAATACATTTTTATTTAATGATTTCGTAAATAAATCTGCTACTTGTTCTTTATTTCTTTTGTACTGGACATCAATAATTCCTTCATTAGCCTTTTTTCTGATGAAATGATGACGCATATCGGATGTGTTTGAGTCTTTTGTGATTATCTGGGTTCCTAACTACTTTTATAGCTGACTGTCTTCGAAGATGATGACAGGCTTGGTTTCCTCATAAAATTGAAGATCAATTATAATTTGATGTAACCAACATGCTTCGTTAACTGCTATGCTCAATGCTACATACTGTACTTCACAGCTAAACTACAGTACTTTGCTTGCGTGAAGTCCAGGATACCGAAGATTTAAAAATTTTGTATATAAAACCAGAGGTTGATTTTCTGTCATTCAAGTTGCGTGCCCAATCAGAATCAACAAATACTGTCAGTATTTTAGCATTTTCATCTCTGACATAAACTAAATTAAAATCAATAGTACCTTATCTTAGTACATGTTTTAAACATTTCCATAATTTGATATTTGCACGAGTTTGGTAACGACTCAATGCTGTACATAAATCTGGTCTTGTATCAACTATCGCATACATCAAACAGCCAATTAATTTCCTGAAGCGGAGCTTCGAGTTCTTCATTATGTGTTGTTTCATTTTCTGGCCCTACTAACCAATCTGACTTAAAACTTGGATCTAAAGGTATCGATGTCGGTTTACAACCTTCCATTCAAAATTTCGACAACACATTCTTTAGATAAGTTGTTTGATTCATTTTTGTAACCCCCCGTCTTCCATATCTTGACTAATATTTATGCCAATGAAATGTGAAACTTTTCCCAAATCTTTCGTTTTCAATGTTTTGAACAATTCCTTTTTCAGTTCTTCAATTTGTTGATTATTTGTTCCAAAAATCAACAGATCATCCACATAAATTAAAACGAATAACTTGTCAGATTTGTTAAATTTTGTGTAGTGACAATAATCATATTTTGAACAGTTAAATGCTTCTTTCTTCATAAACGAATTGAATATTATATTTCAATATTTTGGTGACTTTTTCAACCATATAAAGCTCTATTTAATTTACATACTTTCGCAGGTTCTTGTGAAACTCCTTCTGAAATACTCAGAAAACATCTTTAATTTCTCCGTATAAAAATGCACTACATTTAGTTTGTTGCTCGTCGCTTCGCTCCTCGCGTAATGTTTTATGGTGAATTATTTTTAAGGATTAAAAACTTGTTTTTTTTTCTATTGCATTTGAAAATAGTTTTCATGCCCTTTCATATGATACCAAACACGACATGATTCTGAATAGTTGAATTTTCAAACCACTGCCTATCGTAAATTTTAAATTTTTTCCAATTGCATTTGAAAGGTCTTTTAATGCCCTTTCATATGATACCAAACACGACAAGACTCGGAATAGTTGTATTTTCAAACAATTGCGTATCGTAAATTTTAAATTATTTCCAATTGCATTTGAAAGGTCTTTTAATGCCCTTTCATGTGATACCAAACACGACATGATTCTGAATAGTTGAATTTAGAAACAGTTGCATATCGTAAATTTTTAATTTTTTCCAATTGCATTTAAAAGGTCTTTTAATGCCCTTTCATATGATACCAAACACGACATGATTCGGAATAGTTGTATTTTAAAACAATTGCCTATCGTAAATTTTAAATTTTTTCCAATTGCATTTAAAAGGTCTTTTAATGCTCTTTCATATGATACCAAACACGACATGATTCGGAATAGTTGAATTTTCAAATAGTTGCCTATCGTAAATTTTCAATTTTTTCATATTGCATTCGAAAGTACTTTTAATGCCCTTTCATATGATACCAAACACGACATGATTCTGAATAGTTGAATTTTCAAACAATTGCCTCTCGCAAATTTTCAATTGTTTCCAATTGCATTTAAAAGGTCTTTTAATGCCCTTTCACATGATACCAAACACGACGTGATTCGGTATAGTTAAATTTTCAAACAGTTGCCTATCGTGAATTTTAATTTTTTTCTAATTGCATTTAAAAGTTATTTTAATGCCCTTTCATATGATACTAAACATTCGAATAGTAGAATTTATTTTTAAACTGTTGAAAATCGCAGGAATATTAATTCTGAAATTTTTTTATTCGATTAATTTTTTTTTACAATGTAGATTCTTTTTGGTTTTACTGTATATTATCACCGAGGTCAATTTTTGCTTGGTTTTACTATATACTTTAACAGACTATATGTCAAATTGAAGTCTTTGTCTTAAAACTATATTTGAACATGAAATCAATTCAACAAAGTCTAGAGTTACTGTAAAAAAATGTAATTTTTCTCTATTTTTTTTAAACTGTTGAAAATTGCTGGAATATTAATTCTGAAATTTTTTTATTCGATTAACTTTTTTTTACAATGTAGATTCTTTTAGGTTTTACTGTATATTATCACCGAGGACAATTTTTGCTTGGTTTTACTATATACTTTAACAAACTATTTGTTAAATTGACGTTTTGTCTTTAGACTTTATTTGAACATGAAATCAATTCAGCAAACTTTAAAGTTACTGTAAAAAAATGTAATTTTACTCTATTTTTTTTAAACTGTTGAAAATCACTGGAATATTAATTCTGAAATTTTTTTATTCTATTAACTTTTTTTTACAATGTAGATTCTTTTAAGTTTTACTGTATATTATCACGGAGGTCAATTTTTGCTTGGTTTTACTATATACTTTAACAAACTATTTGTTAAATTGACGTTTTGTCTTTAAACTTTATTTGAACATGATATCAATTCAGCAAAGTTTAAAGTTACTGTAAAAAAATGTAATTTTACTCTATTTTTTTTAAACTGTTGAAAATCGCTGGAATATTAATTCTGAAATTTTTTTATTCTATTAAGTTTTTTTTACAATGTAGATTCTTTTTGGTTTTACTGTATATTATCACCGAGGTCTATTTTTGCTTGGTTTTACTATATACTTTAACAAACTATATGTCAAATTGACGTTTGGTCTTAAAACTTTTTTTTAACATGAAATCAATTCAAAACAGTTTAAAACATGTATCCTCAATCATCTAATACCTAAATCAATTTACAAAATTGCTACAACTTGTCTAGAAATTGAAATAATTCTATCTAAAATTTCCATGCGTAACGTCAAAAATGACAGCTTAGGTATATGATTTTTCAAAACCTGGATCGTGTATATAAGAGGTAATGTTGTTTGTTAACCATAGATTTGTCAAATGGACGTTGCATCTTTAAAAACTTTTATACAAACATGAAATCAATTGAAAACCGTTCAAAACATATGTCTTCAATCCTTTAATACTAAATCATATTAGAAAATTTCTCCAACTTGTCTAGAAATTGAAATATTAATGTAAAAATGTTTCATGTGAAACGTCAAAAGTGATTGACAGGTCTGAAAAATTTCTGCTTGCGGTCAAATTTCAAATGCATAGCAACGCGTGCATGCTTCGATCAAGAAAATTTGCAAAGTTTGTCGTTAATTTCAAGCGGACTGTACTTTCAAAAAATCTGAAATACCCAAAAGGCACTAGTCCCAAACATTCTTTAAATCCTAGAAAAAAATTAACAACAATCGCACAAACCGTTTAAGCTGTAGCCTTGTCTAAAGTCTGGTTGCCGCCCAGATGAATCTATAGTGAATTAAGCTGATTAGTATATAGGACTAGCGGTCGCCCTGGCTTCGCCAGGCCTCACGCTAGCTTCGCGGACACTGAACTAGAATTCACTTTTGTAAGACAGTTGACACAATATAAATGCAATTATTACAAATCTAAAACATTTCTGCGTATTATTCCATCCAAAGACCTTTTAATTGATACTAAACACAATAGATTTCGAAGATTTTTTACTAAAATAACTGACGATTGAAAAAAATCCAATTATGCACGTGAGCTCTTCAAAAGACCTTTCAATTGATACTAATCACGAATAATTTTGATGCATTTTCACTAAAACAATTGAGGATCTATAAGTATTAAATTGTGTACGCGAACCCTTCAAAAAATCTTTCTTTTTGATACAAACGCGATAGGTTTTAATTACTTTCACGAAAACAATTGTACAATTTGCTAAACTATTAAAAATCTTTTGGACGTCATTTTTTATAATGTTCTACATTTATATTTTATATGTACATGAAATCTATTGAAATTTTTCTCTAAACTTTTTTGAAAACTGTTGGAAATCGCTGAAATATACTTTTTTGCATTGTAGAATGCTGCTGTCAATTTTCTTTTTTTTTTTAATGTATATTATTACCGCACACAAATTTTGCTTTGTTTTATTACATACTTTTAAAAATTATTTGTCAAGTTGACGTTTTGTCTTGAAATTTTTTACGCTAGCCCTTCAAAAAACCTTCCATTTGATACCAAACACGATATGTTTTTAAGCACTTTCACTAAAACAATTGACGATCGAAAAGTAATAAATTTTGTACGCAAGTTCTTCAAAATACCTTTCAAATAATACCAAACACGATAAGTTTAGAAGTACTTTCACTGAAACAATTTCCAATCGTAAAATGTTTAATTTTGTACGCGATCTTTCCAAAAGACCTTTCATTAGATACCAAACACGATAGATTGTTAAACACTTTCACTGAAACAATTGCCGATCAAAATTAAATTAAATGCTGTATGAAAACACTTCAAAAGACATTTCATTCGATATCAAACACGATAGGTTTCAAAGCAATATCACTAAAACAATTGCGAATCAAAAAAATAATAATTTGCACGCGATCCTTTTAAATACTTTTTATTTGAAACCAAAAAATATTTTATGTTTAAAACAATTGACATTCTTATTTTTTTTTTATTTCATGTAAAATTTCTTCCAATTTTTCATATGACATTAAATACGGCATTAATCCGAATATTTGAAATTTGAAACAATTGACAATCGTAAAGTCTTAATTTTTTTATTTCGTCTGAAAGTTCTTCTAAAGCCCTGTCATATGATATCATACACGATTTGATACGGAACACTTTAAGCTTAGAACAATTGACGGTCGTAAAATTTCAATCAAATACGTGTTTTATTTCCGAAAACAGTTTGCTAAAATAACTTTTTTTTATTTCATCTGAAAGTTCTTCTAACTCTATTTCATATGCTCTAGCATTTCTTCAACTAAAGGTTGCACGAAAGGCATGAGTATTCGCCGAGTGTTTGTAGCTCAATTGGTTAGAGCAGTCACCATGCGAGTGAAAGGTTCTGGGTTCAAATTCCGGCGAACGCTCATTGCTTTTTCAAAAACTAACTTTTTAATTATTTTATCTAAAGATTCGTCTAAAGCCCTTTCATATGATACCAAACATGGCATAATTCGGAATACTTTAGGTTTGAAATAATTGACAGTCTTAAAATTTCAATCAAATACGTGTTTTATTTCCGAAAAGATTTTGCTAATCTATTAAAAATCCGTTGGATGTAATTTTTGATAGTTCCACATTTTTTTATAGAATTTATTAAATTTGAAACAATTACCTATTGTAAAATTTCAACTTATATATCATCTGAAAGTTCTTTTAAAGTCCTTCAATATGACACTAAACACGGTACGATTCGGAATACTTTAAGTTTGAAACTATTGACAGTCGTAAAACTTCAACTTCATATGACACGCAACACAATATGATTAGAAATACTTTATGTTAGAAACAATTGCTTATTGTAAAATTTCAACTTTTTTCATTTAACTGAAAGTTCTTCTAAATCCCTTTAATATACACGATAGGTTTAGTTGCAATTTCACTAAAATTATTACCGTTTGAAAATATTATAATTTTGCCCACATGCCCTTTAAAATAACTTTCGTATTACCGATAAAAAAATTCAGAGTGCTCAAATGATTCCAATTCAACTTATCTGTTCTTTTTTTTTAATTGTACTCGGCTGTGGATAAAATTTGCTTGATTTTACTGTATATTATTACTAGAGACAAATTTTGTTGAGTTTACTTGTATATTTTATTTAACTATACACATATTTAAAATGCGTAATTATAATTAAAACGTTTCGTCATTCCCCCAGTATATGTAAAATATTTCAAAAGTTGTCTAAAATATATAATACTTAAATCATTGTTAATTAAAAATGCGATATGTCCACATACAAATGTCAAAATTAGAGTAGGTGTTCTTTTTAAAATTTCAAAGCCTCCACACTCTTTGTATATTTTATAAAACTTGTCAATTTGACGTTTTGAATTAAAACCAACTTCATAGTGGACTGTAAAAAATTTTCTTTTTAAATACACATAATTGAAATTTGTAATTATAATAAAAACGTCCCCTCAGTCCCCCAATGTTCGTAAAATATTTCAAAACCACTGTAAAACATTTAATAATATATATATATATATATATATATATATATATATATATATATAGTGGCTTAACACCCCCTCGGGGGTTGTGCCGCTTCAATGAAGCTTTCTAAATCCAGCTTTTGGGGTGGATTAGTCCCCGTTTTTCTATTTTTACATTCTTTGTATTATGTTTCTCCAAATATTTCTGTTTTTCGTTTTTTCTTTCCATTTTTGTATTCCCGCTTTTCTCAGGTCTTCTTCCACTTCCTGCAACCATGTTGATCTTGGTCTACCCCTTCTTTCTTTTCCACCTGGTTCCCACAGTACTATAGCTTTTATTGCATCTTTCTCGTTTGCTCGCCAAACGTGTCCTATCCATCTTATCCTTTGTTGCTTTATCTTCTTTACTATGTTTTCTTCGCCCAGTTCTTGCTCTATTTCAAAGTTCATTCTCACTCTGTATTCACTTTCCTCTGTTTTTACTAGTCCTAGGATAGAACGTATTATTTTTCTTTCTGCTATTTTCAATTCTTCTTCGTTTTTTTTTGTCATAGTTAGTGTCTCCGCGGCATATAGTAGTACTGGTCTTATTAAGGTTTTGTATATTTTAATTTTTGTCTTCTTTGTCAGGTTTTTATCATGTAGTAGCTTTTTGTTGCTGTAGTAGGCTTTGTTTGTTGCTATTATTTTCTCCTTGATTTCTGCTTCTCTGCTTCCTTTGTTGGTTATCGTAATTCCGAGGTACTTGAATTTTTTGACTACTTCAAAATGGTATTTTCCTAGGCGTATGTTTTCTTCTTCGTTTTCTTTTCAAAATTTCATTATATTTGTCTTACCCTCGTTTATTTTCAATCCTATCTTATCACCCTCTATTGTTATTTCTTCTAGTATTTCTAACATTATTCTCCTGTTTTTTGTTGCGATCGCGATATCATCTGCATAGGCTATTAATTGTCCGCCGCTTGTCCTGAGCATTCCTTTGTGTATTTTTCTCATCACGTATTCTAGTACTATGTTGAACAGGGTTGCTGATAGTGTGTCTCCTTGTCTGACTCCTTTATTTATTTCAAATTCTTGTGTTTGTCCTTTTTGCGTTCTGACGTTTGCTGTCGTGTTGGTCATTGTCATTTTTATTAGCCTTCTTAATTTCCCATTTATGTTGAATTCTTGTAGCGCTGTCAGTAGTTTATCTCTTTTAATTGAATCGAATGCTTGTTTGAAGTCTATGAAGAGTATCTCTATTTCTATGTTATGTTTATGTGCTTTTTCTATAATGTGTTTTACTATGTGTATTGCATCTGTTGTTGATTTCCCTCGGGTGAATCCGTATTGATGTTGTCCAATTATGTCCTTCGTTTCTTGTACTAGTCTCCTTTGTAATATGGTTGTCATGATTTTATATGTAACACTAAGTAGGGTTATTCCCCTATAATTTTGACAGTTCTGCTGGTCGCCTTTCTTATGTATTGTTATTATTTGACCGCTCTTCCATTCGTCTGGCATTCGTTCGGTTTTCCATATATCTTTGATTAACTTGTATACAAGTTCGTGCAGATTCTCTCCTCCGTATTTAATTAGTTCTATGTTTACTTTATCCTCTCCTGGTGTTTTTCCGTTTTTCATGTTTCTTATTACCTGTCTTACTTCCTCTCTTGTTGGTTCTTCTATTGCTTCCCCCCTGTTTCTTCTTGGGTTTGTATTTCTTCTTGTTGTCTATATTCTGTTAGCAAATCTTTGAAATATTCAGCCCATGTTTGTTTGTATTGTTCCTCGTTTTCGGATTTTTTTCCATTTTTGTCTTTTATGTTTTCTGCTTTTAATTTATATGTTCTGTTTTGTTCTCTTACCTTTTGATAAAATCGTTTTGTGTTACTGTTTGTTCTTTCTTTCTCGATTTCCTCTATTCTGCTTTTTATCCAGTTATTTTTTATCCTTTTTATTGTAGTTTTACATGTTTTCCTCATTTTTTTGTATTCTTCTCTGTCTTCCTCCTTGTTTGTTTTTATCCATTTTAGTCTCGATTTTATTTTGTTTGTTACTATTTCTTGGCACTCCTTATTGAACCATTCTTTGTTTTTTACTCGTTTTTTTACGCCTATACATTTTCTTGCTGCTTGGTTTATGCATTCCTTTATATTGCTCCAGTTCATTTCTATGTCATCTGAGACTCTATTTTTCATTTGAATTTGCTTGTCTATTTCTGTTTTGTATTCAGACTTAACATCTTCTATGTTGAGTTTTTCTACATTCCATGTTGCGTGTTTGTTTTTGCTTCTTATATTTTTCCTGATCTTTTGTTTAAATATTGCTGTCACTAAGAAATGATCTGACTCCGCACAAGCTCCTCTGTTCTAACATCTTTTACCATTGATTTCCTTCTATCCTTTACTAGTATATGGTCTATTTGTGTCTGATGTTGTTGGTCTGGTGAGCTCCATGTGACTTTATGTTTTTTCGGATGCTCATAAATAGTACTGCTAACAGATAAGTTGTGCTTGGCTGCCATTCCGCATAATCTTTGCCCATTATCATTTGTTTTTTCATGAATGGTATGTTTTCCAGCTATTTGTTGTATGTAATCTTCTTTGCCTATCTGAGCATTGAAGTCTCCTAGGATAATTAGGTTGTCTTCTTTCGGTGTTTTCTTGATTTCTTCTTCTAGTTTTTCGTAGAGTTCCTCTTTTTCGATTTTATTGGCATTTTCTGTTGGCTCGTATACGTTTATTAGCGATATGTTGAAGGGTGTTGCTTCCAGTCTTATGTATGCTATTCTTTCGTTTATTGGTTCGAAATCTATTATTTTATCTTTGAGGCTGCCTGTTAATATAAAAGCTACTCCGTGTTGTCCTTGTTTCTCCTTTCCTGAGTATAGTATTGTGAAATCTTTTTTGGCAACTTTTCCTACACCTTTCCACCTTGTTTCTTGTAAGCGGCTATATTTATCTTGTATCTTATCAATTCCTGTCCTATTTCTTGTATTTTCCCAGGTTGCAGCATTGTCCTTACATTCCATGTGCTAATTTTTATTTCATTTCTCTTTTTCTTTTGCCTCGTGTTTCTCTTTTTCTTTGTGTTATTTTGTTTTAAATTTCCACTTTTTGTTTTCTCTTGTCCGTTTCTTTGCCATTCCGTTTTATTCTCTTGTGTATTTCCATCTTTCATACTCAGTTTTTTGGTTTTATATTGTTTTTATCTTCATCCCATATCCAGTCATTATTATTTATTCTTATTCTCTTATAATATATTTTTACTGATTTGCCGTTTTCTTTTTCTTTTTTTGCAATTTTTATTATCTCATTTTGTATCTTGCGCTCTTCATAAGTGAGAAATCTGTCTATATATATTTTTTGATCCCTTAGTTTATGTTTCGCTTTAAATATATGTTGTATATCTTCCCAGGTACTCACTTTTGCTATTAATTTCGGTAAAGCTGAGTACTGTTTAACTTTGTAGGTTTCGATTATTTTGGCCGTAACTCCTAAATTCCTTTCTATGAATTTTTCGACATCTTCTGCTGTATCTGTTTTAGTTTCTAGTCCTGTTATGACGAACTTGGTTTTGTTTATTTCCTTTTCTCTTTGCTCTTCTTTCAGTTCCATTTTTTTCATTCTTTCTTCCAGTTCTGCTTTCTCTTTTTCCCATTTCTTTTCTTTTACTTTAATATGTGCTATTTCTGTGTTTATATTCTCTATGTTATATATTATTTTTTTGTAGGACTCTTCCATTTCTTTTCTTATATTTTTGTTTCCTTCTCTTACTTCTTCTCTGCCTTTCTCTACATCTTTTTTTATATCCTCGAAGTTATTTGTTAATTTTTTCATTGAGTCTGCCATTTGTTGTAGTATTTCTTCCATTTTCTCTTCTCCCTAGCTTTTATCTTTTATATTTGTTTTTATTTCTTCTCTTTTTGCTGGTGATCTTGCTATTCTAGTGCTTCGTGTGAATGTTCTATCTCTGCTTTCTTCTTCTTCTCCTTCTTCCTCGCGTTTTCTGATCAAGCTACTACTTCTTTCTGTGTTTTTACTCATTTGATTCTATCACCTGTCCAGCTGTCGCCGTCCAATTCAACTTTATGTATCCTACAAGTATATATGTTAACTAATTTTACTAAATAACTTAAGCCTATTCTTCAATTAATTATTTAACAATTCCCCTTAAACATACTATATACTATAACTTATACTAATTTTGTTCTATAATTAATAGTTAAAACTAATAGTTAAACTAATTCTCTGACACTTCTTGATGTTTTAAACCCCTTCTGGCTGGTTGGCCCGTCCTTCTTCCGTTCTGTGCGGGTTGCGGCCGCGCAAGATCGGTGGAATTTCTTGGTGTGTTTTGCAAGACTAAATCCTTGCTTTTTGCCCTGTTTTAGCTCTGATTGTTGTCTTCTCTTCGTATGGTGCTGATTGCTGTTATAGGTTAGCTTTAATATTTAAATAATTTATAATTAAAAATGCGAAATGTCCACTGACAAATGTCAAAGTGACGTTTGATGTTCTTCTTAAAAATTTCAAAGCCTCCACACTCTTAGTTGATTTTGCCCCAAAAACGCAAGTTTTTTCAAGTTTTCTCGCACATCATGTGCACGAAAAATCTGAGACTATCAAAAGGCACTCCCCGTGATTGACCTCTATCAAATAAAGAAAGTTGTAAATAAATCGGATAAACCGTCTAGGCTGTAAAATTGTCAGACTGATCGTGATGAAATATATATATATATATATATATATATATATATATATATATATATATATATATATATATATATATATATATATATATATATATATATATATATATATAGGGAATTAAGCCGTTTAGTATATAAGACTAGCGGTCGGCCTGGCTTCGCCAGGCCTTCTCGCTAAGCTCCGCGGACACTGAAGTAATGTTTAATTGACTTACGATCTAAAACTGTTCATATCTGTACGTCTGTTTATATAAAGAACTTTTAATTGACACCAAACACAATAAGTTTCGAAGCTCTATCACTAAAACAATTGACGACTAAAAAAATTACAATTCTGCACGTGAGCCCTTCAAAAAACTTTTTATTTGATACTACACACGATAAGTTTTGATGCACTTTCACTAATACAATTACCGATCGGAAAAATAAATATTCCGCACGGCACCTCTTCTAAAACCCTTTCATATGATATCTAACACGATATGATTCGGAATACTGTTTTGGTCGAATCTATTGGCGAGCTTAAAATTGCAATGTTTTTTAATTCCACCATTAAAATTCTTCTAAAGCCCTTTCAAATAACATGAAACACGGTATGATTCTGAACAAATTTCAACTTTTTTGTTTATTTCGTTAGAATCTTCGTCAAAACCCTTTTTATATCTCACCAAACACGGCATGAGTCGGAATACTTTAAGTTTGAAACAATTGACAATAGTAAAATTTAATTTTTTTCTTTAGTCCATCTAAAAGTTCTTTCAAAACTTTTTCATATGATATTAAACACGGCATGATTCCGAATACTTTTAATTTAAAACAATTGACGGTCGAAATATATATATTTTTTAATTTTTTCTGAAAGTTCTTCTGAGGCCCTTTTATATAATATCAAATACGATATGATACGGAACACTTTAATAATTGAAGGTCGTAAAATTTCAATCAAATATATATGTTAATTCCGAAAACATTTTGCTAAACTAACTTTTTCTTTATTTTATCTAAAAGTTCGCCTAAAGCCCTTTCATATGACACCAAACGTGGCATAATTAATCATAATACTTTAAGTTTGAAATAATTGAGTCTTAAAATTTCAGTCAAGTACGTGTTTCATTTTCGAAAAGATTTTGCTAATCTTTTAAAAATTCTTTGGACGTCATTTTTGATAGTTCCACATTTTTTTATTTTACATGTGCATAAAATCAATTTAAATTTTTCTCTAAACTTTTTGAAAAACGGTTGGAAATTGTTTTAGTATTATTTCAGATATTTTTTCGAGTTAATTTTTTATACAATATAGAATTTATTAAGTTTGAAACAGTGGCCCATCGTAAAATTTAAACATTTTTTTATTTCATCTGAAAGCTCTTCTAAAGCCCTTTCATATGACATCAAATACGGCATGATTTGGAATACTTCAAGTTTAAAATAATTGACAGTCGTAAAATATCAATCAAACACAAGTTTTTAATGATATACACAGTGTTATTTGAATCCTTTTATTTTAATTATATGACGCACATTGAAAAATTATATCTCTCTATTTTTAAATACGTGATCAACTACTATCATTATTTTTTGTTTCAAACTACTACGATTTCATTGACGAAAATTTTGCCTTCTTTTATTTAAATTTATTGAAATTGACATACGTCAACACCCTCCCTCAATGAAATTAATTTAACATTTTTCTAAACCTAGTATCTTTCAAAACATATTAAATACATTTTTATTTAATGATTTCGTAAATAAATCTGCTACTTGTTCTTTATTTCTTTTGTACTGGACATCAATAATTCCTTCATTAGCCTTTTTTCTGATGAAATGATGACGCATATCGGATGTGTTTGAGTCTTTTGTGATTATCTGGGTTCCTAACTACTTTTATAGCTGACTGTCTTCGAAGATGATGACAGGCTTGGTTTCCTCATAAAATTGAAGATCAATTATAATTTGATGTAACCAACATGCTTCGTTAACTGCTATGCTCAATGCTACATACTGTACTTCACAGCTAAACTACAGTACTTTGCTTGCGTGAAGTCCAGGATACCGAAGATTTAAAAATTTTGTATATAAAACCAGAGGTTGATTTTCTGTCATTCAAGTTGCGTGCCCAATCAGAATCAACAAATACTGTCAGTATTTTAGCATTTTCATCTCTGACATAAACTAAATTAAAATCAATAGTACCTTATCTTAGTACATGTTTTAAACATTTCCATAATTTGATATTTGCACGAGTTTGGTAACGACTCAATGCTGTACATAAATCTGGTCTTGTATCAACTATCGCATACATCAAACAGCCAATTAATTTCCTGAAGCGGAGCTTCGAGTTCTTCATTATGTGTTGTTTCATTTTCTGGCCCTACTAACCAATCTGACTTAAAACTTGGATCTAAAGGTATCGATGTCGGTTTACAACCTTCCATTCAAAATTTCGACAACACATTCTTTAGATAAGTTGTTTGATTCATTTTTGTAACCCCCCGTCTTCCATATCTTGACTAATATTTATGCCAATGAAATGTGAAACTTTTCCCAAATCTTTCGTTTTCAATGTTTTGAACAATTCCTTTTTCAGTTCTTCAATTTGTTGATTATTTGTTCCAAAAATCAACAGATCATCCACATAAATTAAAACGAATAACTTGTCAGATTTGTTAAATTTTGTGTAGTGACAATAATCATATTTTGAACAGTTAAATGCTTCTTTCTTCATAAACGAATTGAATATTATATTTCAATATTTTGGTGACTTTTTCAACCATATAAAGCTCTATTTAATTTACATACTTTCGCAGGTTCTTGTGAAACTCCTTCTGAAATACTCAGAAAACATCTTTAATTTCTCCGTATAAAAATGCACTACATTTAGTTTGTTGCTCGTCGCTTCGCTCCTCGCGTAATGTTTTATGGTGAATTATTTTTAAGGATTAAAAACTTGTTTTTTTTTCTATTGCATTTGAAAATAGTTTTCATGCCCTTTCATATGATACCAAACACGACATGATTCTGAATAGTTGAATTTTCAAACCACTGCCTATCGTAAATTTTAAATTTTTTCCAATTGCATTTGAAAGGTCTTTTAATGCCCTTTCATATGATACCAAACACGACATGATTCGAAATAGTTGTATTTTCAAACAATTGCCTATCGTAAAGTTAAAATTTCAATAAAATATGTATTTTATTTCCGAAAACATTTTGCTAAACTAACTTTTTTTTATTTCATCTGAAAGTTCTTCTAAATCCCTTTTATATGAGAGCAAAGAAGGCATGATTCGGAATAATTTATGTTTGAAACAATTGAGGATCGTAAAATTTTAACTTTTTTTATTTCATCTGAAAGTTTTTTAAACGCCCTTCAATATGACAGCAAAGACGGTATGATTCGGAATAATTTATGTTTGAAACAATTAAGGATCGTGAAATTTCAACATTTTTTATTTTATTTGAAATTCTTCTAAATCCCATTCATATAGCACTATACACGGTATAATTCGGAATTCTTTATGTTTAAAATAATTGACCGTCGTAAAATATATATTTTTTATTTCATCTGAAAGTTCTTCTAAAGTTATGATTTGGAATACATTAAATTTGAAACAATTGCCTATCGTAAAATTTCAACTTTTTTAATTTCATCTGAAACTTATTCTAAAGCCCTTTCAAATAACATCTACCATGTTTTATTTCCGTATACATTTTGCTATATATTAAAAATCCTTCGACGTCATTTCTGATGACATTCCACATTTATATTTTATATATACATAAAATCAATTGGAAATTTTCTTTAAACATTTTTGAAAAACTGTTGGAAATCGCTGGAATATTATTTCTGACATTGTTATTCGAGTTATCTTTGTTTGCATTGTAGAATGCTGCGGTAATTTTTTTATTATTTTTTTTTACTGTATATTATTACTGCGGACAAATTATGCTCTGTTTCACTATATACTTTTAAAAATTAACGGACATTTTGTCTTCAAATTTTTATATGAGCATGAAATCAGTTGAAAACAGTTTAAAACATGTATTCTCAATTATTTAATGCCTAAATAAATTTTCAAAATTTTTGTTGTCTAGACATTGAAATAATTCTATCAGAAAATTTCATGCGTACCAAACAGAATTAGTTTTGATGCATTTTCAATAAAACAATTATCTGTCGAAATAAATAAACAATTTTTCACGCGAGCCTTTCAGAAGACCTTTCATTTGATACCAAACACGATATTTTTTAAGCTCTTTCACTAAAACAATTGACGATCTAAAAGTAATAAATTTTATACGCGGGCCCTTTCATTATTTTCACTAAAACAATTGCCGAACGAAAAGATTCCAATTCTGCACGTGAGTTCTTCAAAAGACCTTTTATATGATACCAAACACGATGGGTTTTGATGCACTTTCACTAAAACTGTTACCGATGGAAAAAAATAAATTTTGTACTCGAGCCCTTTAAATAACCTTTCATTGGTACCAAACACAATAGGCCTTAAAGTACTTTCACTAAAACTATTGCCGATCGAAAATATTTTAGTTTTGCACACGTACCCTTTAAAAGAACTTTCATAATATACCAAATACGACTGGTTTTGAAGCACTTTTAATTAAACAATTATCCATAGAAAATTTAGGAGTGCCCAAATGATTCTAATTCGAGTTATCTGGTTTTTATAAATTGAACTTTGCCGTAGACAAAATTTGCTTGGTTTTACTGTATATTATTATAGAGATCAAATTTGGTTGAGTTCACCTGTATAAATTATAAAACTTGTCAATTTGACGTTTTGTTTCGAAACCAACTGCATTGTGGACTGTAAAAAATTTACTTTTTAAATACACGTATTTGAAATGTGTAATTATAATAAAAACGTCTCCTCATTTCCACAATATGCGTAAAGTATTTCAAAACTACTCACAAAAATTTAATTTTTAAGTAATTTATAATTAAAAATGCGACATGTCCCCTGACAAATGTCAAAATGACGTTAGATGTTCTTTTTCAAAAATTCAAAGCCTCCATATTCTTTATACTTTATAAAACTTGTCATTTTGACGTTTTGCTTTAAAACCAACTTCATAGTGGAGTGTCAAAAATTTTCTTTTTAAATACACATATTTAAAATGCGGTATTATAATCAAAACGTCCACTCATTCCCACAATATATGTAAAATAATTCAAAAGTACTCTAAAACATTTATTATTTTAATAATTTATAATTAAAAATGCAACACGTCCACTGACAAACGTCAAAGTGACAGGAGATCTTCTTCTTAAAAATTTCAAAGAATCCACACTCTTAGTTGATTTTGCCCCAAAAACGCACGTTTTTTCAAGTTTTCTCGCACATCATGTGCACGAAAAATCTAGGACTATCAAAAGGCACTCCGCGTTATTGACCTCTATCAAATAAAAAAAGTTTGAAATAAATCGGATAAACCGTCTAGGCTGTAGCGATTTACAAATGGGCGTGATGAATCCATATATATATAAATATAAATATATATATATATATATATATATATATATATATATATATATATATATATATATATATATATAAAAAAATACCTTGTCCAAATAGTATATAGGACTAGCGTTCGGCCTAGGCTCCGCGGACACTGAAGTAAGGTTTAATTGAATTACGATCTAAAACTTTTTATTTCTGTACTTCTGCTCATCTAAAGATATTTTTTGATTTTACTGTATATTACTGCCGAGGACAAATTTTGCTTTGTTTTACTATATACTTTTAAAAACTATTTGTCACATTGACAGTCGTAAAATTTCAATCAGATACGTGTTTTATTTCCAAAAATATTTTGTTAAACTAAGAAAAATTCTTCGGACATCATTTCTGATAGTTCAACATTTATATTTTATATGTACATGAAATCAGTTGAATTTTTAAGTACGCATTTTTTAGTTTATATATCATCGTACCGTTCATCATGTTATGTAGTAGTTGAATGAAACTCGAGAAGTCGCTTCGCTCCTTCTCTCGCCCGGTGATGAGTCTGTTCGGCTCGACGCTTCACGTCTCACCTCCAGACATTTGTTTGTTGCTCCTCGCTTCGCTCCTCGTGTAATGTTTTCTGGTGAATTATTTTTAAGGACTAAAAACTTGTTTTTTTTTCTATTACATTTGAAAGTACTTTTCATGTCCTTTCATATGATACCAAATACATGATTCTGAATAGTTGAATTTTCAAACAGTTGCCTATCGTAAATTTTAATTCTTTTCCAATTGCATTTGGAAGTACTTTTAATGCCCTTTCATATGATACCAAACACGGCAAGATTCTGAATAGTTGAATTTTCAAACAATTGCCTATCGCAAATTTTCAATTTTTTCCAATTACATTTAAAAGGTCTATTAATGCCCTTTCATATGATATCAAACAAGACATGATTCGGAATAGTTGAATTTTCAAGCAGTTGCCTATCGTAAATTTTCAATTATTTCCAATTGCATTTAAAAAGTCTTTTAATGCCCTTTCATATGATACCAAACATGACGTGATTCTGAATAGTTGAATTTTCAAACAAATGCCTATCGTAAATTTTCAATTTTTTCCAATTGCATTTGAAAGGTCTTTTAATGCCCTTTCATATGATACCAAACACGACATGATTCGGAATAGTTGTATTTTCAAAAAATTGCATATCGTAAATTTTTAATTTTTTCCAATTGCATTTGAAAGGTCTATTAATGCCCTTTCATATGATACCAAACACGACAAGATTCGGAATAGTTGAATTTTCAAACAGTTGCCTATCGTAAATTTTCAATTATTTCCAATTGCATTTAAATGGTCTGTTATTGCCCTTTCATATGATACCAAACATGACGTGATTCTGAATAGTTGAATTTTCAAACAACTGCCTATCGTAAATTTTCAATTTTTTTCAATTGCATTTAAAAGGTCTTTTAATGCCCTTTCATATGATACCAAACACGACATGATTCGGAATAGTTGAATTTTTAAACAGTTGCCTATCGAAAATTTTCAATTTTTTCATATTGCATTCGAAAGTACTTTTAATGCCCTTTCATATGATACCAAACACGGCATGATTATGAATAGTTGAATTTTCAAACAATTGCCTATCGCAAATTTTAAATTTTTTCCAATTACATTTAAAAGGTCTTTTAATGCCCTTTCATATGATACCAAACACGACATGATTCGGAATAGTTGAATTTTCAAACAGTTGCCTATCGTAAATTTTTAATTTTTACATATTGCATTCGAAAGTACTTTTAATGCCCTTTCATATGATACTAAAGATGACGTGATTCTGAATAGTTGAATTTTCAAACAACTGCCTATCGTAAATTTTAATTTTTTTCCAATTGCATTTGAAAGGTCTTTTAATGCCCTTTCATATGATACCAAACATGATGTGATTCTGAAAAGTTGAATTTTCAAACAACTGCCTATCGTAAATTTTAAATTTTTTCCAATTGCATTTGATAGGTCTATTAATGCCCTTTCATATGATACCAAACACGACATGATTCGGAATAGTTGAATTTTTAAACAGTTGCCTATGGTAAATTTTCAATTATTTCCAATTGCATTTAAAAGGTCTTTTAATGCCCTTTCATATTATACCAAACATGACGTGATTCTGAATAGTTGAATTTTCAAACTGCCTATCGTAAATTTTCAATTTTTTCCAATTGTATTTGAAAGGTCTTTTAATGCCCTTTCATATGATACCAAACACGACATGATTCGGAATAGTTGTATTTTCAAAAAATTGCATATCGTAAATTTTTAATTTTTTCCAATTGCATTTGAAAGGTCTTTTAATGCCCTTTCATATGATACCAAACACGACATGATTCGGAATAGTTGAATTTTCAAACAGTTGCCTATCGTGAATTTTAAATTTTTTCCAATTGCATTTAAAAGGTATTTTAATGCCCTTTCATATGATACCAAACACGACAAGATTCGGAATAGTTGAATTTTCAAACAGTTGCCTATCGTAAATTTTTAATTTTTTCATATTGCATTCGAAAGTACTTTTAATGCCCTTTCATATGATACCAAACACGGCATGATTCTGAATATTTGAATTTTCAAACAATTGCCTATTGCAATTTTTTTCCAATTACATTTAAAAGGTCTTTTAATGCCCTTTCATATGATACCAAACACGACATGATTCGGAATAGTTGAATTTTCAAACAGTTGCCTATCGTAAATTTTCAATTATTTCCAATTGCATTTAAATGGTCTGTTATTGCCCTTTCATATGATACCAAACATGACGTGATTCTGAATAGTTGAATTTTCAAACAACTGCCTATCGTAAATTTTCAATTTTTTTCAATTGCATTTAAAAGGTCTTTTAATGCCCTTTCATATGATACCAAACACGAAATGATTCGGAATAGTTGAATTTTTAAACAGTTGCCTATCGAAAATTTTCAATTTTTTCATATTGCATTCGAAAGTACTTTTAATGCCCTTTCATATGAAACCAAACACGACATGATTCGGAATAGTTGAATTTTTAAACAGTTGCCTATCGTAATTTTTTAATTTTTTCATATTGCATTCGAAAGTACTTTTAATGCCCTTTCATATGATACCAAAGATGACGTGATTCTGAATAGTTGAATTTTCAAACAACTGCCTATCGTAAATTTTAATTTTTTTCCAATTGCATTTGAAAGGTCTTTTAATGCCCTTTCATATGATACCAAACATGACATGATTCGGAATAGTTGTATTTTCAAAAAATTGCATAACGTAAATTTTTAATTTTTTCATATTGCATTCGAAAGTACTTTTAATGCCCTTTCATATGATACCAAAGATGACGTGATTCTGAATAGTTGAATTTTCAAACAACTGCCTATCGTAAATTTTAATTTTTTTCCAATTGCATTTGAAAGGTCTTTTAATGCCCTTTCATATGATACCAAACATGGCATGATTCGGAATAGTTGTATTTTCAAAAAATTGCATAACGTAAATTTTTAATTTTTTCCAATTGCATTTGAATGGTCTTTAAATGCCCTTTCGTATGATACCAAACACGACATGATTCTGAATAGTTGAATTTTCAAACAGTTGCCTATCGTATATTTTCAATTTTTTCCAACTGCATTTATAAGTTCTTTTAATGACCTTTCATATGATACCAAACACGACATGATTTGGAATAGTTGAATTTCCAAACAGTTGCCTATCGTAAATTTTAAATTTTTTCTAATTGCATTCGAAAGTACTTTTAATGCCCTTTCATATGATATTAAACACGACATGATTCTGATTAGTTGAATTTTCAAACAGTTGCCTATCGTAAATTTTCAATTTTTTCAAATTGCATTTAAAATGTCTTTTAATGCCTTTTCATATGATACCAAACACGACATGATTCGGAATAGTTGAATTTTCAAACAATTGCCTATCGTAAATTTTCAATTTTTTTCAATTGCATTTAAAAGATCTTTTAATGCCCTTTCGTATGATACCAAACACGACATGATTCTGAATAGTTGAATTTTCAAACAGTTGCCTATCGTAAATTTTAATTTTTTTCCAATTGCATTTGAAAGGTCTTTTAATGCCCTTTCATATGATACCAAACATGATGTGATTCTGAAAAGTTGAATTTTCAAACAACTGCCTATCGTAAATTTTAAATTTTTTCCAATTGCATTTGATAGGTCTATTAATGCCCTTTCATATGATACCAAACACGACATGATTCGGAATAGTTGAATTTTTAAACAGTTGCCTATGGTAAATTTTCAATTATTTCCAATTGCATTTAAAAGGTCTTTTAATGCCCTTTCATATTATACCAAACATGACGTGATTCTGAATAGTTGAATTTTCAAACTGCCTATCGTAAATTTTCAATTTTTTCCAATTGTATTTGAAAGGTCTTTTAATGCCCTTTCATATGATACCAAACACGACATGATTCGGAATAGTTGTATTTTCAAAAAATTGCATATCGTAAATTTTTAATTTTTTCCAATTGCATTTGAAAGGTCTTTTAATGCCCTTTCATATGATACCAAACACGACATGATTCGGAATAGTTGAATTTTCAAACAGTTGCCTATCGTGAATTTTAAATTTTTTCCAATTGCATTTAAAAGGTATTTTAATGCCCTTTCATATGATACCAAACACGACAAGATTCGGAATAGTTGAATTTTCAAACAGTTGCCTATCGTAAATTTTTAATTTTTTCATATTGCATTCGAAAGTACTTTTAATGCCCTTTCATATGATACCAAACACGGCATGATTCTGAATATTTGAATTTTCAAACAATTGCCTATTGCAATTTTTTTCCAATTACATTTAAAAGGTCTTTTAATGCCCTTTCATATGATACCAAACACGACATGATTCGGAATAGTTGAATTTTCAAACAGTTGCCTATCGTAAATTTTCAATTATTTCCAATTGCATTTAAATGGTCTGTTATTGCCCTTTCATATGATACCAAACATGACGTGATTCTGAATAGTTGAATTTTCAAACAACTGCCTATCGTAAATTTTCAATTTTTTTCAATTGCATTTAAAAGGTCTTTTAATGCCCTTTCATATGATACCAAACACGAAATGATTCGGAATAGTTGAATTTTTAAACAGTTGCCTATCGAAAATTTTCAATTTTTTCATATTGCATTCGAAAGTACTTTTAATGCCCTTTCATATGAAACCAAACACGACATGATTCGGAATAGTTGAATTTTTAAACAGTTGCCTATCGTAAATTTTTAATTTTTTCATATTGCATTCGAAAGTACTTTTAATGCCCTTTCATATGATACCAAAGATGACGTGATTCTGAATAGTTGAATTTTCAAACAACTGCCTATCGTAAATTTTAATTTTTTTCCAATTGCATTTGAAAGGTCTTTTAATGCCCTTTCATATGATACCAAACATGACATGATTCGGAATAGTTGTATTTTCAAAAAATTGCATAACGTAAATTTTTAATTTTTTCATATTGCATTCGAAAGTACTTTTAATGCCCTTTCATATGATACCAAAGATGACGTGATTCTGAATAGTTGAATTTTCAAACAACTGCCTATCGTAAATTTTAATTTTTTTCCAATTGCATTTGAAAGGTCTTTTAATGCCCTTTCATATGATACCAAACATGGCATGATTCGGAATAGTTGTATTTTCAAAAAATTGCATAACGTAAATTTTTAATTTTTTCCAATTGCATTTGAATGGTCTTTAAATGCCCTTTCGTATGATACCAAACACGACATGATTCTGAATAGTTGAATTTTCAAACAGTTGCCTATCGTATATTTTCAATTTTTTCCAACTGCATTTATAAGTTCTTTTAATGACCTTTCATATGATACCAAACACGACATGATTTGGAATAGTTGAATTTCCAAACAGTTGCCTATCGTAAATTTTAAATTTTTTCTAATTGCATTCGAAAGTACTTTTAATGCCCTTTCATATGATATTAAACACGACATGATTCTGATTAGTTGAATTTTCAAACAGTTGCCTATCGTAAATTTTCAATTTTTTCAAATTGCATTTAAAATGTCTTTTAATGCCTTTTCATATGATACCAAACACGACATGATTCGGAATAGTTGAATTTTCAAACAATTGCCTATCGTAAATTTTCAATTTTTTTCAATTGCATTTAAAAGATCTTTTAATGCCCTTTCGTATGATACCAAACACGACATGATTCTGAATAGTTGAATTTTCAAACAGTTGCCTATCGTATATTTTCAATTTTTTCCAACTGCATTTATAAGTTCTTTTAATGACCTTTCATATGATACCAAACACGACATGATTTGGAATAGTTGAATTTCCAAACAGTTGCCTATCGTAAATTTTAAATTTTTTCTAATTGCATTCGAAAGTACTTTTAATGCCCTTTCATATGATATTAAACACGACATGATTCTGATTAGTTGAATTTTCAAACAGTTGCCTATCGTAAATTTTCAATTTTTTCAAATTGCATTTAAAATGTCTTTTAATGCCTTTTCATATGATACCAAACACGACATGATTCTGAATAGTTGAATTTTTAAACAGTTGCCTATCGTAAATTTTCAATTTTTTCCAATTGCATTTAAAAGTCCTTTTAATGCCCTTTCATATGATACCAAACATGACGTGATTCTGAAAAGTTGAATTTTCAAACTGCCTATCGTAAATTTTACATTTTTTCCAATTGCATTTGAAAGGTCTTTTAATGCCCTTTCACGTGATACCAAACACGACATGATTCGGAATAGTAGTTTTTTCAAAAAATTGCCTATCGTAAATTTTTAATTTTTTTCAATTGCATTTGAAGGGTCTTTAAATGCCCTTTCATATGATACCAAACACGACATGATTCTGAATAGTTGAATTTTCAAACAGTTGCCTATCGTATATTTTCAATTTTTTCCAACTACATTTAAAAGTTCTTTTAATGCCCTTTCATATGATACCAAACACGACATGATTCGGAATAGTTGAATTTTTAAACAGTTGCCTATCGTAAATTTTAAATTTTTTCATATTGTATTTAAAAGGTCTTTTAATGCCCTTTCAATTTTTTCATATTGCTTTCGAAAGTACTTTTAATGCCCTTTCATATGATACCAAACACGACATGATTCGGAATAGTTGTATTTTCAAAAAATTGCCTATCATAAATTTTTAATTTTTTCCAATTGCATTTGAAAGGTCTTTAAATGCCCTTTCATATGATACCAAACACGGCATGATTCTGAATAGTTGAATTTTCAAACAATTGCCTATCGCAAATTTTCAATTTTTTTCAATTACATTTAAAAGTTGCATTCGAAAGTACTTTTAATGCCCTTTCATATGATACCAAAGATGACGTGATTCTGAATAGTTGAATTTTCAAACAACTGCCTATCGTAAATTTTATTTTTTTTCCAATTGCATTTGAAAGGTCTTTTAATGCCCTTTCATATGATACCAAACATGACATGATTCGGAATAGTTGTATTTTCAAAAAATTGCATAACGTAAATTTTTAATTTTTTCATATTGCATTCGAAAGTACTTTTAATGCCCTTTCATATGATACCAAAGATGACGTGATTCTGAATAGTTGAATTTTCAAACAACTGCCTATCGTAAATTTTAATTTTTTTCCAATTGCATTTGAAAGGTCTTTTAATGCCCTTTCATATGATACCAAACATGACATGATTCGGAATAGTTGTATTTTCAAAAAATTGCATAACGTAAATTTTTAATTTTTTCCAATTGCATTTGAATGGTCTTTAAATGCCCTTTCGTATGATACCAAACACGACATGATTCTGAATAGTTGAATTTTCAAACAGTTGCCTATCGTATATTTTCAATTTTTTCCAACTGCATTTATAAGTTCTTTTAATGACCTTTCATATGATACCAAACACGACATGATTTGGAATAGTTGAATTTCCAAACAGTTGCCTATCGTAAATTTTAAATTTTTTCTAATTGCATTCGAAAGTACTTTTAATGCCCTTTCATATGATATTAAACACGACATGATTCTGATTAGTTGAATTTTCAAACAGTTGCCTATCGTAAATTTTCAATTTTTTCAAATTGCATTTAAAATGTCTTTTAATGCCTTTTCGTATGATACCAAACACGACATGATTCGGAATAGTTGAATTTTCAAACAATTGCCTATCGTAAATTTTTAATTTTTTTCACTTGCATTTGAAAGGTCTTTTAATGCCCTTTCATATGATACCAAACACGACATGAATCGGAATAGTTGAATTTTCAAACAGTTGCCTATCGTAAATTTTCAATTTTTTTCAATTGCATTTAAAAGATCTTTTAATGCCCTTTCATATGATACCAAACACGACATGATTCGGAATAGTTGTATTTTCAAACAATTGCCTATCGTAAATTTTAAATTTTGTCCAATTGCATTTGAAAGGTCTTTTAATGCCCTTATTATAATACCAAACACGACATGATTCTGAATAGTTGAATTTTTAAACAGTTGCCTATCGTAAATTTTCAATTTTTTCCAATTGCATTTAAAAGTCCTTTTAATGCCCTTTCATATGATACCAAACATGACGTGATTCTGAAAAGTTGAATTTTCAAACTGCCTCTTTTTTATCCTTTGTAAGTCTCATGTATTTCGTTTTGTTTTCGTTTATTTCCAGTCCTAATTTGCTTGCTACCTTGTCTATTTCATCTATGGTTCTTACTAGCGTTTTCCTTGTACTTGCTGCTATCATTACGTCGTCCGCATATGCTATTAATTGTATTTGGTTTACCATAAAGTTCTTGTTTCTGAGTTTAGCTTCACGTATTATCCACTCCAGTACTAAATTAAATAATGTCGGTGACAGTGGATCGCCTTGTTTTACCCCTCTATCAATTTCAAATTCTTCTGTTGTGATTTTTTGGAATCTCACTTTTGCTTTTGTATTTTTTAGGCTTATTTCTACTAATTTTCTCAATATTATCGGTATTTCTAATTCTTCCAATATCTTTGATAACTTACTTCTATTTATTGAATCAAAAGCTGCTTTGAAGTCAACGAAAACGATATGCAGATCCTTGTTAAATTCATGGGATTTTTGGCATAGTTGCTCAGCTATGTGTATTGCGCTGGTTGTTGCTCTTCCTGGTCTAAATCCGTTTTGGTAGTCACCAATTATTTTTTCGGTATGAGTTTTGAGTTTAGCGTTTACTAAGTTAGCAAATATTTTGTAGACTATGTTTAGTAGTGTTATAGGTCTGTAATTACTGCATTCCTCCTTGTCGCCTTTTTTGTAGATAGGGATAATAACTCCAATGTTCCATTCCCCTGGTATTTCTTGCTGTGTCCAAATTTCATGTATTAGAGAGTAGATATGACGGTGTAGTTCGCTTCCTCCGTATTTTATTAGCTCTGCTACTATTCTGTCATCCCCTGATGCTTTCCCATTTCTTAGTCTTTTTATTTCCATCTGTATATCGTTCTCGGATGGGGGACTTACATTTTCTATGTCCGCTGAGTGTGTTTGTGTTTTCGTCTCTTCTATGCAGCGTATATTGCTTATTTCATGTCTTGGGTGGTTATTGTATTCATTATCACTTACCGTTAGTATTTTTTTGTAGTAGTTCATCCAGATTCTGCCAATTTGTTCTGCTTCGTATTCTATTTTTCCCGCAGGATTTTTTATTCCTCTTAAGATGGTTCTTGTTTTTTTAGTGCATGCTTTTATTTGGCTATAGAACTGTTTTAGATTCTGATTTTGTCTATTCTTTTCTATTTCTTTTAATTTCTTGTTCATCCACTCATTTTTCTTACTCCTGTAAAGTGCGTTTGCTCTGTTTCTCGCTATAGTATATTCGCTTTTTGTTTCCTCTGTTTGAGAGCTTATCCATCTTATTCTCGTAGCATTCTTGTTTTCTCTCGCTAATTCACAGTCCTGGTCATACCATTCCTCATTAGATTTTTTTCTATGTTTTTCTTCTAACACTTCATTACAAGTTTCTGCTATTTGTTTTTTTATTTCTTGCCATTTCTCTTCGATGTTGGTTGATTCGGTGGTTTGGTTTTGTAGTCGTTCTGTGATCCGGCATTCGAATTTCTTTTGTATTTCTGTGACTTCTAATAGGCTTGTGTTCCAGTGTGTTTTTATTTCCTGAGCTATGTGGTATTTTTTTGTTTTGGGAAATTTTATTTTTGCTATTACAAGGTAGTGGTCCGTATCCGTGTTTGCTCCTCTGTATGTTCTTGTGTCAATTGTTTTCATACTGATTTCTTTATTTGATAGAATATGGTCTATTTGATTTTCTATTGTTCCTGCTGGGTGTCTCCAGGTCGCTTTGTGTTTTCTTGGGTGTTCAAATTTCGTTGTTAAACATATCAAACACAATGCTCCGGCTAACTCACAAAGTCTGCGTCCGTTGTCATTAGTTGTGTCGTGTATTGTTCCATTGCCATTTCCTATGATTTCTTTCAAGAAACGTTCTTTCCCGAGCTGGGCATTCGCGTCTCCCATGATTAGTATGCCATCACCTTTTTTAATTATTTCTTCGCAGACCTCGTGTAGTTTTGAGTAGAAGTTATCTTTTATTTCTGGTTCAGCTACTTCTGTTGGCGCATATATATTTACTATTGATAGGTACCATTTATTCATTTTCAGCCTTAGGCAAGCTATTCTTCCGTTTATCGGGTTGAAGTTGACTACTTTGTTTCTTATTTTGCTGGCGACATAAAAACCTACACCGTTTTTTCCTTGTTTTTCTTCGCCACTATATAGAAAGTTGTATTTATTTTTTGGTATTTCTCCTGAATCCTTCCATCTCACTTCCTGTACTGCAGCTATTTCTATACTGTATTTACTTAGTTCTCTTGCTATTTCCTCCATCTTTCCTGTCTTCAGCATTGTTTTCACGTTCCAAGTTGCTATTTTTGTTACTTTATCGTGCTTATTGTTTCTTCTTTTTGAAGCTTTCTCTTCTTTAGTGGTTATCATTATGTTATTTACTCTTTGGTCTGCGTCGTTGTCCTTATTCATTGCCCGGTTTGTTGCCTTAGTCCCTGTATTGTTAGTCTTCGTCAGTTTTTTGACCCATTGTTGGGCGTGATATTCATTCTTCGCTGTTGTTCTGTAAGCTTCTGTTCTGTTTTCTGGACTTCTACGAGTTTATTTTCTTTTTGGTCCCACTTCATCATTTTACCATTTATTTCGATTTTTTGGTACCGAACTTTAACTGTGGATCCTTTGACTTTTTCAGTTTTTGCTATCATCCTGAGTTCTCTTTGTATTTTCCTATCTTTTTCTGTTAGCTCAGCTTCAATGAATATATCTTTCTTTTTTAACTTCGATTTTTCTTTCAATATTGTTAATTTGTCTTGGAAGTTTTCAATTTCAATGATGCATCTCTGTTGCCCTCTCTTGTACGCTTCTTTCACTGTAACTTTTATTTCAAGTTCACTTTCGATCATATTTTCTACTACGCTTTTTAAATTCTTTTCGTCATTTAAATTAATATCCATTCCGCTGATTACCAAGTTATTTCTGATCTTTTCTTTCGTTATCTTTTCTATTTTATTTTCCATTTCCTGCATGAATTTCACAAGTTCTTCTTTTTCTCTCTTCCACTCTTCTGTCTTTCCCTGCAGGTTTTCTTTGGCCTGTAGTAGTTCATCTCTATTTTCTTTCATTTCAGATTTAAGTTGTCGAAGTTCTTGTTTCATATCTTCGATGTCTTCTTTTATTTCTGCCTTTATTTCTCCAATGTCATTTTTTATATCCCTTCTAAGATCTCCGAACATTTGTTTGAATTCTTCCATGTTTATAGCCTCGTTCTTGTCTCCCATCCTTTCTTCTTTTTTTGTCGGGGTTCTAGGTATAATTCTACTTTTTTGAAAGATTCTTTGTTGTTCGGGCGAGCTACTGTTATTTTCTCTGGTTCTTTTATTTCTACTTGTTTCTTCTGTTTCTTCGATCTCGTTAAACATCTGGCGTTGCTTTTTGATTTGCTACGATTGCTAACGGCTTTGGAGCAGAAAGATTTAGGCCTTCGTGATTAGACACGATCACTACTACTCGCACTGTCTTGACGTTAGTATAATGGTTATTTTGTTTTAAATCCACTCTCACATTACTTATTTCTCACTTTTAGTGTATTTTAACTGTTTAATCTCACGTGCAATTGACCCTATAGTTCTATTGGCTTAAGTTTGTTTCACACTACTCTTTTATAATGTTTATAAGTACTTTATACTAGTGTCTTGTATCTAGTATCTTGAGGTTACTTACAATTTACCTACTAGTTTCAGACTAACTACTCTTAATACCACCCTTTATCTGAGTTGGTTATGCTATACCAAACAGTTCTTAATTAATTTATTCTTATTTCTAAATCTTATCTAGCTCACTTATTATCTACTCTTAATTGTTAATTTAATTTTTAATAGTCTCTATCTGTAATCGGTCGTATTTATTTTCCTTCGTTCTTTGCTACGCTATCGGTAATTTCTTGCCCCCTTGGCTGCTTGACACTGTTATCTCCCAAGCGTTGCGGGTTGCACCTTGGAGGTAGGTGTGGCATATCATGGTTTGTATCGAGTTAAGATTTTCGTATGTATTGTCTTATATCTATTTATATTATCATTAAAAGGATACTTTTGCTTCTTCTAAAACTTTAAACAGTTGCTAAATTTTAAATTTTTTCATATTGTATTTAAAAGGTCTTTTAATGCCCTTATTATAATACCAAACACGGCATGATTCTGAATAGTTGAATTTTCAAACAATTGCCTATCGCAAATTTTCAATTTTTTTCAATTACATTTAAAAGTTCTTTTAATGCCCTTTCATATGATACCAAACACGACATGATTCGGAATAGTTAAATTTTCAAACAGTTGCCTATCGTAAATTTTAAATTTTTTCCAACTGCATTTAAAAGTTCTTTTAATGCCCTTTCATATGATACCAAACACGACATGATTCGGAATAGTTGAATTTTTAAACAGTTGCCTATAGTAAATTTTAAATTTTTTCATATTGCATTCTAAAGTACTTTTAATGCCCTTTCATATGATACCAAACATGACAAGATTCTGAATAGTTGAATTTTCAAACAACTGCCTATCGTAAATTTTCAATTTTTTCCAATTGCATTTAAAAGGTCTTTTAATGCCCTTTCATATGATACCAAACACCACATGATTAGGAATAGTTGAATTTTCAAACAGTTGCCTATCGTAAATTTTCAATTTTTTCCAATTGCATTTAAAATTTCTTTTAATGCCCTTTCATATGATACCAAACATGACGTGATTCTGAAAAGTTGAATTTTCAAACAACTGCCTATCGTAAATTTTACATTTTTTCCAATTGCATTTGAAAGGTCTTTTAATGCCCTTTCACATGATACCAAACACGACATGATTCGGAATAGTAGTTTTTTCAAAAAATTGCCTATCGTAAATTTTTAATTTTTTTCAATTGCATTTGAAGGGTCTTTAAATGCCCTTTCATATGATACCAAACACGACATGATTCTGAATAGTTGAATTTTCAAACAGTTGCCTATCGTATATTTTCAATTTTTTCCAACTGCATTTAAAAGTTCTTTTAATGCCCTTTCATATGATACCAAACACGACATGATTCGGAATAGTTGAATTTTTAAACAGTTGCCTATCGTAAATTTTAAATTTTTTCATATTGTATTTAAAAGGTCTTTTAATGCCCTTTCATATGATACCAAACACAACATGATTCGGAATAGTAGTATTTTCAAAAAATTGCCTATCGTAAATTTTTAATTTTTTTCAATTGCATTTGAAGGGTCTTTAAATGCCCTTTCATTTGATACCAAACACGACATGATTCTGAATAGTTGAATATTCAAACAGTTGCCTATCGTATATTTTCAATTTTTTCCAACTGCATTTAAAAGTTCTTTTAATGCCCTTTCATATGATACCAAACACGACATGATTCGGAATAATTGAATTTTTAAACAGTTGCCTATCGTAAATTTTCAATTTTTTCATATTGCTTTCGAAAGTACTTTAATGCCCTTTCATATGATACCAAACACGACATGATTCGGAATAGTTGTATTTTCAAAAAATTGCCTATCGTAAATTTTTAATTTTTTCCAATTGCATTTGAAAGGTCTTTAAATGCCCTTTCATATGATACCAAACACGGCATGATTCTGAATAGTTGAATTTTCAAACAATTGCCTATCGCAAATTTTAAATTTTTTCCAATTACATTTAAAAGGTCTTTTAATGCCCTTTCATATGATACCAAACACGACATGATTCGGAATAGTTAATTTTTAAACAGTTGCCTATCGTAAATTTTCAATTTTTTCATATTGCGTTTAAAAGGTCTTTTAATGCCCTTTCATATGATACCAAACACGACATGATTCGGAATAGTTGAATTTTCAAACAGTAGCGTATCGTAAATTTTCAATTTTTTCCAATTGCATATAAAAGGTCTTTTAATGCCCTTTCATATGATACCAAACACGACATGATTCGGAATAGTTGAATTTTCAAACAGTTGCCTATCGTGAATTTTCATTTTTTTCCAATTGCATTTAAAAGGTCTTTTAATGCCCTTTCATATGATACCAAACACGACATGATTCGGAATAGTTGAATTTTCAAACAGTTGCTAATCGTAAATTTTCAATTTTTTCATATTGCATTCGAAAGTACTTTTAATGCCCTTTCGTATGATACCAAACACGGCATGATTCTGAATAGTTGAATTTTCAAACAATTGCCTATCGCAAATTTTAAATTTTTTCCAATTACATTTAAAAGGTCTTTTAATGCCCTTTCATATGATACCAAACACGACATGATTCGGAATAGTTGAATTTTTAAACAGTTGCCTATCGTAAATTTTCAATTATTTCCAATTGCATTTAAAAGGTCTTTTAATGCCCTGTCATAAGATACCAAACATGACGTGATTCTGAATAGTTGAATTTTCAAACAACTGCCTATCGTAAATTTTAAATTTTTTCCAATTGCATTTGAAAGGTCTTTAAATGCCCTTTCATATGATACCAAACACGGCATGATTCTGAATAGTTGAATTTTCAAACAATTGCCTATCGCAAATTTTCAATTTTTTCCAATTACATTTAAAAGGTCTTTTAATGCCCTTTCATATGATACCAAACACGACATGATTCGGAATAGTTAATTTTTAAACAGTTGCCTATCGTAAATTTTCAATTTTTTCATATTGCGTTTAAAAGGTCTTTTAATGCCCTTTCATATGATACCAAACACGACATGATTCGGAATAGTTGAATTTTCAAACAGTAGCGTATCGTAAATTTTCAATTTTTTCCAATTGCATATAAAAGGTCTTTTAATGCCCTTTCATATGATACCAAACACGACATGATTCGGAATAGTTGAATTTTCAAACAGTTGCCTATCGTGAATTTTCAATTTTTTCCAATTGCATTTAAAAGGTCTTTTAATGCCCTTTCATATGATACCAAACACGACATGATTCGGAATAGTTGAATTTTCAAACAGTTGTTAATCGTAAATTTTCAATTTTTTCATATTGCATTCGAAAGTACTTTTAATGCCCTTTCGTATGATACCAAACACGGCATGATCCTGAATAGTTGAATTTTCAAACAATTGCCTACCGCAAATTTTAAATTTTTTCCAATTACATTTAAAAGGTCTTTGAATGCCCTTTCATATGATACCAAACACGACATGATTCGGAATAGTTGAATTTTTAAACAGTTGCCTATCGTAAATTTTAAATTTTTTCATATTGTATTTAAAAGGTCTTTTAATGCCCTTTCATATGATACCAAACACGACATGATTCGGAATAGTAGTATTTTCAAAAAATTGCCTATCGTAAATTTTTTATTTTTTTCAATTGCATTTGAAGGGTCTTTAAATGCCCTTTCATATGATACCAAACACGACATGATTCTGAATAGTTGAATATTCAAACAGTTGCCTATCGTATATTTTCAATTTTTTCCAACTGCATTTAAAAGTTCTTTTAATGCCCTTTCATATGATACCAAACACGACATGATTCGGAATAATTGAATTTTCAAACAGTTGCCTATCGTAAATTTTAAATTTTTTCATATTGCTTTCGAAAGTACTTTTAATCCCCTTTCATATGATACCAAACACGACATGATTCGGCATAGTTGTATTTTCAAAAAATTGCCTATCGTAAATTTTTAATTTTTTCCAATTGCATTTGAAAGGTCTTTAAATGCCCTTTCATATGATACCAAACACGGCATGATTCTGAATAGTTGAATTTTCAAACAATTGCCTATCGCAAATTTTCAATTTTTTCCAATTACATTTAAAAGGTCTTTTAATGCCCTTTCATATGATACCAAACACAACATGATTCGGAATAGTTAATTTTTAAACAGTTGCCTATCGTAAATTTTCAATTTTTTCATATTGCGTTTAAAAGGTCTTTTAATGCCCTTTCATATGATACCAAACACGACATGATTCGGAATAGTTGAATTTTCAAACAGTAGCGTATCGAAAATTTTCAATTTTTTCCAATTGCATATAAAAGGTCTTTTAATGCCCTTTCATATGATACCAAACACGACATGATTCGGAATAGTTGAATTTTCAAACAGTTGCCTATCGTGAATTTTCAATTTTTTCCAATTGCATTTAAAAGGTCTTTTAATGCCCTTTCATATGATACCAAACACGACATGATTCGGAATAATTGAATTTTCAAACAGTTGCCTATCGTAAATTTTCAATTTTTTCATATTGCATTCGAAAGTACTTTTAATGCCCTTTCGTATGATACCAAACACGGCATGATTCTGAATAGTTGAATTTTCAAACAATTGCCTATCGCAAATTTTAAATTTTTTCCAATTACATTTAAAAGGTCTTTTAATGCCCTTTCATATGATACCAAACACGACATGATTAGGAATAGTTGAATTTTTAAACAGTTGCCTATCGTAAATTTTCAATTATTTCCAATTGCATTTAAAAGGTCTTTTAATGCCCTGTCATAAGATACCAAACATGACGTGATTCTGAATAGTTGAATTTTCAAACAACTGCCTATCGTAAATTTTAAATTTTTTCCAATTGCATTTGAAAGGACCTTTAATGCCCTTTCATATGATACCAAACACGACATGATTCGGAATAGTTGTATTTTCAAAAAATTGCCTATCGTAAATTTTTATTTTTTCCAATTGCATTTGAAAGGTCTTTAAATGCCCTTTCATATGATACCAAACACGACATGATTCTGAATAGTTGAATTTTCAAACAGTTGCCTATCGTATATTTTCAATTTTTTCCAACTGCATTTAAAAGTTCTTTTAATGCCCTTTCATATGATACCAAACACGACATGATTCGGAATAGTTGAATTTTCAAACAGTTGCCTATCGTAAATTTTCAATTTTTTCTTATTGCATTCGAAAGTACTTTTAATGCCCTTTCATATGATACCAAACACGACATGATTCTGAATAGTTGAATTTTCAAACAGTTGCCTATCATAAATTTTCAATTTTTTCTAATTGCATTTAAAATGTCTTTTAATGCCCTTTCATATGATACCAAACACGACATGATTCTGAATAGTTGAATTTTCAAACAATTGCCTATCGCAAATTTTAAATTTTTTCCAATTACATTTAAAAGGTCTTTTAATGCACTTTCATATGATACCAAACACGACATGATTCGGAATAGTTGAATTTTTAAACAATTGCCTATCGTAAATTTTCAATTTTTTCATATTGCATTCGAAAGTACTTTTTATGCCCTTTCATATGATACCAAACACGACATGATTCTGAATAGTTGAATTTTCAAACAATTGCCTATCGCAAATTTTAAATTTTTTCCAATTACATTTAAAAGGTCTTTTAATGCCCTTTCATATGATACCAAACACGACATGATTCGGAATAGTTGAATTTTCAAACAGTTGCCTATCGTCTATTTTCAATTTTTTCCAACTGCATTTAAAAGTTCTTTTAATGCCCTTTCATATGATACCAAACACGACATGATTCGGAATAGTTGAATTTTCAAACAGTTGCCTATCGTAAATTTTCAATTTTTTCTTATTGCATTTAAAAGTTCTTTTAATGCCCTTTCATATGATACCATCACGACATGATTCGGAATAGTTGAATTTTCAAACAGTTGCCTATCGTAATTTTTCAATTTTTTCATATTGCATTTAAAAGGTCTTTTAATGCCCTTTCATATGACACCAAACACGACGTGATTCGGAATAGTTAAATTTTCAAACAGTTGCCTATCGTGAATTTTCCATTTTTTCTAATTGCATTTAAAAGTTCTTTTAATGCCCTTTCATATGGTACCAAACATGACGTGATTCGAAATAGTTGAATTTTTTTTAAACCGAGGTCAATTTTTGCTTGGTTTTACTATATACTTTAACAGACTATATGTCATATTGACGTCTTTGTCTTAAAACTTTATTTGAACATGAAATCAATTCAGCAGTCTAAAGTTACTTTAAAAAACTGTAATTTTACTCTATTTTTTTTTAAACTGTTGAAAATCGCTGGTATATTAATTCTGAAATTTTTTTATTCGATTAACTTTTTTTACAATGTTGATTCATTTTGGTTTTACTGTATATTATCACCGAGGTAAATTTTTGCTTGGTTTTATTATAAACTTTATCAGACTATATGTCAAATTGACGTCCTTGTCTTAAAACTTTATTTGAACATGAAATCAATTCAACAAAGTCTAGAGTTACTGGAAAAATTTTTAATTTTTCTCTATTTTTTTTTAAACTGTTGAAAATCGCTGGAATATTAAATCTGAAATTTTTTTATTCGATTAACTTTTTTTACAATGTTGCTTCATTTTGGTTTTACTGTATATTATCACCGAGGTCAATTTTTGCTTGGTTTTATTATAAACTTTATCAGACATGTCAAAATGACGTCTTTGTCTTAAAACTTTATTTGAACATGAAATCAATTCAACAAAGTCTAGAGTTACTGTAAAAAAATTTAATTTTTCTCTATTTTTTTTTAAACTGTTGAAAATCGCTGGAATATTAATTCTGAAATTTTTTTATTCGATTAACTTTTTTTTACAATGTAGATTCTTTTTGGTTTTACTGTATATTATCACCGAGGTCAATTTTTGCTTGGTTTTGCTATATACTTTAACAGACTATTTGTCAAATTGACGTTTTGTCTTAAAATCAATTCAGCAAAGTTTATAGTTACTGTCAAAAAATGTAATTTTTCTATCTTTTTTTTCTAAACTGTTGACAATCGCTGGAATATTAATTCAGAAATTTTTTTATTCGATTATCTTTTTTTTATAAAGTAGATTCTTTTTGGTTTTACTGTATATTATCACCGAGGTCAATTTTTGCTTGGTTTTACTATATACTTTAACAAACTATATGTCAAATTGACGTTTTGTCTTAAAACTTTATTTGAACAAGAAATCAATTCAAAACAGTTCAAAACATGTATCCTCAATCATCTAATACCTAAATCAAATTACAAAATTTTCACAATTTGTCTAGAAATTGAAATAATTCTATCGAAAAATTCCATGCGTAACGACAAAAATGACAGCTTAGGTCTATGATTTTTCAAAACCTGGATCGGGTATATAAGAGTTAATGTTGTTTCTTAACCATAGATTTGTGAAATGGACGTTGCATCATAAAAACTTTTATACAAACATGAAATCAATTGAAAAACGTTCAGAACATATGTCCTCAATCTTCTAATACCTAAATCAAATTAGAAAATTTCTCCAACTTGTCTAGAAATTGAAATATTTATGTAAAAACGTTTCATGCGAAACGTCAAAAGTGATTGACAGGTCTGAAAAATTTCTGCTTGCGGTCAAATTTCAAATGCATAGCAACGCGTGCATGCTTCGATCAAGAAAATTTGCAAAGTTTGTCGTTAATTTCAAGCGGACTGTACTTTCAAAAAATCTGAAATACCCAAAAGGCACTAGTCCCAAACATTCTTTAAATCCTAGAAAAAAAATCACAACATTCGCACAAACCGTTTAAGCTGTAGCCGTGTCTAAAGTTTGGTTGCCGCCCAGATGAATATATAGTGAATTAGCATGATTAGTATATGGTGTTAGGGAATTAAGTATATTAAGGATGAAAATAGGCGAAATTATTAGCATAAGGTGTGAAATAATATGCTCAGGATCAAAAACGCTTATTTCATCCGTGATATTTACAATATAGTTTGCTTAACAAAAGAACATTTAATTTTATATTTAAAAGATAAAAACACGTACATTTATATGTCAAAATGACATTTTGCAAAATCAAGTATTCAAAATAAACAAAAAATATCATTTTGGTTATGTATCAATAAGAAATAATTTCATTATGGCCCCAGGTAAAAAACAAGTGTTGAAGCTCGCTTTTCATGACTAAAACATATGAATTTCGGCCCGATTATGCATAAAATTATTAATAGTTGTACCGCCAAAATTTCAAAAAATAACATATTTTGATGTAAACAATAAAAAATAGTTGCTCACATTTTTGACCAACTATACCTATCAATAAAATTATGACAGATATTTTATTTCTTTTTTAAGTGTTAGAGTTGTCCTTATTATTAAATTTGAGGGCTTATCCAATATATACAACAATATGTTATTAATTTTTCAGATATTAATTAAGGAGTAGTTTCTTACTCGTAGAAGTAACTTTTATTTTTCACTTGAATATTATTTGTTGTTCATGGTTATTATATGCTAGTATTATGATTTATGATGCCCGCTCATAATACCCGCTCCGTCCATGCAACAGTTGGCAATACTATTATAGGCATTAGTATAATCATAATTATTATAAATTAGAACTAATTTTACATATTATATGCATAGTGTATCCAGCGGTCAGTTGAAAAAAAATACTTTCAAAACCCCAATAAATATTAATCGATGCTACCGTTAAAAAATTTTCTGTTCAGGCAAATGTATGGATGGAAGGAAGGATGAAAATCTCTAGAAAACTATTCAATTACAAACAGAGTTTACAGAGTATGGTGTGATAGTAGTTACTCAGTAAAATACTTTCGTGGTGCTACTTCTGGGTATGCACAACATTGAATTGTGCAACTGATAATATTTTGTACCAAATGTAAGAGAAAGTTACAGGATGTTATTAAACTTATTTAGAATTATTAGCAGCAAAAATGAACATTATTTTCCAATAAAATAAAAAAATATATATATATATATATATATATATATAAATTAACTTTCAATTAACAACAAGTCACTTTTTAAAAAGTTTATTTATTACTACAAACAATTATTTATGTCATTACAATATGAGTTCTGAATCTAGACTAACTTTATCTTAACAATTCTATCTAAGGAAAACTAAACTACGTGACATTTAGTAATCAGCAAATAGTGTGAGAATATAATATGATAGTGTTTATGTCATCATAATGTGGCACTATAACTCCTCCACCCTTAGAAGGAGGCACCCCCTGGAAGTTGTACTTCGATGTCTTCTGTTTTCTTCGGAGACTTCCGGTTGGTTGTTTGGAATCGTAGCCTTCGCAATATGATGTAGGCTATGATTATCACGGCTGCGATGTAGAGGAGTATCGTCCAGATACTGGGGATGTAAATATCGCTGTCGATGTCCTGGGTCGGTATTACTTGGTTTACTTTAATTTTATCGAGTTTTAAAGACAATAAGTTTATTGAAAAGTTAGAAATTTTATTATTTTCAAGTTTAAAGTTTAATTTAGGCAGCAATAGAGGTAGTCCTTGTGTTTTATCAAGAAATATTAATTTTTGATTTTTAAATATTATTTCACAATTGTTACCACCTTTTATTAAGTAGATACCGGCTAATGATTTAATGCTTGTCCCTTCGGGACAAATTGTGGAGATTTTTACTTCTTTAGGAAGGATGGCTAAATATTGGTTTATCTCAGGCAGTAGTTCGAAATGGTTTTCTTGTATGTCTAGCTTGGTGTAATGACACTGGCTTGTATGTTGTTTATCTAGTATTTCTTCTTCGCATGCAGGGTTGATGTGGCCATGGAATTTGTTGGGGCACTGATATATTCTACTCTGAATACACATGTCACTTAGAGGAATAATTTCTTTATTTGTTTTTAACAAATACTTTGAATCTGGTATAATAGTAACAAATTCTGATCCGTATTTAGTTGGGGTAGAGATTAAATGATAAAGATCGAAATTAGTTTCATAGTTGATAGGAATAGATATAAAATAGATTATTTGTGAGGATTCAATTTTACAATTAACTTTTAATAATTCCTCATATTCTAAAATATTTTCTAAAATAGGTTCAAATGGTAATTGTGTTTTATAATGATCTGATATTTTCTGAATTTCTAATAATAATTTATCTGGTTGAATTATACTTGGATGCAGAGTTCTAAGTTTACAAAACGTTACGGAATTTTCTATATCTTGTAATATGTTCAGAATAGAATTATAGAGTATGATTAATTGATCGAAAATACCTTTTGCGTATAGGAAGTCTTCAACAAGCAATTTATTTATAATTTCGGATAATTGCATCATTTTTGTTTTTAACAGATTTTCGTTATGTTGGATATCTTTCAGAGTACTATTAAAGTTTTCTATAACTTGATTATTTACAGAATATGATAATTTTAATTGGTTTTCTAATTTGTGTTGATTTTGTTCCAAGTCTGTTAAAATTTTATTATATCGTTTGCCGTCTTTGGCATCTAAATTTCCAGAGATAAATTTAAAAACGCTTCCTAAGCCATTTATGAGACCTCTTTTATTTCTTTTTGTTAAAGCGGTTGAATGAAAGCCAATGTTCAATATTTTATTATTAATGCTGTTTCTAGTAAAATCAATGATTTTTACATAATTTCGGGATTCGTTAACGTAATGAGAATTATTTGAAATAATAATTTGGAGATTTGTGTATTGTTCATTTAAATTATTATACTGCTGGAAGAGCGGCTCCAAGTTGTAATAATCGACGAAGGTATGGGTTGTTTTCTCGAGTTTTGCCGGGCCTAATTTAATAGGAAGTATTCCCAAGTTTTTGGTTATATTTTGGATGGTTGATCCGTTGCTGATCGCGAGCAGCCTGGAAGAATTTTGAATTTGTAAGTTTTTTTTCTAGGACGTTTAACATTAGTTAAGTGGATTTTTTCCACTGTATTACCGTGTGTTGGTTTTAGTTTCGCAGTTTTTAAGTCTTTGTCTATTGTTCTTAATAATTCGGGTTTATATTTATTTTTTGTTTTAGCCTGCTTTTGTCTGTTTTTAACGTAAATTTTGTTAGGAATTTCCGGTAATTCTTCTCTAGTTTCATTAAACTTTCCGATGATTTTTTCTTTATTTTGGTTAATTTTATCTTTAATTGACTCATACAACAATTTTGTTTTGTTTTTATGGTTTTCAATGTAATTATTTATTAATTGTTTTTCAATGTCTATATTAAAGGGAGATTTTGTATCAAGGTGTCCAGATATAATTTCGGAAGGTTTTAATTTTGTCACGGAATGTATTGTATTGTTATATGCTAGAAGAGCATAATTTACTTTTATTTTAATTGGTTCTTTTTTATAAATTTCTTGATTATTAAACAATCTAACATGCTCAATAAGAGTGGAATGGAACCGTTCAATTATTCCATTTGATTCGGGATGTTGAGAACTAATAAAATGTATTTTAATTTTATGTAGAGCTAGCAATTCTGTGACAATTGAATTTTTGAATTCCAGGCCATTATCAGATATTATCTGGTCGGGAATTCCGTGATGAGTGAAATATTGTACTAATTTATTAGCAATTTCGATACCTTGACTTGAATTTAGTTTATATGCTTGTGCATATTTTGAGAATGAGTCGATTATAGTGAGGAATTTAAGATTTTCTAAAGTGATACTGTCAACATGTAATATTTCGAAAGGTTTAGATGCGGTTGGTGTGATATTTAATTTTAATTTAAGTGGTTTTCTGTCATATTTAGTTACTTGACATATTTCGCATAAATTAATAAAGGTTTGAACTGATTTACGTAATTTAGGCCAATAATAGTTTCTTTTGATACGTGCTTCGGTGTCATCAGTACCGCGATGATTTGTCTTGCCTTCGTGACTGTTACGAATAATTTCTATTATTTCGTCTTCGTCTGTTACGTCAGTGAGAAATTGTGTACATTTTACTAATTTAATTTCTGAATTTTTAAAATAATTTTGCAAAATTAAACTAAATTTTTCATATAAATCGCATTCGAAATAAACGTGATACTTTACTTTAGGGACTATATATTCTTTAATGAAATTAAATATTTCTTTATCAGGATCATGTTTCGAGATTTCTATCACAAAGCGTTGTTTTTTACTTTGATGTAGTTTTAAAATTATTGGTGATTTAGGACTGTGTTCTACTTCTTTTATTATTATTTGGTTTTTTCCATAATTAACCGGACATTCTATTACTGGTATACCTACTATGGGATTTTCTTTATTCGAATGAATTGTGATATCACTGTCACTTGACGCTTCGTCGTTGATGTTAATTTTATCACCTGTTTGTACAATTAAAGACTGGTTGTCTGTTGGGATCAAATTCTTTATTAAACTGTTTCATATATTTTATAAATGGTATTACATCATCAGAGTCGTTTACATTTAATTCGAATTTTTGCAGATCTGACAGTTTAAACACTGTGATAAGGATTTCGGTGTTATTAAAGATATACTGAAGCATAGTTTTTACTTCTGTCCATTTTAATTCATCTTTTCCACAACTGATTTTTGGTATAGATAGATTTTTAATATTATTTTTGATGCAGAATAATTTTAAATTTAGAAGAGTGTAAAATACATCTTGATTGGTGGGTTTGTTATAATAATGTTCTTTGGTAATTAAATAAATAATGTATCTGAATTTTGTTTTAAAGTAGGCTAAGGAATAGAGTTGTGCGTTTTGTTTTTTCAATTTTTCCACATTGCCAAATTTAAGTTTAAATTGTTTTGCGATTCCATCGTTCATGTATAAGTCTCTACTCACACTGAGCTAGATTGTTAGTCTGTGGTGCGTTAAATAAGTTACCTTCTACTTCTAGTATATTGTCGTTTGTAGATGTATTAGTCAGTTTGGTTGCCAGGTATTGTTGGTATTGTGCTAATGGGGTTTGTGATTCGGGTTGATTTGATAAATTTTGAATTTCTTCATTTTTTTCAAAAGGGATGCGACTTAATGCATCCGCATTGGTATTTAGTTTACCTTTCTTGTATATAATTTCATAGTCAAATTCCTCTAATTTTAGTCTCCAACGTATTAATTTCTGACTGCATTGTTTTAGCGAAAAAATCCATTGCAATGGTCTATGGTCTGTATAAATTTTGAATTTACGGCCAAATATGTATGGTCTAAAATATTGAGTTGCCCAAACGATAGCCAAAAGTTCCTTTTCAATGGTGGAATAGTTAATTTCAGAATCATTCAATGTTCTGCTCGCGTATGCTACTGGGAGGTCATTACCTATGTCGCCTTGAGATAAGACAGCTCCGATTGCAACGTTACTCGCATCACATGTTAGATTAAATTCCTTAGAAAAATCGGGGTATTGTAAGAGCGGTTGATTGATTAACAAATTTTTGCATGTGTTAAAGCACTGAATGTAGTCAGGGTTGTTGGTGTCTATAGTCGCGTCTTTTTTCAAACATTTGGTCAGAGGTTTAGTTATTTTTGCAAAGTCTTTGATAAATTTTCTATAATAGCCCAAAAGTCCTAAAAATCCTTTTATCTGTTTAGTAGTTTTCGGTATGGGATAATTTTGAATAGCAATTATTTTATCTGGATTAGGGCGAACACCGTCAGGAGTCACAATGTGTCCAAGATAGCTGATTTCTTTCTTTAAAAATTCTGATTTATCTAACTGAATTTTGAAATTGGATTGCCTAAGTCGATCAAATACTAATTTTAGATTATTAAGGTGTTCCTGTAAACTAGTGCTAAATATAATTATGTCATCTAAATAGACTAGACAGATTTTATGAGTTAAACCACGTAAAATATTATCCATAACTCTCTGAAATGTTGTGGGCGCGTTTTTCAGTCCGAAAGGCATACGTAAAAATTCGTAATGCCCATCGTCAGTATTGAAGGCTGTCTTTTGTATGTCATTTTCGTTCATCTCGATTTGATGGAAACCAGATGCGAGGTCGAGTGTTGTAAAGTACTGACATCGTCCTAATTTGTCTAAAAGGTCAGTTATGTTTGGTAGTGGATATTTGTCTCCTATTGTCTTGTCATTTAGTTTCCTGTAATCTATTACAATTCGCCATTTCTTTTTACCAGAAGCGTCGAGCTTCTTCGGGACAACCCATATTGGACTTGACCATGGCGAGTTAGATGGACGAATAATGTTCTGATTTAACATTTTTTCTATTTGTATGCGTACTTCGTCTTTGTGTATTTGTGGATACTCGTATGATTTAGTGTATACTGGTGCTTCATCAGTTGTTTTTATGTTGTGTTTAATTTGGTTTGTGAAACTTAAATTTTGTTCTTCTAAGTGAAATATGTCCGAATATTTTTTTATTAAGTTTAATATTTCAGTTTTTTCTTCTATATTCATATGGTCAGTGCGAATTTTAGACGTGTTAAAGTTTTTGTTGTATGTTTGGATGCAGTTAAAATTTGGACTAGAAAATGTTACATAACCGTCAATTTTTTGGACGTTAATTATTTCTGGAGTTTTAAATTTAATTTTTGCATCAGTTGGATTTCTGATTGTACACAAACAGTGATAGTGGTTAGCTTCAGTCACGCACTCGGGAATAGATAAGTTTTGAAACTTGATATATGGAACTGTACAGTACCGTATTCAACATTAATTTTAATTTTAATAATTTGTTCTGATTGAGGTTCTATTATTTCTTCTGTATCTTTTATAGATTTATTAGAACTAACTTCTTGTTTTATTTTATTTTTATTATCAAGGTAATGAATTTTTAATTTTGAATTAGGGGAAATAATTAAATCGTTTGAGGTGTCAATTAAGATTTTAAGCTTTTTTAAATTATCCATGCCGAGTAACATATCGAATTGGTCATGAAAATTAAATAAATGGTATTTTAAATTTGGAATAGTTTCGTTACTCGTATTAAATATTTTTGAAATGGGTACATGGGTACTATACAACTCTGTTGATGTGCCATGAGCTGTGGTTATTTGAAATGGATCTCGAGTGATAGAATTTTTATAGAATTTGAATGCAATATTTGGTTTAATGAATGATTTAGTACTACCTGTATCTATCAGTACCTTAAAGTTATTTTCGGGGAATATTATAAATGGAAGTTTGCTTTGATTTATTGTACAGTTCATTAGTTCAAAGTGAGTTGCGAAATTACTTTCGTCAGATTGGATTTCGTCTGTGTTTTGATATTCTGATTGTTCGAATATTTGTTCATAATTATCGGTTATGTTGTTATCGGGATAGGCGTAATTTTCCGCATGATCAGTTGGTTCGTGATCATTTATATTATATAGTTCTTCGGAATTGAAATTAGGTCTTTGTTGATAATTTTGCGGTCGCATTACAGAACCTATTCTTGGTCGTTTTTGCGCGATATTCCGGGAAGTGTTTTGAGTAGAAATACTCATTGGAATTGGTTTAACTTGATTAAAAGTTTGGTTCCTTAATTGATTTCCGGAATTATTACCAAAATTATTTCTTTGCATATTTGGATTGAAATTTGAGTTCCTATTAAATGGATAAGAGTTTTGTTGCGTGTAAAACGGTCTATTTGGTTGGGGTAACGAATATCTTGGTGCAAAATTTTGCGGATTAGGTTTTTGATTAAATTTTTGTGGTTTATTCGTATTATTAAAGGTTCTTACGTTTTTGAACGTATCATTAAATTGAAAATCATTTGTGAGCATGCACAATGCTTCATTTAAATTTCTAGGATTCTTAGCACGCATTAATTGCCCTATTGGTTCTTTCAACCCCCTTAACAATATTCTTAAAGCATAATTTTGAAAATATGTAATTAAAACTTCTGCTTCGCCATCTGCAGAATTTGTTTGAATGTACGATATTTGCAAATTTAAGACCTGTTGTAATTTATTGTAATATTCAAATACAGATTCTCTATCGTTTTGCTTTAGTTCGGTCATTTCGAGACAAAGAGTGTAGCTATCGCGTTTGTCCGCGTATGTGCTTACTAAAGCAGTTTTTAAATCATTCCAAGTTTTGATTACACAACTGGATATGTTTACAGCTGCTTCACCTTTTACTTTTGCTCTAATAGTGCTCATAAGATATTCATTTTGAAAATCTGCAGGGTTTGTTGCAATATAAAATTTAGTAACTAGTTTTTGGCAGATTTCAATGAATCTAGGTAAAAGTTCGCGTTCACCTCTAAATTCTGGAATCATATCCAAGTATTCTTTTCTTAATTCGTTAGCCATTGTTATTTGGTTAACGGTAACTTGTAAAGAAGATTGTTTTAATAAAATTGGAATTTTAGTTTGTAGATTTGAAATTTTATTACGATCTTCGAGATCGGAGTCGGATTCAGAATTTGTACTCGAATCTGAGTTATAATTTAAATTTCCTCTAAGAAACATAAATAGTACTCACAGCAGAAATAACAGCACACGCTTCATTTGCCCTGAAGTTGATGCTGGCTGCGGATTTTCTTGCGAAGAAGGCTGGGCGGCTGATGTGCGTTCAGCTGGGCTCCAGAAGACGACTTCGTTGATGGACTTGTATGTTACTTGTTGTTGTGTGGTTCACGGGTATTCACCGTGACGTAGTGTTGAATTTTCTGACACTATTTTTTACCACGAATAATGTTCGAGAAGCCAAATAAATCACTGGAGTGAACCGGATTATATTCGTTAATCCGTTTTAGCTAATCCTACCAGGACTGCGCCAATTAACTTTCAATTAACAACAAGTCACTTTTTAAAAAGTTTATTTATTACTACAAACAATTATTTATGTCATTACAATATGAGTTCTGAATCTAGACTAACTTTATCTTAACAATTCTATCTAAGGAAAACTAAACTACGTGACATTTAGTAGTCAGCAAATAGTATGAGAATATAATATGATAGTGTTTATGTCATCATAATGTGGCACTATAACTTATATATATATATATATATATATATATATATATATATATATATATATATATATATATATATATATATATATATATATTTTCTGTCCTTTTTTACGTTCATCTCTCGCACCCTTGGCTCCACCTATTTTATCAGTACTGTTGTTATGAAATGTTTTCCAATTTGTCTTGTTCGAAAGGGTCTAAATGTATTTTTTTTTATTTTTAACTTCGACAAATTCTATATATAAAATATAATTTGTTAGCACATTTACTTTTATTTATTGTATTTTTGATAGAAATATACAGTAATGTAAAAAATTATTACGTATTTATTATAATGAAGTCATATTGAAAAAATCGTGTGGGCCGGCACACGACTTTCTTATACACAACATCTTTAATATTTAGAAAATATGAATGTTATATAATATTATTAAACATGTAATTTAGTTTTTCAGTAATTCAGCATTTATCTGTTTGAAACATATAAAATATCAAATTTGTTTACGTATAATTTTTTATTAATGTTGACTACTTTATGTCTAACTTTACTGATGAAGCATATACAGGATATTCGTTTTTCGAGCCTAACCCTTGGTATCTCAAGAACCGTGAGATACGAAGTCGATTAAATTGAGGCAACGTTGCCAAAGTAGTTGACCATTTTAATGATTTATTTGTTTTTCCGAAAAAAAAAACATATATAACTAGATAAAGCGAAAATTAAAATTTGTTTTTTTTGTTTCTATTGCTACTATGATTATTAAAATATAGTATTAAATATAAAATTAGTTTTTCTCAAAATTGTAAATAACACTTTATGTTCCAAATATTTCCATGCAACTTATAATTACCAAGTTTCGTTAATAATCTTATCTCGTTCATGAGATATTGCACAATCGGACACACACACACACACACACACACACACACACACACACACACACACACACAGAGACAGAGAGAGAGAGAGAGAGAGAGAGAGAGAGAGAGAGAGAGAGAGAGAGAGGTATTTCCGCGAATATATCGTCACCGATTTTTTCACGATTCCAATACTTCCTTATACTGTGTAAAAAGAAACCTTGCCTCAAAATGTACATTTTGGCTTTATTTTGAATTTATGGTCTTCAATTATATATAATACATTTCATCCGTTTTTGCGGTTATTATGATTTAAACGTTTTCGACTTTGTATTAAAATTATGTAACGTTTTTGACACAATGGTTAAATAATTATATCTATAATTGAAAACGAAGAACTTATTTAGATTATTCCGATAGTTCATAACTTATTCATTAGTAGTTGGAATATCCACCCAGAAAACATCTGTTTTCATACACTTTTTGTGTATTCTTTATCGTGCGGAGCAATTTGTAATTTATCACATTTCTAATTATTTAAATATAAAAAAATTAAATAAATATATCATCACGCCTTTTACCCATTACTGGGTGTGGCACTCTGTCTAACAGATCTCGATAAGTGATATAATTATGCGCGTGAGGTGCAGTTACCAGCCGTCAAATGATTAAATTATTTGCTTAAAACACGTTCACATAACTTCGCAGAAAAAATATGAGGTTCCTTTCTTTTACGAATATGAGAATATGTTTTCATAGACATATTTCTTAATTTTACTTTAAATTCGTTTTAAATGTGGAATAAATAAAAACTCTTCATGCAATTTTATTTAGATACCTATTACTTATTATATTTGGATATAATATATAATATTACTAAATTGGCGTGTTTAATGACATACAATATCAATAAAAACATGTAAGTATCTTGCTTCTGCGACCACTCATTCAGCATAGTATATGGCTTCAAGAAGCTCGAAATTGCCCTCAAAAAAGATAGCTACAATTTAATCACGATTAAAGAACTAGATACCTTTTAATCACTTATTTGAAATGCACAACAATGGAAAATGAGGCTATCTGATTGGTTCAAATTATAATCAATGAAATAATCAATATTAATTTCTCTATAAAAATATATATATATTTCTAGTAAGATCGTAGACGCCGGTAGAACCTGCTAACCGGTGGGCACTCCTAATCCGTGGCGCCTAATTGACACAGCAGATACAGCTGATGCGACGCCTCTGTACATTGTACAATCTTAGACAAAGTCAATAAAATTTATCCAGACGTGTATCGTCTCACAATATTTTGTTCAAATTTATCAAAAAATCATGTCTGGTGCTGTTATTAGTGATAAAAATGTAAAATTCTAAAAACAGAAATTTCTATTGCCTCAAAAATGATACAAACAATATTTATTTTGCAATGCAAGAATTAACCACGATAAGACAATTGGATGATGCTAGCATGTTGTTCGCGAAACCACATTTGTTGATAATATTTCAATATCCGGCTGATGTTATTGTGCGCGGGTAACCACTGTTTGATATCATTTATAACTGAATAAGGAAAAGTTTTGAGGAAGGTAAACATACTCGGAAACTGATAAAATTTGAATCACTGAATCAGTTCGGTCTTTGGTTTCGCGGACAGAACTTTAAGTTTCGTAGTGTTTGTTTTTGCGTCGGTCAATTGATTTTTTTGTTTCAATTAAAATGTTACACTCAACATACATCGTTGCCATACTTTTGGTGTTCATTCAAGGTAAGATCATAATATTTTATCTATATTAATATTATCGGTTAAAAGCATACGACCGGCGATCGTAGGTCACAGGTTCAAATTCTGGCGGTATCCCAATTTTTCTCTTTATAATTAAATTAACTTTGATGCTTTTCGAAAACACAAAGCAAATACAGGGTTCTTCGACTTTGCGGTGATTCTAATGATGTCGTTGTTTTTCCGAAAAAACGTACAGATAACTAGATCTGAGGAAGAATGTGAAATTTAAGATTTTAATTCCAAAATGGTGGCAGATAGAAACAAAAGTTTCAAATAGAAATTGTAAATATCAAAGCCCTCTTTACACTAGGTAGTAAAGAGATGTTTTTACTTCATAGTTTTTTAAATATAACACAAAGCTAAATTTTTTAAATTGGAAGATCCAAATTTTTATCCATTAGGATATTTTCTATTAATTTAACACTATTTATTTCTTTTATTTGAATAATAATATCCTATTAAATTAATAAAAATATCCTATGTAAAACAAACAAATTAGTTGGCTATGAACAAGAAAGACAACAAATAATTTAACAATTGATAAATATATTTTTATTAAGATTATTTATAATAGTAAGGCCAGTAAATTACGAAAGAAGTAAACCTGGAAATTATAATTAGTAACAAGAATGTGAAACAAATTTAAGTCATTTACTTGAAATATTCAAATGTTGAGCCAATTTTTTCCAGGTACATGGAACATCTTCAATTGATAAATTGTTTGTTGTCTTTTGTTTTCATAGCCACCTAATTTATATGTTTTTAATACGATATTAATAATAATTTAATAGGATATTATTGTTCAAATAAAACAAATGAACACTGTAAAATTACAAGAAAAATCTCTCTTTGCAATGGAATACAAAATATATACTTGTTACCATTTTAAAAATGCAGCTTTGTGTCATTTCGAAAACAATAAAGAAAAAAAATATTTTTACAACCTACTGTGAAGAGGTCTTTGATATCCACAATATCTATTTGAAACTTTTGTTTCTATTTACCACCATTTTGGAATTAAAATAATTAAATAAAATTTCACATTTTTCTTCAGATCTAGTCATCTCTAACCGCAAATAATTACACTACATTGTTCATTTAATCGAAGTTGTACCACTCATAGTTCTCGAGATCCCAATGATCGCCCAAAAAACTCAGCCTGTATAATGTAATCACTTCATTTTACTCGATTAGTGATATTAGTGAGAAGCAATTAATAGTTAGATAACAGAAATAAATACAGTAACATGTAGTGCAGTCACAAACATTATTCAGATTATAGAATGTCTGAAACTAAGTGCAATTTCATTAATGATTAGTGACTTGAAAACCTGGATTTAAAATTGTGTAAAATAGCTATATTTTTAAATAGATAGACATGGAAGAAAAACGATGTGCGAATATTATATACAACGATGTAACTGTCAAATTTCTTATCTTCAATAGTGTTCATCATAATTGAAGTTTTAATAAAATAATACGTCTTTCGTGCTTTCCTTAATATTTGCAACATTTCGTGTAGAATAATTGCATTATTTTTCGATTTTATTTAATTGGTGGAATTCAGTTTTCCGTGAATTCAATTTCAATGCCATTGTTTCCAAATTTAATAATTAAATGTTGTGTTATTAATAATGTACTAATTACTAACACTACGCTATGTGAATAAAACTAACTCATTATTTAATAGATTCGTAAAAATATTAGAATTAATAGTAATTACAACAAAAAGTTGAAACCAAACAACTGTCAGTCGCAGTCAGTCGCGAATTGAAATTTCCCTGCGATTTAGTCGTCAAGAAAAAATTAAATGGTAGAAACTTCATTGATCCCGGATCAAAAATAATTTTCTAAAATTCCTTAAATTATTTGTATTTCACATTAAGTGCTACTGAATTCAGTAAACATATATTAATAACTTGACCACAACTTTTATTTTAATTATGTAAGGGTTCAATGGTGAACAAATAACTTTTAATTATTTCGATAAAATGTTAATATTAACCATTTAAAACATTATGTTCTGCCATATACTTTACATGAAGAGCAAATAATTTTACGATTACAAAAAAAAATTCTTTTTGATTCGAGATCAGCATACTTCCAATTAATTTTTTTCCTGAACTATTGATACACCTTGTATAAAAGCACTACTAAGTCACGACTGACTAAGCTGAGTTACAATGATCAGATTCCATATTTCATTGTCACTATTTAGCGTTTAATATTAAACTAAACTCCCTAGGTTTAAGCTAGAACCATGATTGTGAGTTGCATGGATTGTTTAATTAAAATAACACTGAATATAGATATTGTGATTTTCTTGTCATTTAATGTGAGTACGAAAATATGTAACATGAAAATTTATTATTTTATATAATAATAATATGATTGTAATAAAGAAAACCAATTCAATTATGAAATAATAGATAATGGAGACATGAAGAGTAATTTTTTTATCAACATTTTAAAAATAAATTTGTATTTTAATTATAGACAACAAAACAGTTCTATATATAAAAGAATTCAACTAATTTATTGTGGCATTAGTAAAAATAATGCAGAATGGAAGATTTATTACTGTACTTTTCTCTGTACTCGTACACGCCAAAAGATTTGATAGTTGATGAACTTGTAAGACGAGCCCAATCTGAAATATATACGCGCAATTTAGCTTAAAATAAATATAAATATTCTAATAAAAACTATTATTCTTGGTACATGAGATCCATATTTTATAGCATGTAATACATAAATTTGTAATTTATTTTTCAACGATCTACGATTCATTTGTTATAATTTTTACGATAATAGAATATGTAGGGCGAGTTTGTCGAAAAACTATTAAGATTGATGTTTCTAGCAGATTTATCTCGATAGAAATTAGTTGTAGATACAATACCTTACGTTCATAAAAATTTAAAAACTTAAAACGTAAAGCTTGGCATATTTTCAAATATTTAGGTGTAATATAACAATGAATAAGTAATGGAAGTACAAAATAAACCATCGTCTGTCAGTTTAATTTTAAGCTGAATATTTTTTCAATCTTGATCGCCATCTAAAATCTGAAATATGAGGCATTATTTATGATATAAGTTTTTGTAGCTATCTCATATATAAAACGAGCAACTTCATCATATTTCACTACGATTTTACATGAAAATTAATTTTCTTAAAGTCAAACTAAATGTACTACTTGCAATACACCATACGATTTTCATCAAGAATTGGAAGATCTTTTTATAAATTATAAAATATAATACTTAAACTTATTGTTTTTATTAAATTATAATAAACTATATTGAAATAAATACTTTAAGAACAAATAAATGTAATATAAATCGGGTCAACATGATAACTAGTGCCATGACTAGTATTTTATATATTTAAAATTGAGGGATACCAATTTATCTGTCTAACTTTTATTCTAATTTTGTTCAGATGTTTGTTGGTGTACTTACCATAACAATGACTGTAATATCAAGTAATGTTAAGGTAGTACTAGAGTGAATTTTTTTTTGCAGATGTGAATTAAATTTGGCTCACGTAAACATTGGAGGTCATACGCATCCTGTTAAAATATGAAACACATTCATTGTCTGTGAACAAATATATTCGCTTGTAAATTTGAGTTCTTATACATGGCGCTTATGGCGATCATCACTCAGAATTGAACATATTTGGTTTGTGTACCTCTAAAATTTTGCAGTTTCATTTGAAAAACTAGTATGATGTTCTAGAACTATCCATGTATATTGTATCAGAAGGAGAAGGTTTTTTATCGTTTAGTAATAGATATACCTGTATAGCCATGCAAAACCTTGTTTTTAACGAAAAATTAAGAATCCCCATTTATAATGGCAACACCACACGGTGGCATGGTATTTGAAAATTTACTAGACCAACAACCTGTTAACAATTTATGATATTTAAATCATAATAGGTATAAAACACTTATTTTATTCAATTTTTTTAGCGTCAGTTTCCCAACTCGATAACCGATGGCGCCACCGTCACACTAGTACTAACTTAACTATCATATTTAAGATTTCAATGTTACTTTAAACAAAAAGCAGCTAATATTTAAAATTATCAATCATTTTAACGAAATATATTATGATAAAAATTTTGAATATCCTAAATTGTAGCATATCAAAATAAAAGTCGGTACTCAGTACGCTAAATCAGGGAAAATCAGACAATATCAGAATAATATTGGTTTAATAGGATATGGTAAAGAATCGGCCAAACTCCAAATTATTAATTTATGTAGAAAGCTGTTTGATCACGCAATAAACCAGTAGCAAGATATTCTAATAGAGTCAAAAGAAATAAATAATAAATATCAGTTGAATTAGGGCAGTAAGTTGGAGCTGAATCTAATTTGAGTTTCGGGCCCAAGCAGTGTGACACGGCACCTCTAGAAGTATTATTTTCCTTTGTGTAGAAAGTGTTAAATGTGACTCTGTTTAGATTAGAAACATAATATGAAAATTGTACTCTTTGCTCGGAAGCAAATTTACAAATCATAATTTATAGTGTACTTCTACAATCAAATACAATATAAGCTAGGAATAAATCGATAGTCGATGGTGTGAAAATTAGAGTGATAATTGAATATATTTATAACAAAGAAAGAAAGACTTCTTTAATTAAGCCTCGTTCTGTTCTAACACTAATCCTTAGTCCAGAATAAAATCACAAAAAAGATATTTTACAATTATTAAGACACTATCTTTTTCTTTTAATTGTTTATTGAATTTGAATTATGCATTTAGGGTATTCCAAAAAGAGATATTAAATTATAATTTGTCGAAATGAATCAGGTTTACAAATCATTTATTAACATATTCCGTATTCACCGTGTATGTTTTACAAGTAGGACTAAATTTATTTCAAACTACTTTGTTAATCCACCTGAACCTCTTTATTAATTTATTTTGGATAAAATAAATCTAAAAAGTAAACAAATATATTTAGATCTTATAAATTTTGAAATGGCAAACAATTCACTTTATTGCTATGGCTGTCCTAACTTCTCGCAATTTTGACATTTGTGGCTAAATGCGTGACAAAGAAGATTCTAATAACTTTTGTGTCAAGTTTAGGGATACCAATTGAGTTCTAAACGCCAATTCGTGACAATGAATCTGGTGATTAATCCAGGGATTAATCTAGGGAATTTTAATTATTAACACCAATTCGTGACAATGAATTCAGTTTATCTGATCACTGTGTATTTCGCCGACTGACTGTGACTGATAGTACCTATTGCCACCTATAAAAAGACCGCGGCGACTCATTTGACAACGTCACTATCTGTGATGTCATTCGGCTCTTTTTAATTCTGGCATCTAAATAAGCACAATTTTTTACTAAATTTACAATAAAGTAATCAGGTACCTAGAAAATTTTTAGCCAGTCTTACACTTAAAATAAATAAATATAAAATAAAATATTTACTAATATTTATAACACATTAGACATAATTTTCAGATTTTTTGTAATACATAATTTCGTTATAGATATAAAACAACTTATTGCTAAATTAATAGTTTTCTTATTATTATTGCAACAAGAAACACGTTCCGGATTATTTTGCCGAATGCAATTTTTCGAATGTCTTTTTCCGGAATGACCTTTTATTCGAACTATAATTTTCGTTGTTTCCTAAATGCCTTTTTCCAGAATATCTTTTTCCCGTATGTTAATTTCTTGTAATTTCTGATTGATAATTGTCCAGAATGACAATTTGCCCGAACGACGAATTTAGAACGTAGATTTTCCGAATGCATTATCGTATATTTTATAAATGTTATTTGAATTTCGACAAATTCTGACTATTTGACTGATGAAAATAGAGCGTCAGACGGTGAATTAAAGCCACGAAATATAGAAGATGTGACAGGAGAATTAATGATTGAATCTGAAGAGAGACTGCTACAACAGAAAATCCTAGTTTTAGCTCTGGAACTACTGTCTGTGCTGAAAAGAAACAAATTATCTAGTACTTATCCTGTATGGCGAAAAAAAAAATTCTACTTATAACAAACTACGATCATCTAATGAACAGTCTCATGGACAGAAATGTGAATGATAAAACTTCTCTGCATAGATTTGAAACAATGATCACGTAGTGAAAGAGACTGTGAGATATGCAGCTGATATAAAAAATGACCAAAATTTGATTTTTTGCGAAGATAAGTTAAAAACATTTCTGGGATAAATTACATTGAAACACATATATTGTAAAATTATTCATTGTTATATGATTCTGGCAACAAATTACTACTTTCAATAGTTTTTAAATTTTTTTTTTTGATGAACATATACTAATCTATACAATAATACTCTATATATTTATTTTGCGCGACTTGATGGATGCAAATTTGTTTATTATAATTGATGCATCAAGAGTCTTTTTTTCAATGCTTAACACAGGTAAATTTTGAGTGCAACCAATTTTCTAATGTTGAAAAGCTCCAATTTTCAAGACAATTAAACAGCATGCTATAATTCTACAAAAACATATAAATTTTGGGGCGCTAAATTAGTAAAGAATTTATGGAAGGCACAGAATTTTTGGAGGGCACCAAATTACGGGTAAATTTGAAATGTAGGAAAGCGCAATATATTACCAACGAAAAAAGGGCCCTACATTTCTACAAAGTTATAACTTTTATAAGGCGCCAAATATCTAGAATCTAGACATTTGGCACCCTTTGAAAGTGTTTTAGAATCTGAAAATTTTAGAATGTTGTCAGTGCTTTTTAGTGTTTAATGGCGTCAAATTTCTAAAAATGTTCAACAAATACTAAATTTATTTAAAATTTATTTTAATATTTTTGAAATTTGCTGTTCCCTTATCGCCTGCACCGGGGGCAGATGCCCCTTCGGATCCCCTTGCTACGCCTCTACATGTAAGTATTTTGTTTCTGGGATTATTCATCTACCATATATGCCATCAAGAAGTTCAACATATTTCACAAAAGCAGCTAGCTGCAATTTAATCGCGATTAAAGAGCTGGGTGCCTTTTAATCACTTATTTGAAGTGTATAACATTGGAAAATGAGGCTATCTGGTTGATTAAATAAAATAATAAATATTGAATTCTCAATAAAAAGATATTTCTTGTAAGATCGTAGACGCTGGTGGGACCTGCTAACCGGTGGGCACTTCTAATCCGTGGCGCCTGTATCACTGATACAGCAGTTACAGCGGTTGCTGCGCCTCTGCGCATTCTACAATCTTAAATAAATTCAATAACAATTTATTCAGACGTGTATACTCCTACAATATTTTGTTCAAAACACAAATTCAATATCAAATCTGGTTAGAGGCTGTTACTAGTAATACAAATTTAAAATTATAAAAATAGAAATTTTCATTTCCTCAAAAACGATACAAACAATAATTATTTGCAACGCAAAAATTAATCACGATAAGACAATTAGATGACGAGAGCATGTTAATCGTGAAACCACAATCTAATGTGATGTCAACTAACTTGCTGATAATATTTCAATATCAGACTGATGTTTGAACTGAATAAGGAAAAGTTTTGAGGAAGCTTGTAAAATTTGAATCACTGAATCAGTTCGGTTCTTGATTTCTCGGACATAACTTTCAGGTGTCGTAGTGTTTGTTTTTGTTCGGTCAATTTATTTATTTTTTTCATTAAAAATGTGAGACTCAACATACATTTTTGCCATACTTTTGGTGTTCATTCAAGGTAAGATTATAAGATGTTATCTATATTAATATTATCGGTTAAAAGCATTTGATCGGAGTTTATAGGTGCCAGGTTCAAATACTGGCGGTATCTCAATTTTCCTTTTTATAACTAAATTTAACTGATGCTTTTTTGAAAACACAAATCAAATACAGGGTGTACTTCTCTTTGCAACCACTGGTAGCTTGAAAATTATAAGTGCTACAACTTCGATTAAATTAGGAAAGTAGTGGCATTTTTTACGGCAATTCTATTAATGTCTTTATTTTTCCAAAAAAATCTAAATATATAATAATGCACAGGTAACTGAAACTGAGGAAAAACATGTAATTTGCGATTTACATTCTATAATTTTAATTCCAAAATGGTTGCAAATAAAAACAAAAGTTTCAAATAGAAGTTGTCCTCTTTACACTAGGAAAAAATTTTTTACTTTATAGATTTTAAAATATGATACAAAGTTAAATTTTTTTATTAATTTTACACTATTCATTTGTTTTACTGAATAATAATATCCTGTTAAAAACAAATAAATTATGTAGCTATGAACAAAAAATATAACAATTTAACAATTTTATGTTGCTGACATCGATTAGCGATATTACTAGTTAGATAACAGAAATAAACAAAAGTAAATACAATACCATATTGTAAAGATGGAAAAAAATAAAATTATAGTGTCGAAAACGAAAAGCTTTTTTATTAATGATTAATGACTGTAAATCATGAATTTAAAATTGTGTAAAATAGCTATATTTTTAAATAGTTAGCCATGGAAGTGAAACGATAAAAATATATATTTTTTTAAATTCGCTAAATTATTTGCATTTCTCATGAAGTGCCAGTGGATTCAAGTTAACATCATATGAATAGTTTGACCACAATTTTCATATTAAAAATTATATTATGCAATGTGTCAATAACGAACAAATAACGTTTAATTATTTCGCCTAAGTTTTATTACTAACAGTTTAAAAAATTCCATTTTGTCATGTACTTTACGTAAAGCGCAAATAATTTTACGATAATAAAATAATATTCTCTTTTTTATTCGGGATCAACATACTGGCATTTATTTTTTTCCTGAGTTATTGAAACATCCTGTAAAAAAGCACTACTAAATTTTAAGTCACGACTGACTGTGACTGACTGCGTTGTCACCTATACACTGATAACAATTATATGTTCAAACAAAATATAAAGTTTTCTATCAAAAAAATTTGTACATTCCATATGTGCAATGCGTAATTCGTATTAGTCCAAAATAAAAGAAGTTTTAGGAAGAAGTTTGTATTCAATATAATTAAATTCTGTATAAAAACTTTATTTATTTTAGTAGAAGTAACATATAGTTTTCATTTTAAAGTTTAAATGTTTCAGTGAAAACTAATTGTATTTCAAATGAAAATAATTTAAATATTAAAGCAAAGAAGTATGTGTTTTGATCAAAAAGTAATAATTGTAATGAATATTCAATTACGTTTTCTAATCAAATATATTCCTTTTTAAATGAATATAACACTTCTTCTGTTTCAAAATGTAATAATATTGAGTTAAAATAAGCAAAACTGTAATAACAATTCAAAATACCTTTTCATTTAAAATATGCATTTATTTAAATTTCATATTTAGAGAGAGGGTTTGAATAAAAAATATTTTAAAATATTGTCATATATACATTTATTTAACAAAAATAAACTACAAAGAAGAGATCGTAGCCTAATTATTTTTAATAATAATAATAATAAATTATATTACTTATCTTACTAATCCAAAAATAATCAGTCTTCCTAGCCGATGTACATAACAATGATATTACATATTTGAATTTTTATAAACAAACGTCCATCAGCAATAACATTTATAAGAATAGGATTTCTATTAATGTCATGAATATTTTTAGAAAAATAATCTGTCTGCTCAACTATATGATATGCATTAATGTGGCGATCATATGATATGCAATCACAGGATTTAAAAATAAAATATATTTCTGGATTATAAAAAAAAGAAAAATATCATCACGCCTTCTACCCATTACTGGATGTGGCACTCTGCTAAAGCAGATCTCGGTAAGTGATATATTTTGCGCGTGAAGTGCGGTTACCAGTCGTCAAATCACGGCCCCCAAACATGTTAGTGGTGGAGGAGCCACAGGGATAGCTTTTTCAAATTATGAAAATTTGTCGCCTGTGGGAATCGAACCAGGGACCTCAGGATCCACAGGCCGACTTCATACCACTGTGCTAGCCATCCCATTATTTCTGGATTATGTCGCAATATATAATGAATAATGCCAAATGTTGGCCAAAAATCACAGTTACTTTCTAATTCTAATACAAAGTTAGGGGAATACTGTATACCATTGATTTTAATACATGAAACTGCAACCAAATTGTCCCTATCGTTTATATTTATCAATTTTGAAACTTTAAAAAAATCGTCATTTTCTTTCAATAATTTTTATTAATTTGCCCCAAATTCTACCTTATTGGTAAATCCATGGCTACTAATTAGTATGTAACAAAATGCCAACTGATTTTTAACTGCTGAAGTATGTTTAATATTTTTACGGAAAGACACCGTACTTGCATTCGATTTAAAGTTTCTGTGTCTTCCTTCATATCTTATTGAAGAAATATTAATCAGAGGGCCAACCTGCATTATGAGTCTAGGATAATGATTTAAAAAATGGTGCTTAGGTTTCAATGTACCAAAAAATTCAATATACAAATCATGGTGTTCTAGAATCAACGTTTTCAATCAAATGCAATCATCTTATATACTAAACGGCTTAATTCCCTATGTATAGATTCATCACGATCAGTCTAACAATTTTACAGCCTAGACGGTTTATCCGATTTATTTGAAACTTTTTTTATTTGATAGGGATTACTTATGCGGAGTGCCTTTTGATAGTCTCAGATTTTTCGTGCACATGATGTGCGAGAAAACTTGAAAAAACATGCATTTTCAACTAAGAGTGTGGAGGCTTTGACATTTTTAAGAAGAACATCTACTGTCACTTTGACGTTTGTCAGTGGACATGTCGCATTTTTAATTATAAATTATTTAAATATTAAATGTTTTAGAGTAGTTTTGAAACATTTTACGCATATTAGGGGACTGAGGGGACGTTCTTATTATAATTACAAATTCCAAATATGTGTATTTAAAAAGAAAATTTTTTATAGTCCACTATGAAGTTGTCTATATACAAATATTGACAGTTGACAATTATGTGAGTACTTAACAACCTTAAATAATTGAATATTGTTTATAAAATAAACATTTTCTGTTACTTTTGTGAGTATACGAATAATTGAATTGTGCTCTGCGTAATTAAAAGTTATTATTTAATTCTTAATATTCAATCTGCTGAGTGTTTCGAAATTTTTGACTAATACATCAAATTTCTGATTCCGATTTGGGAGTTTGGAATCAAAATATTATAAAGAAAGCGGTATACGAGTATTTAACTTGTTGTTTGCATTGGCAGTAAACATAAAAAAAATATCTATCATTGTTTTGCTGCCAAGTGATAGTGTGTGAGTTTTTGGACATTTCTTACACTACTATTAGTACAAAACTGTCAATTCACATTTACGATGCTACAAGAAAAAATCTTTAATTAGAAGTGAGTACACACCATATTTATTATAATATTTTAACAATTATGTAAAATTAGGTACGGTAATATTTACTACTACGTTAAGTAAATTGCAGGATTTACAATTGTTATATAATACTTCGAACTTATATTTTCATAGTAAAATCTATATCTATTTGTTAATTTATCCTGTTCATTTGTTATGCAATTTTGTGTCTATAATATTTCCAAAAACATATATTGCATAAAATATATACGTGTCAAACAAAAACTGAGCCGTAGGCGATTAACATGAGAAATATTTTTTTCTGGTAAACAATTATGATGTGAAATTGTATTAGCCTAATTTAAATGATTTAAATTCAATTTTAATATTAGAGAATCGTTAATTTCAGCACGTAAAATTACCTACCATATGAAAATTCATTCTTCGATTCCCACCTAAATACTATTTAGTCTTTTCTTTTTATTTTCGATAAAAATCAATAAGAAAAAAAGTAAGATATTAATTTTATTTATGAAACCATTCATATCAAGTTATACAAGATAAATATATAAGTACATATTATTGGAAATAAATATTTTTATTAGTGCTGTACAACGAAAGCACTGGTGCGATAATTGGCTGAAAAGAAAGAATATTTTAAATTAATATATTAACTGATTATTTAAAGGTTTAAAATAAAACAATAAACATGTACATTAATCTTTCATAAACAATAGCTACAAAAAAATATTGTACGATAAGTAAATAAAAGGTCTTCACATAAGTTGTCATTTGAGACTGAAAGATGCGCGCGGAGCATGCATTAACAAACCTGAAAATGTTGACTGACATAAGTACGTGTTTTTTGTTGTACTGCGGAATCGAAAAACATACGTCTGAAAATGAAATTATTATAATCAAAAAACACGAAATAAGTATATACAAATAATATTCTGGATAGTAGACAGTTATTATTATTGCTGGTGGCATCATTTTATATAAATTAAATAATATTTCCTATGATTTCTTTGTGGGTAAAGTGTTTTCACTGATAATAATATTAATTTGTACTTTTATATAGATAAAAAGTAATTGTAAACCATAAAGCTGGATTTATAATGAAATAACGTACGTGGTAACGTAAAGTAAAGGAGATTAAAAAGTAACGTAAGCAAATTACTAATTTATATTAAGAAGCAAAACCTAATAGTGTTAGATAATCAAAGATATATTGCAATTTGTTTCCCTTCTTTGGAGTACTAATCTCTTCAAATTTTACAACGACGTTGGATATATTCAGCTAAAAAATAAATACATACCAAAATTTATTAATATAATAATAATATAACCACAAAAACTTACTGTTTCTTTTTAGGAAGATTTTCGAACTCTTTCTACAATTGCTGTTTTTTAATTATTATTTTTGAAATTTTTTGATGACGTCATACAGAATTTTTTTTGGTTTCTACAAATTGTATTAATTCTCTATCTATTTTTAAAAATGTGTATCAATTAAAAGATATGACAGTCAGAGCTGATAGATCACGGTCGGTAATAGAGATTACAACAAGATTTTGTGCTTAAAACGTTTACATTGGTATTGGATTGATATTTTTAAAACATAACCTAAAAATTAAATGTCAGATTAAAATATTTATTACTTTATAAAATTTAATTAGTTTATGAAAGAAACCAAATATAAATTTATTTTAACTAACGAAAAATATTACCTACCTTATTGAAATGTGTAATTTTGTAAAATAAAACTCAAAAGAATATACATTTTTATATGTAGCTAAGTCAATAAATAATCGAATTAAATATAACTCGAGATTATTCTCACTTTCTTGTTATATTATTATTGAAAAAATATTACTTTTAACTCGCTTCTCATTTTACTTATGCTAGGTTGCTAGAAAAAAGTAAAGAGCTCTTTAGTTAAAGAATTGTTTATCTAGCAACAGTATCAATAGCGATTATCTAAAATTTATTGAACCGTTAGTTGCTAATGAACCGATAAAATTTTCATGCAACCCAGCATTAGTCTTATATGAATAAAATAAACAAATTTTAAACGCAAAGAATAAACATCCAAGGTACGAATATTCTTCTTTTCGAACTTTGCTTTGTCTTTTAAAATAATCAAACTTTAATCTCAAAGAATAGACATGCGAGATACGACAAACTTTAAAGCCACTAAAATTGATAATGCTTAAATATAACTATAAAGACGTTACAGTTTCTACATTTTATTAATCGATTTCAACTGTGTTGCTATAGTTTCCCCAAATAAAATAATGTAGTTTTTTAATCATCAACAGTAAATCTATATTTCCTGTCAGATACTAACATATTTTTAATGAAATAATATAACTGTAAAAAAAGAATTCTTTATTGCATAAATAAAAACAAATAATATATCAAAAACATAATAATAACATAATAAATATTTATTAATATTTGTTGTTCTCATCTGAGTTTATTGGTTATTTTTTTATTTATCATGCACCCATTTTTGTATTTATTATTGTATATATGGAAGATAATAGTGTATTTCATAATAAGTCAGGAAAGTGATATTTTACGACGAAGCGAAGCTGAGTCATGTAAAAATACTTTTCTTACGTATTATCTATCCTATTTTTTCTGAAACCGCTTAATTTAATCAATAATTAATCATAAATAATTCGAAGTGTTTAAATTTTACATATCCAAGGTTACAACAAAAAAAAACAGACAGGTAAAATATAAAACAATCAGGTAAAACTGTTTTGTATTTTATCAAACTGTTATTTTTGTTATAGCCTTGGATTCGTATTTTACTTGATTGTTTTGGTAAAAATCTACTTTTCATACTAAAATTGGTAAGAAAAGTAGACACTTTTTTGCCGATTTAAGATATTTATATATTTTAGAAAATAAAAAGACTGATGTGACGGCGAAATTTAAAAATGAGACAAGGGATAAAATAGGAAATAAATTCAATGTAATACAACAAACATGTCTAAGAAATTATAGACAATTAAATACGACAATTATATAAAAATATTCAATTTAAAGCACAATTTCAGATGTGTTCCATAACTGTCAAATACATAACACACATATCGGTATTAAATGTACGATTTTTATTGTATAGATATTTTAAACAATAAATTAAATTGTAGGAGTAAAAAAAAATTTATTAAACTAGGGTCATGTACAATTTTACATCATAATTGTTGTAAGCTAAGTATATTTAAAAAATAATCATAATTTCCCATGTAAAAAATTATATATGTACTATATACAGTGTGATTAAATACAACTTTCACTTAACTGTTAACACATATTCTGTCACTGTATTTTTTGCCAATCAGTACGAAATACAAATAAAATAACAAACTTAATTTTAATTTTAATTATAAATAAAGTAATTTTGTTTATTTTTCAAGATTTTATTAATGTTACTAAATTGTACGCTATTGATACTTTATTTCTACTTTTAGAGTATTGGTTAAAGAAATATCATCCGTAGGCTAACAATCTATAAAATATATATATATATATATATATATATCGATCCGGAGTAAACTTCTGTACTAGCCAGGAAAGAACTTACTACGAACTAGAAGTAAGAAATTCTGAGTTTCAATAAAATATAGTATATAAATTAATTTAGTAAAAAAGTATCTCTCTCATTAGAATTCATTTCTCATTAATTCATTTGTTTAAATACTATTTTATATAAATATTGAATTTATTCATAATATAATTTAATTTCTTAACAAATATTATTAATTTAACGATAGTAAATATAAATATCTAATTTAAATATAATAAATAATTTAGTCAAAAATTTAAAATTGTAAAAACCTAATATTTACTAATAGTACTCTCTACAAAACTTTCCTAACAACACTTTAGTAAAAATGCCTTCCAAAGCGCGATTACAACGCGAGAAAATGAAGAATCGGAGCTTAGAACGTAAAGCCAATGAAAAAAACAAGATCAAAAGTAACAATGATAATAATTTATACTGTGGATTTCAATGCAATTTATTAAATACTGATATGAATACTGTACTGAACCCGCAAGGATATTTAGAAGATATTCATATAGATAATTATTTTGGACTTGTTTATAACACTTCTAACTATAGGCCCCAACCAACTCATTACCTACAAGTTCCAGAACGGATTATTTCTATTCCACAAGAAACTAAACACATACAAATATTATACCTCAGTAATTTTGGAAATGGTATCGGACATTGGATTTGCACTTATTATAACGGAATTAGAATAATAATATACGATAGTTTAAATAATAAACAGTTGCATCCTGATGCAGAAGTTTATTTAAACAGACTGTATCCTTTCCGTCCACCGTTTACATTTGCACAAGTTCAGCAACAAACAAATACCTATGACTGCGGATTATATGCAATTGCATTTAGTACTAGCCTTTTACATAACAAAGATCCTGCAGAAGAAATATATGACATTACCAAACTGAGAGTTCATGCAGCTGAAATTTTTCGTACGAAAAGAATTACATTATTCCCCACGTTGAATCGTCAAGTGCAACTCAATAAAAATTATTTGAAAAGAAAATTAGAGGAAACTGAGGAACAAAAGAATGAACGTTTAAAACTACGAAGGCAATATAAAGAAAAATATATTACAAAAGAAACAGTTGAGGCTAGAAACAAAAGATTAGATACTCTTAAAAATAATAAACAAAATTATATTCTAAATGAAACACAAACTGCAAGACATGATCGCTTAGAAAAATTAAAAATTAATTATAAAATATATATTGAAAAAGAAACTGAAGAAATGAGACAAAAAAAAATGAAAATCGATAATGTGAGAAATAAACAAAAAGCTAACAATAAAAAAGCTACAAGTAAAATTCAAATTAAAAGTACATACAAACAAGCATCCAAAGGTTTAGAAGAAGTGGTAGAACCTCATAATTTAGGTAAAATGGATATAATTTGTAAAACATGTGCATCTAAAAACTTTAAATTTGAGCAACCGGTTGACGGAAAATTTACTCACTGTTGTCGGAAAGGAAAATTAATACCTGATCAGCTTAAGCTATATCCTGATTACTTAAAAGATTTACTGACAAAAAATGATGCGAAAAGTAAGAACTTTAAAGAAAATATTAGAAAATTTAATAGCGCACTTGCTTTTGCATCAATGGGAGCCCATATCTCTCCACCACCTGGCCGGGGTCCATATACATTTCGTATTCACGGACAAATTTACCATAGTACAGCATCAATATATCCTGAAAATGGTGCTACTGAAAAATATGCACAACTATACATAATAGATACAACAGAGGCGCTAACAAAACGATTAAATATTGAAAATAATAAAAAATGTAATCGTGAAATTATGGAAAAACTAGATTTACTGATACGCGAAATAAATCCTTACTATGAGGCATTTATGATGTTAAGAGAAGTTGAGGACATAGAAAAGGAAAAAGCAAAACAAACGAATCAAAATCTTCCTGAAATAAATTTATGGATCTGTGCCGATAGAAATAAAGATAAACGACGTTACAATATACCAACTAGTAACGAAGTTGCAGTAGTCTTTAGCTCAAACGATGGTGTACCACCAGTAAATAGAGATATTTGTATTCATCCGAGAGGTCAGACCAGTATTAGAATTGACCAATATAGTGAAAACTGTGATCCTATGGTGTATCCATTGCTCTTTCCTCGTGGAGATGCAGGATGGGGAATGCATTTAAAACAGACTGATGGCAAAAAGAAAATCACACCTTTACAATTTTACATGAACCGTCTAGCAGATCGCGGTAATTTTAATCCCTGTTTGCAGGCTGGGAAATTAACACAACAATATATAGTTGATGCATATGTAAAAATTGAAAGTGAACGATTAAATTACATTCGGCTAAATCAGACTAGTCTGAGAGTGGAACTATATAGCGGGTTAATGGATCACATAAATAACCTTGCAGCAAATGAAGGTGGAAAAGCAGGAACAATGATTATTTTACCCTCAACATTCCAGGGAGGTAGCCGGTTTATGCAGAAAATGTATCAAAATTCTATGGCAATTGTACGGGAATTTGGAAAACCTGATTTATTTATTACTGCAACATGTAATCCCAAATGGCCCGAGATTACAGATCAACTTAAAGAAGGCCAAACAGCATCAGACAGACCAGATATAGTTGCCCGAGTATTTCGTGGTAAAATTAAAAGCATGTTAAATGAATTTCTGAACGATGACATATTTGGCAAAGTCATAGCGTATATATATGTTATTGAATTCCAAAAACGGGGATTACCACACATGCACTTACTGTTAACACTAGATGAAAAAGATAAAATCAGAAACAAAGATGATATTGACGCACTGGTGAGTGCAGAAATACCTAATGAAGATACAGAACCCGAATTATATCAAATAATTAAAACACATATGATACATGGACCCTGTGGAATACTAAATAAAAATTCACCATGTATGAATGATAATAAATGTACAAAAAAATACCCGAAAAGTTTTCAGAACGAAACATGTGAGAATATAAACGGATATCCAGTATACAGGAGGCGAAATGATAATGCGAAAATAGATATTTTGTGGAAAAATGGTACTATAAAATATACAGTAGACAATAGGTGGATCGTACCATTTAATCCATATTTAAGCAAAAAATACAAAGCTCACATAAATATTGAAATATGTTCATCCATAAAGAGTATAAAATACATATGTGATTACTTATGTAAGGGACATGACTGTGCCAGTGTTAAATTAGGTCAACTAGATAAAAATAAAACAGTTCAGTGGGATGAAATTAACGGTTATTTAGATGCCAGATTTGTTTCTCCTCCAGAAAGTTGCTGGAGAATGTTAGAATATCCACTACACGAAAAATCTCATACAGTCTTCGAACTTGCTGTTCATTTACAAAATCAGCAAGCAGTAGTGTTTCTACCAGGCCAAGAAAAAAAAGCTGTAGAGAGAGCCGGAAAACGAAATACAAGTCTTACCGCTTGGTTTTTGTTAAATAAAACTGATATAAATGCACGCCAATATCACTACATGGAAATCCCTAAGCATTATGTGTTCAAAGACAATGAGTGGAAACCCCGCCAAAGAGAAATTAAACCAATAATAGGAAGAATTATTTCTGTTAGTCCGAAAGACATTGAAAGATTCCATTTACGATTATTGTTAATTCACATAACAGGTGCTACAAGTTACGTAGATTTAAAAACTGTAGACGGTCATGTCTACAATACATTTCAGGAGGCTGCCAGAGCAAAAGGTTTACTGACAAATGACGATGAATGTAGAAAATGTTTACAAGAAGCAGTACTTGACAAATTTCCGAAGCAATTGCGGGAATTATTTGCTTACTTGATTTGTTTTCATACAATTTGTGATGCTGCTTCATTATGGGACAAATTCAAGGATGATTTGATGGAGGACTATTTGAAGAATTATTCCAGAAAAATTTCTCAAAGCAAATGCTTAAAAAAAATTCAAGAAATATTGCTGACACATGGTTTTCAATTAAATGATGTTAGTCTTCCAGAACCAGAGGAAATAGATACTGATACAGACATAGATGACAACATTGATATCGTAGCTGAGAAATTAGAGGGAGAAAATAATTCAGCATTGTTTAATAATGAACAAAAACAAATTGCTCAACTAATATTAACTGCAGTAAATGACGAAAATTGTAAAAATAGATACTTCTTTGTTGATGGTCCAGGTGGCACCGGTAAAACATTCCTATACAATACAATAATTAGTGTTTTAAGAGGAAATGGGTTAAGAGTGCTACCAGTAGCATGGACTGGAATTGCGGCAACATTATTAAAAGGAGGAAGGACAGCACATTCTACATTTAAATTACCCGTTCCCATCAATGAAACAAGTGTATGTAAAATTAGAGCAAATAGTGTAGCAGGAAAATTATTAAAACAAACTTCTTTGATAATATGGGATGAAATTACGATGACTCCTTCACACGCATTGAAAGCCGTGGATTTGATTTTACAGGACTTGATGGACAACAGGATAGCTTTCGGAGGAAAAACTGTCGTATTAGGAGGTGATTTTCGACAGTGCCTACCGATTGCTAAACACACCAATCATAGAACGGCAATAATAGAAATTTCAATGTTACGGAGTTCACTTTGGTATTTATTTCAAAAATTATCATTAACAAAGAATATGAGAGTTAATCAAAATGAAATAGAATTTTGTGAATACCTATTAAAAGTGGGAAATGGTTTAGAAGATAATGTTACAATACCACAAAAATGTGTAGTAACTGATTCACTAGCGGATGCAATTTTTGGAAAAGAGGATATAGTACCACAAGATATTTACAAATTTATTAACCGAGCAATACTGTCACCAACAAACGAAGATACAATGACACTAAATGACATCGTCCTAAATAAACTGAAAGGAACCATAAAAATATATTACAGTGCAGATTCAGCTGAATGTGATGAACATAACAAAATAAATTACCCCACTGAACTGTTAAATAAAGTCATGCCCACTGGTATGCCACCCCATAAACTATCACTAAAAATTGGAGCAATTGTTATGTTGTTACGTAACATGAATCCTAAACACGGACTTTGCAATGGCACAAGATTAATTGTAAAACAATTGAAAACAAATTATTTAGATTTAGAAGTAGTAACGGGACAAAGTAAGGGAAACAGAATATTTTTACCACGTATAGATCTCAAACCAACTGACAGTGATTTACCATTCACTTTAAGACGTAGACAGTTTCCAATCAGACTTGCATTCTCGATGACAATTAATAAATCTCAAGGACAAACATTTGACTACGTTGGAATAAATTTAGAAAAGCCAGTATTCACACACGGACAATTATATGTGGCCATGTCAAGAGTTAGGTCTTTCGACAATTTAAAGATAAAGTTACCAAATGAAGCAATAAATAAAAAAGGTGAAGGTAAAACAATAAATATAGTTTTCAAAGAAATACTCGAAAAGTAATACTTGACACATTCGAAATACTTTTCCATAAAATTAAATTATGATATATTTTGCAAAAATTAAATATTTAAACGATATATGTTCAAAAATTTGGCAAGTTTTTTGTTTTTAAATCAAAATTTTATCTTAACAATTCATAATAACAATTATAAAACTAATTTAAATTGATTATGTACAATATATAAAACTATTTGTAAAGAATGTATTATAAGTATTTTATGGTTCCAAATTTTACACGAACTAAATAAAAAATTTCAAATACAAATCAATAAAAATACTAATTTAAAATACAAAAAATGTATACATAATACAATCAATATTACATTCTACTTAATAAATACTATTTAATTAACAAATTCAAATGAAAATTTTATTTTATCAAATAAATCATAAAGAAACCAAAAAAAATTGATTTATAAAAAAAATCTCAATAATTTTATCATAAGTTTAAAAATTAAAAAAAAGTAGAAACATCTGCAATTATAATATTTGGTACTAATAATATTTATAAAAGGTTTACTACAGTCGCAGCCGGTGAATGTGGCAAAAATGTTGACCACTACTACTGAACTAAAAATCTGCGTTGCTAGACCGTTGCCCCTTTTATAAATGTTATTAAATAATACCAATATTAAATTTAATTGCAGATAAATTTGTAACAGTTTGGTTTCGCAAATTTGAAGTTCAATAGTGCTAGCGATTCAACATTTTTTTGTTACATTTACGGTAAACTACTTTATATTTTCAAATACATATAAATTGAATTATATTTAATTAAATGTTGTACATATAAAATAATATTGTACAACAAATAAAATATGATAAAAACATCATAACAAATACTATAAAATATTAAATACATAAAAAAGATTAAAAAAAAATTTTGTAAAGATGAATGCTATTACACAAAATTTATTAATAAAATAACAAATAAATAAAAATTATATTCATAAACCACAAAAAATAGCAGAATTTTCAACAAAAACGCGTACAAAATTAAATTGGATTAAAATGTTGCTTCAGAATATACTAATTTAATATATTGAAATGAAAACTTTATAAAATAATTAAAAAGGAAATCAAAAATTTTAATTCAAAATATCGCAATTATTTTAACATAATTTTTAAGATTGAATAAAAGAAAATTAGTAGAATCTTCTAAAATAATAGATATGGAATACTATTATACAAATTTTTTTAATAATAAAATAACAAACAATTAAAAATTCAATGCATAAACCATAAAATAATAGCAGAATTTTCAACAAAAACGGGTACAAAATTGAAACAATATTATAATTTTGTTTTAGTCTATACAAATTTAATAAATCCAAATGAAAATTTATATTTCATAAAATATTTCATAACGAAACCAAAAATTTTAATTGAAAACATCACAATATAATTATCGTAATTTATAAAATTAAAAAAAGGATTGTAGAATCGTCTGGAATTTTAATATATGGTCTTAATAATATTTATAAAAGGTTTACTGCAGTCGCAGTCAGTAAATGTGGCGAAAAATTTTGACCACTACTGCTGAACTTAAAATCTGCGTTGCTAGACCGTTGCCCCTTTTATAAATATTATTAATTAATACCAATATTAAATTGAATTGCAGATAAGATTGCAACGGTCTGGCTTCGCAGATTTTAAGTTCAATAGTGGTGGTGGTTCAAAATTTTTTGCCACATTTATTATAAATTACTATATATTGTCAAATAAATATGAATAAAATCACATTTAATTAATTGTTGTATGTATAAAATAATATTGGTATGAAATATGATAAAATCACCATAATTAATATTACAAAACATTATTAAAAAAATTAATAAAATTTTTGTAAATATAAATACTGTTACATAAAATTTGTTAATAACAAAATAACAAACAATTAAAAATAAAATTTACAGAATATAAAATAATAGCAGAATTTTCAACAAAAATGTGTACTCAATTGATACAGTATTACAATTTTTCTTCAATATAAACTAATTTAATAGATCCGAATGAAAAACTATATATTTTATAAAAAAAAAATTAATTCAACACGCCTCAATAATTTATCATAAATCAAAATAGAAAAAAAAAATAGCAGAATCTCCTGCAATTTTAATATTTGGTATTAATAATATTTATAAAAGGTTTACTGCAGTCGCAGTCAGTAAATGTGGCGAAAAATTTTGACCACTACTGCTGAACTTAAAATCTGCGTTGCTAGACCGTTGCCCCTTTTATAAATATTATTAATTAATACCAATATTAAATTGAATTGCAGATAAGATTGCAACGGTCTGGCTTCGCAGATTTTAAGTTCAATAGTGGTGGTGGTTCAAAATTTTTTGCCACATTTACTATAAATTATTTTATATTGTCAAATAAATATAAATATAATTACATTTCATTAAATATTGCATGCATTAAATAATATTGCTACAAAATATTATATAAAGAAAAATAAATATAAATTCAGTAAATATGAATACTATCACAAAAAATTTATTAATAATAAAAAAAACAAATAAAAATGAAATTCATAGCAAAAATTTTATAAAAACGTACACACAATTGAAACAGAATTACAATTTTACTTCAGTATAAACTAATTTTCAAAACAAATCCGAATAAAACTTTTTTTTTAAATAAATCAAAAATATTCATTTAATTTCAAACTTATAGTTTATTTTTAATATATAGATTGATCCACGAAAACTGTATCTTAGGCGAATAACAAAGGAAATAAGACTTTTGTTTACATTGCTTCTTGATTACTGTACAGAAAAAAATATTCAAATGAATATTTAGTGTATTAATTCTGCTTCTAAATCAGTACAGATATTATATTTTACATATTACATTACTGTTACAATCAAGTTTAAATATGTATGTGACAAATACGCGTTATGCATTTGTTTGCATTTATTCCAGTTTTATGACTAAGGGCCAGTTTTTCAATCACTGATTAATCATGGTTAACATTAATCGAGAGTAAATCGGCAATTGAAAAACTGATCCTAAATTGAAATTAATTTAGCAAATTTAGAAGCAGAATTTAATTTTCTACAACTTTTATTTCAAACATTATCCTATAAAGTAATCAGAAGAGCAATGGCAATAGAAAGTTTAGTTTCGTTGTTAATCGCCTATATATAAAAAATATATTGTACCACAGGCATCACCAAATGTGAGTATTATATAACATTCCTTATTTTATTATTGACTAACTGTTACTTTCTTTCAACAGGATGATGGTTTTAATATAATTTTTGAATCAATGAACTATTTCGTTATTTATATTACAACACTATCTAAAAAGTATATTTAATGTTTAAAAAGTAATAAACAACTGGATAACCGTCAGTTAAATTTAGAGATAGTACTACTACAACTGTCTCATAATATTTCGTATATTTTATTCATGCTATAGCAGATACTCGTAATATGGATAAACAGAAATGTAAGTGAATTTATTATATTTTATATGTAATATTAATAACCGTATTTCATATAACTATTTAACAAATCAATGAACAATATCATTTACTGGGTGTCTTACTTTATTAATATCATAGTGGTAAAATTTCCAAATAGTGTTAATTTCAGCATAAATAATTTTTGAATAAAAAATTGTACATCTCGTAAAAAAATATAGTAATAATTTAAAATTGCATCTAATAATCTTATTTTTTTAGTCAAATATGTTTCATTTATAAAATAAAAACAAAAAAAAATTAACAATTTTTTGACTATTACCTATGACAGCGAATCTCTAAAAAACTAATTATCAACTTCATTTAGCATTTGTTTTATAAATCAAACTAATTTAACCAAAAACATATGCTTATTATTTATATAGTTTTTAACTCTGAACTTTTGGAATTATCAGTTTTGTTTTTAAATTAATCATCAATGTCGTATGAAGATGTTAGTTTACTCTACTTTCAGTGGCAGAGATAGTCAAGAAAGAAATTTTACAGGAGAGATAACATAGTAATAAACAGCAATGATAGAAAAAGCCACGGCATTTTCAATTTTCGTGGACAGAAGACGATAGAACTGGACAAAGTAATTTACAACTCTGAGAAGAATGTCTTCAAAGGTCGCTACTACCGTCAGTACATTCGGTATCAAAAGTTGGATTTAAAAAAATGACAGTTTATTTGAATTTATTAAATAAAATAGCGTGTCAAAAGAATAATAATTATAATAGATTAATAATAAATAAATATATCATTAATAAATTTGCATAAACGCACATATCGTACATGGTGCGGCAGCCAAATGTTTTAATTTATTTTTCTTTCGCGCCAAAGTTAACCTACGGTATTCATTATATGCCTAAATGGGTGGATTAAAATGCATTCCAATCACGGTTTTAGTTTAGTTTCTCTAAAAAACAATTATTTAGTTTTTGTATGTATTACTTTTAAATTATATATAAAAAAAATTAAATATATTTTGAAATAAATTTATAAGTCATTATCGAGTCACCAATTTTAATAATATTTTTAGCAGGTCGTGCAGTAAAAAGATTAAAGTGGAGGAAAATATAAAATATATTTCATGTTTATCATAGTTATCTTAATATTTCTCTACCTCTAACTTTTTATGTTGTTTTGAGATTTTAAATTCATATTTAAAATTTAACTGTTTAACCTGGGAATATCTCGGTATGAGAAAAGAATCACATAATTCAATAAAAATTGTAATTTTAAAATAATACTTATCAGAGCCAAAACTTTATTATTATTCATTTGTTTATATTCCATAAAATTATATTCAAGTACCACAGTAATGAAAATATTACTAAACAAATTGCATATAAAAATATTATGACATAAACAAGTAAGAAAATATATTATTAAATATTCTTATAACATTATGCAAATTACAAATAATTGTATTGTATTTATATTAAAAAAATTAAATAAAAACTAATATATGTATCTAGCCACAATCGGTGCCAAATTTCATTTAATGATATTGTTTGTAAGTTCCTTTTATATTTACAGTTCCTCGTGCGCGAAAATAATAAATAATGGGTAAGTAATTTAAATTATAAATAATAAAAAATCATTTCAAATATAATTTAGTTATCCATGGAAGACGAAAATTAAGACAATCAATTTAATAAAAGAATATTGTATCTCCGGGATACGAAAATAAATGAAACAAAGTTTATTTAATTTTCACTTAAATCATGGATACGCAACAACGTAAGTAAATTCTGTATATTTTTAAAATACTTAAAATATAAAAAATAATTACCAGTCATTATTAAAATAATTAAATATATAAATATAAATCCTTATATATTATTTTTTTTAGTTATTGAAGAAAATGTAACTCTTAAACAAGCTTTTACAGAATTGCAAACACAATTTCAAATTTTATTGAATCAACAACATGTTTTAAAAGAACAAAATAAATTATTACAACAAAAACAGCAGCAAGAACATCAACAACAACCAGAGCAACAAAACCAACAACAGGATCAACAAAAACAAGAGGAACAACAAAATCAACAGCAACAGCAAAAATCAAATGAACCGAATCAACAACAAACCGTTAGAGGAAGAGGTAGAAACAACAATTGGAGACGTTTCGTCAATTACAGAAATGAAAGTAATAGTAACGGTAGAAGCAATTGGAAAAAGAACTGGAGAGGTAATAGGAATGGTATTATGAAATGTAACTCGAATCATAATAATAGAAGTCACTGGAATGATAATAATAGAGGTAACTGGAGAAGCAACAGACGAGAAAATAGAGGAAAAAATTATAGTATTCGAGGACGTGGAAGAGGAAATTGGGGAAACCGAAGTGTTGTATTTTGTATGTATTATTTTCTTATTATATAACAATAAGTTATTAAAATTTTATTTTTTTTTTCAGATTTATAGATCACATCTTAACATTTATATAATTTTCTTGGAAAGTTAGATAAAAAATGACGTTTTATTTGACCTTATGAAATAATGAAACATAAAAATCCTTTATTTATCCGTTTGTATACCACTAAATTTAAAAACATATGTTAAATTATTAACATAATTTCAAAATATAACAAAATAAGAAAATCAAAAATCAAGTCAAAATGATGAATACTACAATAAGTGTATTTTACTTTTATATATATTTAACCACAAACTAATTTAAAAAAAAAACTAAAATAATTTTAACTGATATCGCAAATTAAGACTAGAAAATTAAATATAATAAATTGCACAAGTAAATTACAAAGCCATAATTAAATACGTGTATAACAATAAGTCACAAATAAATAAAAATATCAATTATAAATAAATATATCAAAAGTCTTCATCATCTTAATCTTATTTAAAATATAAATAAAAATAAATTGTTTAATAAAATATTTTAAGAAATAAAAGATTTAAATAATAAATATTCTCCTACGTTATATATATATAAAAATTGTATTACAAATGAAGACTAGAAAGAATCTAAATTATATCATCCAATATTTGTTTCTCAGCACCTCGAAAGTAATTCTGCCAGTTTTCAATTGATACATTGGCCAGCGCTTCCTCCCACATAGCCAGAGTTTTCTCATCTCCGAAACCATCTCGACCGATGTTATTGTCATAATATATCTTGCACTGAGTCCAGACATGTTCAATCGGGTTGTACTGACAGTGGTAAGGTGGTAATCTCAAAACCTAACTGAAAAAATGTATATTTTCATTACAATCATTTCTATGAAATACCTGATGACCATGTCTGTGAATTATTTCTTCCACAATATATTTCTTCTGTCCAACATGTTGGCGAGCAAGAATCAGTAATTCAAGTCGGACCAAATTTCCCTGAATTTGAACATTCTTTTCTTCTAAAAATGAAAGCAGCTGAGCTCGTGTCCAGGATGTTGTTGGGTGTAGAAAATAATTTATGATTAATATATTAAAAAAAATTACAATAATACATCACATAACCTCAAAATTTTACGTTGACACAAGTTGTCAGCAGTAAATAATCAGTGGCATACAACCAACTTTTGTAAATCTAAAAAAAAACAATTTGTTTAAGCAAATATATTTCATATAAGAATATAATATTATATATGAATAATATGAAATACTATCACTTACCTGTTTCTAATAAGTGTATTACAAGTTTTTGTTCATTCAAACAAGGAACGAATTTATAAACTGTTATGTTACTGCCGTTAAGATTCAAATGGATAAGCCCCGCCTCTTATGACAAACGGTGTGCGCATAGACTTATACGAGAAAAAGGAGAAGGAAAGAGATAGCTTATTTTGTGAATGTCGTGGATAAATTTTATCTGCTCTGACGTCACTCCTATATGGGTTTGAATGATCTAGAGTTGTGTATGACATCTGGTGACAAAAATTTGAACTACTGTATGAAAACCGCTATATATATCATATATATAGATATATATATATATATATCATATCATGGCATTACAGTATAGCTACAAAAAAGTAAAAATGCATTAAAAATACAGTAAGATAACAAGTAACAAATAATATTACCTGGAGGCAAATAATTTAATAAAAAACATTTCAAAATTTTCAATCCTCTCTGGTTTAAATGAATCATATCTCTTTTGTTATTATAATATGTTCTGCAAAAATTAAAAAGTTTACAAAAGAAACTACAAAATTAGTAAATCAATATTCTTTCAAGTTTTACTGTACATACTTTTCAAAACAATTCTCATTTATTCCTGTATAATTAATGAATTCACTGTATAAATCTAATACTGTACATCCTAAAAATAAATAAATTTATAAATTAAATATATATATATATATATATATATATATATATATATATATATATATATATATATATATATATATATATATATATATATATATATATATATATATATATATATATATATATATATATACAATTATACCTTTTATTTTTTTAATTGCATGATTATATTGTTTCAATTTCAATTTACTTTCACTATTATTTTTATATAGAGGAATAGGTGGGATTGTTAAAAAAACTATATTTCTTTCCGCTCCCAAATTTTTAACAAGTTGTTGTAATGATGCCTTAAAGGTTTGTTTTTTTGTATTCTGAAACAACATGAAAATTAAAAAATAAACATATATATACTCGTATATACATTTATATATTGTGTTATAATATTTTTTTACTTTTCTTATATTGTTTGTTCCAATCATGATTATTATGTTTTTATTTATTCTCTTCTTCTTTTCTAATCTTCGTATTAAACCTCTTATACACTGCCCACTGACACATAACCCTATTTTTGCTATTCCACTTTCTGTAAACGATGAAAACAAATCAAAAATACCATATTTACAAAACATATACAATAATAATACAAAGGTATTCACCATTCTTTCGGGGAGATATATTCTGATCGTATTTTAAAAACCGCACAAAATTCGAATCTCCTAATAGTTCATAACCTTTAAACATCTACAATATGAAATAAAATAAATTATATAATAAATATATATATATATATAAGAAGTATCTATAATACTTACTACGCTATCCATTATTTAAATAATAAATTATTTATCAGAAACAAAACGGAATCAACTATAAATTTATATGGATTGTTAGCAAATACGTGTTCGACCTGAAGTTCGTGAACAGCTGATCGGTGGGTAACTGTCAAAGTTACCTCCCTCCGTTCCTTTCCTCAACACCGCGCTACGGTTTCGACTAAGATGCTACCTATATCATATTAGTTTCTTTGAACGCCATTTTAAAAAAGTTTTTAGTTGTTGAAAATTTCGTGTTTTGTGTTTTAATTCGTTTCATTCATATCTGAGATATTATTATTTTCGTTTTACATTTCTGTCTATTACATTAGAGAAGAGAGATAACTCAGACACCTGTGCATCAACTTCAGGTCGCTCACTAGTCTGCCCGCAACCCACAAAACATAAAAACCAAAAAAAAAAAGAAAAAAACCAGAAAATACAAAAATTACAGAAGAAAACAAAATAAGAAAATCGAAAATTATGTCAAAATGATAAATATTACAATAAATCTAATTTATTTTCACATATATTTAACCACAAACTAATTTTAATTTGTTCACAATGTTACACTGTACTAATTCATGATTTAATTAAATTTCAACTTACATTTAAAATACGCGTGAAGTAGCAGCTAATTGATAATACTAGAGATGTGTATGACATCTGGTGACAAAAATTTTAACTACTGTATGAAAACCGCTAAAGTGGCGTTTACTAAATGTACATGTGTTTCATAAAGTTTTAAGTAATGCAAGTAGTAAAAACAGAGAAAAGTAACATAACATATTGTATTTACAGATGCCATGTAAATACAGGACGCAAGAAAAGTTTAGATTTTAGTTTTTCTCAAAAAAAAAAATGAAAATAGTATGCAAAATAACATCACAATTTCGTTTTCAAATTTGTATTTCACCGTTGCAAAAAAGAAAATTTGTTATTCAATCAATGAAAAAAATCATTCCACGAATTATGAGAGTATGTTTAAGTTATTTCGCGGATAGTAACTATACGAGTACAGTAGGTTCATTTCAAGTGGTACACTATGGCTACCTCGAGGGCTATAGACATTATGACGTAGGCTAAATTAGTTAATAATTTTTATTTTATAAGAGTACTTTAATGAACGAAACAATATTCTTTTAGCATCAAATTATAAGTTTTACGTAAAGATGTGCAGTAAAATAGGCAAAAATTATAAAAGATTTCTGAAAGATAAAGTAAATATAAATTAGCGACTGGTTGATATTAATAATTTTAAACAATAATTTTTTTACAATATTAGTACTCAATTAGGCGGTATATAAAGTAAAGCAAAGCCCGGCAAACCGATATTCTATATACTAAAAACGATCAAGTATACAGGTAAACGCACTCAAAATTGTCCTCGGTAATATTATATAGTAAAAATAAGCAAATATTGTTCACGGCAATGTACATTAAAAACAAATTTATTATTATTTATTTGAATTTATTATCAATATTTATTTTATTGACAGTGCTTCAAAACTTATCGTATTTGATATCAAATAAAAGGTCTTTTGAAGGGTTCCCGTGCAAAATTCTAATTTTATCGACCGGCAATTGTTTTAATAAAATTGCTTCAAAACAATAATATCGCGTTTGGTATCAAATGAAAGGTCGTTTAAAGAGTTCGTGTGCTGAATTGGATTTTTTTTATCATCAATTTTTTTGTGCCAAAGCTTTGAAACCTATTGTGCTTGGTATCAATTAAAGATATTTTAGAGGACAGACGTGCAGAATTGAAAAATTTTACATCGGAAATAATTTGATTTATATAGTCAATTGTCTTACAAAAGTGAATCCTATTTCAGTGTCCGCGGAGCGTAGCGTGAAGGCCTGGCGTAGCCAGGCTGACCGCTAGTCTTATATACTAAACGGCTTAATTCCCTATGTATAGATTCATCACGATCAGTCTAACAATTTTACAGCCTAGACGGTTTATCCGATTTATTTGAAACTTTTTTTATTTGATAGGGATTACTTATGCGGAGTGCCTTTTGATAGTCTCAGATTTTTCGTGCACATGATGTGCGAGAAAACTTGAAAAAACATGCATTTTCAACTAAGAGTGTGGAGGCTTTGAAATTTTTAAGAAGAACATCTACTGTCACTTTGACGTTTGTCAGTGGACATGTCGCATTTTTAATTATAAATTATTTAAATATTAAATGTTTTAGAGTAGTTTTGAAATATTTTACGCACATTAGGGGACTGAGGGGACGTTTTTATTATAATTACAAATTTCAAATATGTGTATTTAAAAAGAAAATTTTTAACAGTCCACTATGAAGTTGGTTTTAATTCAAAACGTCATATTGACAAGTTTTATAAAATATACAGACAAAGAGTGTGGAGGCTTTGAAATTTTAAAAAAGAACACCTACTCTAATTTTGCATGTGGGCAAAATTATAATATTTTCAATCGGCAATTATTTTAGTGAAATTGCAACAAAACCTATCGTGTTTGGTGTCATATTAAAGGGCTTTAGAAGAACTTTCAGATAAATGAAAAATGTAGAAATTTTACAATAAGCAATTGTTTCTAACATAAAGTATTTCGAATCATATTGTGTTGGGTGTCATATGAAAGGGCTTTAGAAGAACTTTCATATGAAATAAAAAAAAAAGTTGAAATTTTACGACTGTCAATAGTTTCAAACTTAAAGTATTCCGAATCGTACCGTATTTAGTGTCATATTGAAGGGCTTCAAAAGAACTTACAGATGAAATATATATATATATATATATATATATATATATATATATATATATATATATATATATATATATATATATATATATATATATATATATATATATATATATATATATATATATATATATATATATTACGATAGGTAATTGTTTCAAACTTAATAAATTCTATAAAAAAATGTGGAACTATCAAAAATTACATCCAACGAATTTTTAATAGATTAGCAAAATTTGATTGAAATTTTACGACTGTCAATTATTTCAAACTTAAAGTATTCCGAATTATGCCATGTTTGGTATCCTATGAAAGGGCTTTAGACGAACAGTTAGATAAAATAATTAAAAATATAGATTTTGAAAAAGCAATAAGCGTTCGCCGGAATTTGAACCCAGAACCTTTCACTCGCATGGTGACTGCTCTAACCAATTGAGCTACAAACACTCGAATACTCGAATACTCATGCCTTTCCTGCAACGTTTAGTGGAAGAAATGCTACAGTAGTCACCATGCGAGTGAAAGGTTCTGGATTCAAATACCGGCGAACGCTCATTGCTTTTTCAAAAATTATTTATAATATCTACAAACAAACAATTGTGTCAATAAACAAATTCTTATAAAAAGTTAGTTTAGCAAAATTTTTTCGGAAATAACACACGTATTTGAAATTTTACGACCTTCAATTGTTTTAAACCTAAAGTGTTCCGTATCATATCGTGTTTGATATCATATGAAAGGGCATTAGAAGAACTTTCAGACGAAATAAAAAATATATATATTTCGACCGTCAATTGTTTTAAATTTAAAGTATTCGAAATCATGCCGTGTTTAATGTCATATAAAAAAGTTTTGAAAGCACTTGTAGATGGAATAAAGAAAAAAATTAAATATTACAACTGTTAATTGTTTCAAATTCAAAGTATTCCGAGTCATGCCGAGTCTGGTGTGATATGAAAGAGTTCTGAAAGAAACTTCAAATGAAATAAAAAAAAAATTATTCTACAATCGTCAACTGTTTCAAACTTAAAGTATTCCGATTCATGCCGTGTTTGGTGTCGTATAAAAAGGCTTTAGAAGAAGATTGTAATGAAATAAAAAAGTTCAAATTTGATCTATCGCGTTTATATCCAAAAGAAAGTTTTTTTGAAGGGTTCGCATACAAAATTTAATACTTTTAGATCCTCAATTGTTTTAGTGAAAATGCTTCAAAATTCTACGTGTTTAGTATTAAATGAAAGGTCTTTTCAAGAGCTCGCGTGCATAATTGGATTTTTCCTGTCATCAATCGTTTTAATGAAAGTTCTTCAAAACTTATTGTGTTTGGTATCTAATAAAAGATCTTTTGAAGAGCTCGCGAGCAGAATTGGATTTTTTTCAATCGTCAGTTGTTTTAATGAAATATCTTCGAAACCGATTGTGTTTAATATTAATTAAAAGGTCATTGGATGGAAAGATATGCAGAAATGTTTTAGATTTGTAATAATTGAATTTATATTGTGACAACTGTCGTACAAAAGTGAATTCTACTTCAGGGTCCGCGGAGTCCTATATACTATTTTGAGAAGTGAGGTATATTTCTTTGGATTCATCACGCCCATTTGTAAATCGCTACAGCCTAGACGGTTTATCCGATTTATTTGCAACTTTTTTTATTTGATAGAGATCAATCACGTGGAGTGCCTTTTGATAGTCTCAGATTTTTCATACACATGATGTGCGAGAAAACTTGAAAAAACATGCGTTTTTGGGGCAAAATCAACTAAGAGTGTGGAGGCTTTGAAATTTTTAAGAAGAACATCAAACGTCATTTTGACATTTCTCAGTGGACATGTCGCATTTTTAATTATAAATTATTTAAATATTAAATTTGTTAGAGTACTTTTGAAATATTTTACATATATTGGAGGAATGAGTGTACAGTTTTATTATAATTACGCATTTTAAATATGTGTATTTAAAAAGAAAATTTTTGTCAGTCCACTATGAAGTTGGTTTTAATTTTAAACGTCAAACTGACAAGCTTTATAAAGTATAAAGAATATGGAGGCTTTGAAATTTTAATAAAAAAACATCTACTGTCATTTTGCCATTTGTCAGTGGACATGTCGCATATTTAATTATAAATTACTTAAATATTAAATTATTGTGAGTAGTTTTGAAATACTTTACACATATTCTGGAAATGAGGGGACGTTTTAATTATAATTATACATTTCAAATACGTGTATTTAAAAAGTAAATTTTTGACGGTCCACAATGAATTTGGTTTCGAAACAAAACGTCGAATTGACAAGTTTTATAATGTATACAGGTGAACTCAACCAAGTTTGATCTCGATAATAATATACAGTAAAACCAAGCAAATTTTGTTCAAAGTTCAATTTAGAAAAACCAGATAACTTGAATTAGAATCATTTGGACACTTCTAATTTTTTTATCGATAATTTAATTGAAAGTGCTTCAAAACCAGTCGAGCGTAAACCGGCGATTGAAAAACTGGCCCTTATTCTACCTAATATTTTCTTAAAATGTATTGAAGGTTCGAGACAATGATATAATTTTCCATAACTTACAAATTTAGAAGTATTTATTTTTAGGTTACTTAAAAATTGTAATCTCATTTCCGTTAGCTATAAAGAAATTCCAGTTTTGTTAATGTTACTTAAACTAAACCTAAGATAGTTATTTTAAATCCGGAGAAAAAGATTAAAAATAATATTTTGTACCCCTTGGGTGTACATTTCATGTTGCACTATCTCTCCAAAATGCTGCGTCAACTACCTGAAATTCAGCGCCGTCTCTGAATAAGTGGCACAATCCTGTTCTGTATATTTTTTTAACGCGACAAAAATATCACAATATACAGGTTTATAATATACCCGTACACAAAATTTTACGTGATATTGTCAAAAATTTAGTATATATAATGAAAAGAATTGTATATTTACGAGTCTGTATATTGTCGCAAACGGCGCCTCATAGTGTTTTGAGGTCCACTGAATCCGTTTTGATCATTTTCTCAATGATGTCTGTGTGTGTATTCGAGTTGATTTTGAATGAAATTGAAAAACCGGAAGAGGTAGTTTACTGGACACAATAAATTCCATTTATTACGAAAAAAAATTTCAAATAAAAGATGACTTATTTTTATATTTAATAATATATTAGAAACAAAAAATATCAATTTTAATTTTCGCATTATCTAGTTTCTTTCCGAAAGAAGACATAGATAACTAGATAACCGGACACGGACCCGAACTTGGCTCCGGACCCGGACCCGGACCTGGACCCGGACCCGGACCCGGACCTGGACCCGGACCCGTACCCGGACCCGGACCTGGAACCGGACCCGTACCCGGGAACGGGTCCAGGTCCGGGTCCGGGTACGGGTCCGGGTCCAGGTCCGAGTCCGGGTCCGGGTCCGGGTACGGGTCCAGGTCCGGGTCCGGGTACGGGTCCGGGTCCGGGTCCGGGTCCGGGTCCGGGTCCGGGTCCGGGTCCGGGTCCGGGTCCGGGTCCGGGTACGGGTCCGGGTCCAGGTCCGGGTCCGGGTACGGCTCCGGGTCCGGGTCCGGGTCCGGGTCCAGGTCCGGGTCCGGGTACGGGTCCGGGTCCGGGTACGGGGCCGGGTCCAGGTCCAGGTCCGGGTCCGGGTACGGGTACGGGTCCGGGTCCGGGTCCGGGTACGGGTCCGGGTCCAGGTCCGGGTCCGGGTACGGGTACGGGTACGGGTCCGGGTCCGGGTCCGGGTACGGGATATATTTATATTGTTCATTTAATTTATATTATCCTATATACTATTTTGAGAAGGTATATTTATATATATATATATGGATTCATCACGCCCATTTGTAAATCGCTACAGCCTAGACGGTTTATCCGATTTATTTGCAACTTTTTTTATTTGATAGAGGTTAATCCAGGGGAGTGCCTTTTGATAGTCTCAGATTTTTCGTGCACATGATGTGCGAGAAAACTTGAAAAAACATGCGTTTTTGGGTCAAAATCAACTAAGAGTGTGGTGGCTTTGAAATTTTTAAGAAGAAGATCTACTGTCACTTTGACGTTTGTCAGTGCACATGTCGCATTTTTAATTATAAATTACTTAAAAATTTAACTTTTGTGAGTAGTTTTGAAATACTTTACGCATATTGTGGAAATGAGGGGACGTTTTTATTATAATTACACATTTCAAATATGTGTATTTAAAAAGTAAATTTTTTACACTTCACTATGAAGTTGGTTTTAAAGCAAAACGTCAAATTGACAAGTTTTACAAAGTATAAAGAATATGGAGGCTTTGAAATTTTTAAAAAGAACATCTACTGTCATTTTGACATTTGTCAGTGGACATGTTGCATATTTAATTATAAATTACTTAAATATTAAATGTTTGTGAGCAGTTTTGAAATACTTTACGCATATGATGGAAATGAGGGGACGTTTTTATTATAATTACACATTTCAAATACGTGTATTTAAGAAGTAAATTTTTGACGGTTCACAATGAATTTGGTTTCGAAACAAAACGTCGAATTGACAAGTTTTATAATTTATACAGGTGAACTCAACCAAATTTGATCTCGATAATAATATACAATAAAACCAAGCAAATTTTGTCTACGGCAAAGGTCAATTTAGAAAAACCAGATAACTCGAATTAGAATCATTTGAGCATTCCTAAATTTTATATCGATAATTTAATTGAAAGTGCTTCAAAACCAGTCATATTTGGTATATTATGAAAGTTCTTTTACAGGGTACGTGTGCAAAACTAAAATATTTTCGATCGGCAATAGTTTCAGTGAAAGGCCTATCGTGTTTGGTATCAAATGAAAGGTTATTTAAAGGGCTCGAATTTTTTTGTTCGGCAATTGTTTTAGTGAAAATGATTAAAAACCTATCGTATTTAGTATCAAATGAAAGGTCTTTGAAAGGGCTCGCGTATAAAATTTATCACTTTTAGATCGTCAATTGTTTTAGTGAAAGTGCTTCTAAACTAATCGTATTTGGTATCAAATGAAAGGTCTTTTGAAGGGCTTGCGTACAAAATTTAATAATTTTCGATGGTCAATTGTTTTAGTGAAAGAGCTTAAAAAATATCATGTTTGGTACTAAATGAAAGGTTTTTTGAAGGTCTCGCCTGAAAAATTGATTCTTTTCGATCGTCAGTTATTTTATTGAAAGTGTTTCAAAACATATTGTGTTTGATATCAAATGAAAGGTCTTCTGAAAGGCTCGAGTAAAAAATTGTTTTTTTTTTTCGACAGATAATTGTTTTAGTGAAAGTGCATCAAAACTAATTCTGTTTGGCATGGAATTTTCTGATAGAATTATTTCAATTTCTAGACAAGGTAGAGAAATTTTGAAAATTGAATTAGGCATTAAATGATTGAGAATACATGTTTGAAACTGTTTCCAACTGATTTTATTTGAAGAAAAAATGTCAGTTAATTTTTAAAAGTATATCGCGAAACAAAGCATAATTTGTCCGCAGTAATAATATACAGTAAAAAAAAAATAAAAAATTGACCGCAGCATGCTACAATGCAAACAAAGGTAACTCGAAAACACGATGTCGGAAATAATATTCCAGCGATTTCCAACAGTGTTTCAAAAAAGTTTAAAGAAAATTTTCAATTGATTTCATGTATATATAAATATAAATGTGGAATGTCAGCAGAAATGACGTCCGAAGGATTTTTAATAAATAGTCAAATGTATTCAGATGAAATTGAAAAAGTTGAAATTTTACGATATGCAATTGTTTCAAATTTAAAGTATTCCAAATTTGTTTGGTCTCATTTGTATGGTCTTTAGAAGAACTTTCAGATGAAATAAAAAATATATATTTTACGACCGTCAATTATTTTAAACATAAAGTATTCCGAATCATATCGTGTTTAGTGATATATGAATGGGGTTCAGAAGAACTTTCAGATAAAATAAAAAAAGTTGAAATTTTACGATCCTCAATTGTTTCAAACTTAAAGTATTCCTAAAATTAACATATTTGGTGTCATATGAAATGGCTTTAGAAAAACTTTCAGATGAAATAAAAAGAGTTGAAATTTTATAATAGTTAATTGTTTCTAACATAAAGTATTCTGAATCATACTGTGTAGGGTGTCATATGAAAGGGCTTTAGAAGACCTTTCCGGTAAAACAAAAAAGTTAAATTTTACGATCCTCAATTGTTTCAAACATAAATTATTCCGAATCATGCCTTCTTTGGTGTCATATGAAAGGGCTTTAGAAGAACTTTCAGATGATATAAAAAAAAGTTAGTTTAGCAAAATGTTTTCGGAAATATAAAACATATTTTATTGAAATTTTACGACAGTCCATTGTTTTAAACTTAAAATATTCCGAATCATATCGAGTTTGATATCATATGAAGGTGCTTTAAAAGAACTTTCAGACGAAATAAAAAAAAATAAACATTGCGACCGTCAATTGTTTTAAATTTGAAGTATTCGGAATAATGCCGTGTTTAATGTCATACGAAAGAGTTTTGAAAGAACTTACGATGTCAATTGTTTCAAATTTAAAGTTTCGCGAATCATATCGCGTTTGATATCAAATAGAAGGTTTTTTAAAGGGCTCTCATGCAAAATTAACTTTTTCGATCCGCAATTGTTTTAGTGAAAGTGCTTCAAAATATATTGTGTTTGGTATGAAATGAAAGGTCACTTAACGGGCTTGCATGAAAAATTGAAATATTTTCGTTTGTCAATTATTTTAGTGTTTGATATCAAATGGAAGTTCTTTTGAACAACTAGCGTGCAGCATTAAATTTTATTCGATCGACAATTGTTTTCATGAAAGTACTTCAAAACCTTTCGTGTTTGCTATCAAATGAAAGGTCTTTTGAAGGGCTTGCATACAAAACTTAATACATTTCAATCGTCAATTGTTTTACTAAAATTGTTTCAAATCCCATCGTGTTTGGTTTCAAATGAAAGGTATTTTATAGGGCACGCTTATTAAATGAATTATTATTTTTTGATCGTCTACTGTTTTAGTAATGGTGTCAAAAGCTATCATATTTGATATTAAATGACATGTCTTTTGAAGGGTTCAAATATAAAATTGGTATTTTTTTCGACCGAGAATTGCTTTTGTGAAAATGTTTCAAAACCGATCATGTTTGATATCAAATGAAGGGTCTTTTGAAGAACTCGCGTACAAAATTAAATACTTTTAGATCGGTAATTGTTTGAGTGAAAGTGCTTCAAAACCTATTGTGTTTGGTGTGAAATGAAAGGTCTTTTGAAGTATTAGCTTACAAAATGTAATACTTTTCGATAGTCAATTGTTTTACTGAAAGTTTTTCAAAACCTATCGTGTTTGTTTTCAAATAAAAGGTCTTTTAAAGAGCACGTGTGTTAAATTAATTATTTTTTTTATCGTCCATTGTTTTAGTAAAGGTGTTTCAAAACCTATCATATTTGGTATTAAATTACAGGACTTTGAAGGGCTCGAATATAAAATTGGTATTTTTTTCGACCGAGAATTGTTTTAGTGAAAGTGCTTTAAAACCATCCATGTTTGATATAAAATGAAAGGTCTTTTGAAAAGCTCGCGTACAAAATTAAATACTTTCAGATCTTCAATTGTTTTCGTGAAAGTATTTTAAAACTTATCGTGTTTGGTATCAAATGAAATGGCTTTTAAAGGGCACGCGAATTAAATTGATTTTTTTTTAGCGGCAATTGTTTTAGTGATACAGATTTAAAACGTATTGTGTTTGGCATCAATTAATAGGTCTTTGCATGAATAAACGTACAGAATTGAAAAGTTTTAGATTGGAATTAATTCAGTTTATATTTTGTCATACAGAAGTGAACCTTACTTCAGTGTCCGCGGAGCCTAGCGTGAGGCCTGGCAAAGCCAGGCCGACCGCTAGTCTTATATACTAAACGGCTTAATTCCCTATATATAGTTTCATCACGATCAGTCTAGACGGTTTATCCGATTTATTTGAAACTTTTTTTATTTGATAGGGATTACTTATGGGGAGTGCCTTTTGATAGTCTCAGATTTTTCGTGCACATGATGTGCAAGAAAACTTGAAAAAACATGCATTTTCAACTAAGAGTGTGGAGGCTTTGACATTTTTAAGAAGAACATCAAACGTCATTATGACATTTGTCAGTGGACATGTCGCATTTTTAATTATAAATTATTTAAATATTAAATGTTTTAGAGTAGTTTTGAAATATTTTACGCACATTGGGGGACTGAGGGGACGTTTCTATTATAATTACAAATTTCAAATATGTGTATTTAAAAGAAAATTTTTTACAGTCCACTATGAAGTTGGTTTTAATTCAAAACGTCAAATTGACAAGTTTTATAAAATATACAGACAAAGAGTGCGGAGGCTTTGAAATTTTAAAAAAGAACACCTACTCTAATTTTGACATTTGTATGTGGACATATCGCATTTTTAATTAACAATTATTGAAGTATTTAATTTTTTAGACAACTTTTGAAATATTTTACACATATTGGGGGAATGAGGGAACGTTTTAATTATAATTACGCATTTTAAATATGTGTATTTAAAAAGAAAATTTTTAACAATCCACTGAAACAAAACGTCAAATTGACAAGTTATACAGGTAAACCCAACCAAATTTATCTCCAGTAATAATATACAGTAAAACCAAACAAATTTTATCCACGTCAGAGTACAATTTAGAAAAACCAGATAATTCGAATTGGAATCATTTGATCACTCTTAAATTTTCTATCGGTAATACGAAAGTTATTTTAAAGGGCATGTGGGCAAAATTATAATATTTTCAATTGTTAATTATTTTAGTGAAATTGCAACAAAACCTATCGTGTATATTAAAGGGATTTATAAGAACTTTCAGATAAATGAAAAAAGTTGAAATTTTACAATAAGCAATTGTTTCTAACATAAAGTCTTTCGAATCATATTGTGTTAGGTGTCATATAAAAGTGCTTTAGAAGAACTTTCATATAAAATAAAAAAAAGTTGAAATTTTACGATTGTCAATAGTTTCAAACTTAAAGTATTCCGAATCGTACCGTATTTAGTGTCATAAGTTCAAAAGAACTTTCAGATGAAATATAAAAAGTTGAAATTTTACGATAGGTAATTGTTTCAAACTTAATAAATTCTATAAAAAAATGTTTTCGGAAATAAAACACGTATTTGATTGAAATTTTACGACTGTCAATTATTTCAAACTTAAAGTATTCCGAATTATGCCATGTTTGGTATCATATGAAAGGGCTTTAGACGAACCTTTAGATAAATTAATTAAAAAGTTAGTTTTTGAAAAAGCAATGAGCGTTTGCCGGAATTTGAACCCAGAACCTTTCACTCGCATGGTGACTGCTCTAACCAATTGAGCTACAAACACTCGGCGAATACTCATGCCTTTCGTGCAACCTTTAGTTGAAGAAATGCTAGAGCATATGAAATAGTTAGAAGAACTTTCAGATGAAATAAAAAAGAGTTATTTTAGCAAAATATTTTCGGAAATAAAACACTTATTTGATTGAAATTTTACGACCGTCAATTGTTCTAAGCTTAAAGTATTCCGAATCAAATCGTGTTTGATATCATATGACAGGGCTTTAGAAGAACTTTCAGACGAAATAAAAAAATTAAGACTTTACGATTGTCAATTGTTTCAAATTTCAAATATTCGGATTAATGCCGTATTTAATGTCATATGAAAATTTGGAAGAAATTTTATATGAAATAAAAAAAAATGAAGAATGTCAATTGTTTTAAACATAAAATATTTTTTAGTATCAAATAAAAAGTCTTTTAAAGGGATGGCGTGAATTTTTTTTTTCGATTCGCAATTGGTTTAGTGAAATTGCTTTGAAACCTATCGTGTTTTATATGAAATAAAAAAAAAAATGAAGAATGTCAATTGTTTTAAACATAAAATATTTTTTGGTATCAAATAAAAAGACTTTTAAAGGGATCGCGTGCAAATTTTTTTTTTCGTTTCGCAATTGTTTTTGTGATCTTGCTTTTAAACCTATCGTGTTTGATATCGAATGAAATGTCTTTTGAAGTATTTTTGTGCAGCATTTAATTTAATTTTGATCGGCAATTGTTTCAGTGAAAGTGCTTAACAATCTATCGTGTTTGGTATCTAATGAAAAGTCTTTTGAAGAGATCGCGTACAAAATTAAATATTTTACAATTGGCAATTGTTTTAGTGAAAGTGCTTCTAAACTTATCGTGTTTGGTATTAAATGAAAGGTATTTTGAAGGACTTGCGTACAAAATGTATTATTTTTCGATCGTCAATTGTTTTAGTGAAAGTGCTTAAAAACATATCGTGTTTGGTATCAAATGGAAGGTTTTTTGAAGGGCTAGCGTAAATTTTTTTAAGACAAACGTCAACTTGACAAATAATTTTTAAAAGTATGTAATAAAACAAAACAAAATTTGTGTGCGGTAATAATATACATTTAAAAAAAAAAGAAAATTGACAGCAGCATTCTACAATGCAAAAAGTATATTTCAGCGATTTCCAACAGTTTTTCAAAAAAAGTTTAGAGAAAAATTTCAATTGATTTCATGTACATATAAAATATAAATGTAGAACATTATAAAAAATGACGTCCAAAAGATTTTTAATAGTTTAGCAAAATGTACAATTGTTTTCGTGAAAGTGTTTAAAACCTATCGCGTTTGTATCAAAAACAAAGATTTTTTGAAGGGTTCGCGTACAAAATTTAATACTTATAGATCCTCAATTATTTTAGTGAAAATACATCAAAATTCTTCGTGATTAGTATCAAATGAAAGGTCTTTTGAAGACATTTTTTTCAATCGTCAGTTCTTTTAGTGAAAGATCTTCGAAACCTATTGTGTTTAGTATCAAATAAAAGGTCTATGGATGGAATGATACGCAGAAATGTTTTAGATTTGTAATAATTGCATTTATATTGTGTCAACTGTCTTACAAAAGTGAGTTCTTCTTCAGGGTCCGCGGAGCTAGCGTGAGGCCTGGCGAAGCCAGGGCGACCGCTAGTCCTATACCTAAAAGCGTAAGAGGTATATATGTTTGTTTGGATTCATCACGGTCAATTGCTCATCTCTACAGCCTAGACGGTTTGTCCGATTAATTTGAAACTTTTTTTATTTGATAGAGGTCAATCATGGGGGGTGCCTTTTGTTAGTCTTAGATTTTTCCTACACATGATGTGCGAGAAAACTTGAAAAAACCTGCGTTTTTGGGGCAAAATCAACTAAGAGTGTGGAGGCTTTGAAATTTTTAAGAAGAAGATCAAACGTCACTTTGACGTTTGTCAGTGGACATGTCGCATTTTTAATTATAAATTACGTAAATATGAAAAATCTGTGAGTAGTTTTGAAATATTTTACACATATTGGGGAAATGAGGGGACGTTTTTATTATAATTACAAATTTCAAATATGTATATTTAAAAAGTAAATTTTTGACAGTTCACTGTGAAGTTGGTTTAAACGTCAAATTGACAAGTTATATAAAGTATACAGGTAAACCAAACCAAATTTGTCCTCGGTAAAAATATATAGTAAAACTAAGCAAATATTGTTCACGGCAATGTACATTAAATACAATTTTATTATTATTTATTTAAATTTATTATTAAAATTCGAAATTTATCGTATATGGTATAATATGAAAGTTTAGAAGGTCACGCATGTAGAAATGAGATTTTTTCAATCAGTAATTGTTTTAGTGAAAGTGCTTCAAAACCTATCGTGTTTGGTATCAACTAAAAGGTCCTTTGAAGGGCTCTCATACAGAATTCAATTTTTTTCGATGGGCAATTGTTTTAGTAAGAGTGCATCAAAACTTATCGTGTTTGGTATCAAATGAAAGGTCTTTTGAAGGGCTCGCGTGCTTAATTAAATATTATTCGATCGGCAATTGTTTTAGTAAAAATGTATCAAAACCTATCGTGTTTGGTATCAAATGAAAGGTCTATTGAAGGGCTCGCGCAGAAAATTAAATATTATTCGATCGGCAATTGTTTTAGTAAAAATGCATCAAAACCTATCGTGTTTGGTATCAAATGAAAGGTCTATTGAAGGGCTCGCGTAGAAAATTAAATATTATTCGATCGGCAATTGTTTTAGTAAAAATGCATCAAAACCTATCGTGTTTGGTATCAAATGAAAGGTCTATTGAAGGGCTCGCATAGAAAATTAAATATTATTCGATCGGCAATTGTTTTAGTAAAAACACATCAAAACCTATCGTGTTTGGTATCAAATGAAAGGTCTATTGAAGGCCTTGCGTAGAAAATTAAATATTATTCGATCGGCAATTGTTTTAGTAAAAACGCATCAAAACCTATCGTGTTTGGTATCAAATGAAAGGTCTATTGAAGGGCTCGCGTAGAAAATTAAATATTATTCGATCGGCAATTGTTTTAGTAAAAATGCATCAAAACCTAATAATTTGATTTATATAGTGTCAATTTTCTTACAGAAGTGAATCCTATTTCAGTGTCCGCGGAGCATAGCGTGAAGGCCTGGCAAAGCCAGGCCGATCGCTAGTCTTATATACTAAACGGCTTAATTCCCTATGTATATATAATTTCATCACAATCAGTCTGACAATTTTACAGCCTAGACGGTTTATTCGATTTATTTGCAACTTTTTTTATTTGATAGAGGTCAATTACGGGGAGTGCCTTTTGATAGTCTCAGATTTTTTGTGCACATGATGTGCGAGAAAACGTGAGAAAACATGCGTTTTTGGGGCAAAATCAACTAAGAGTGTGGAGGCTTTGAAATTTTTAAGAAGAACATCAAACGTCACTTTTACATTTGTCAGTGAACATGTCGCATTTTTAATTATAAATTATTTAAATATTAAATGGTTTAGAGTAGTTTTGAAATATATTACGCACATTAGGGGACTGAGGGGACGTTTTTATTATAATTATACATTTCAAATGTGTATATTTAAAAAGTAAATTTTTGACACTTCACTATGAAGTTGGTTTTAAAGCAAAATGTCAAATTGACAAGTTTTATAAAGTATAAAGAATATGGTGGCTTTGAAATTTTGAAGAAGAACATCTACTGTCATTTTGACATTTGTCAGTGGACATGTCGTATTTTTAATTATAAATTATTTAAATATTATATGTTTTAGAGTAGTTTTGAAATATTTTACGCACATTGGGGGACTGAGGTGACGTTTCTATTATAATTACAAATTTCAAATATGTGTATTTAAAATTTTATCCACGGCAGAGTACAATTTATAAAAACCAGATAACTCGAATTGGAATCATTTGATCACTCTTAAATTTTCTTTCGGTAATACGAAAGTAATTTTAAAGGGCATGTGGGCAAAATTATAATATTTTCAATCGGCAATTATTTTAGTGAAATTGCAACAAAATCTATCGTGTTTGGTGTCATATTAAATTGCTTTAGAAGAACTTTCAGATAAATGAAAAAAGTTGAAATTTTACAATAAGCAATATTTCGAAACATATTTTGTTAGGTGTCATATAAAAGGGCTTTAGAAGAACTTTCATATAAAATAAAAAAAAATTAAATTTTACGATTGTCAATAGTTTCAAACTTAAAGTATTCCGAATCATACCGTATTTAGTGTCATATTGAAGCGCTTCAAAAGAACTTTCAGATGAAATATAAAAAGTTGAAATTTTACGATAGGTAATTATTTCAAACTTAATAAATTCTATAAAAAAATGTGGAACTATCAAAAATTACATCCAACGGATTTTTAATAGATTAGCAAAATCTTTTCGGAAATAAAACACGTATTTGATTGAAATTTTACGACTGTCAATTATTTCAAACTTAAAGTATTCCGAATTATGCCATGTTTGGTATCATATGAAAGGGCTTTAGACGAACCTTTAGATAAAATAATTAAAAAGTTAGTTTTTGAAAAAGCAATGAGCGTTCGCCGGAATTTTAACCCAGAACCTTTCACTCGCATGGTGACTGCTCTAACCAATTGAGCTACAAACACTCGGCGAATACTCATGCCTTTCGTGCAACTTTTAGTTGAAGAAATGCTAGAGCATAAGAAATAGAGTTAGAAGAACTTTCAGATGAAATAAAAAAGAGTTATTTTAGCAAAATATTTTCGGAAATAAAACACTTATTTGATTGAAATTTTACGACCGTCAATTGTTCTAAGCTTAAAGTATTCCGAATCAAATCGTGTTTGATATCATATGACAGGGCTTTAGAAGAACTTTCAGACGAAATAAAAAAATTAAGACTTTACGATTGTCAATTGTTTCAAATTTCAAATATTCGGATTAACCCATTTACGGCCGCTGTTGCGTATACGCAACACCAACTTTATGAATTTTTATATTAGTCAAAAAATTATTTTTTAGGAAAAACTGCAATCATTTCACATACTAGCAATATGTATCATTAAAAAAATATATTTATTATAAATTTTTGTTTATTCTAGCACGTGAGGCAATATTTCAAAAAATATGTAATTTTGGAGCATAAATTTGATAATAATTTTAGATGATTTCTAGAATAGACATTTATATGGTTTTGTTCAAAACTGTTTCAAAATATACCTATTATAATGTAAAACTACTTTCAAAAGTTTTATAAAAAACAGTTTTTTGATAATTCATGCTGAAATATGACTGTTGCGTTTACGCAACATTGGCCGTATACATGAAGTTCCCGGTAATATTCCGGTCGAACCTTGTCGAATATTGTGGGATTTTATTTCTTGTAAATATAGTGTTATTCGGTTCTCTGTTCTTTTAAACTGTACATCGACATTATTTAGTAAAAAATAACGATAAATATTTTCAATATGTCTAAATATCTTACTCAAAAAAAATTAGAGTTAGCTTTGGAACAAATTCTAAATGAATTGAATAACTGCGGGAAGTTTTAAGTTTTTATTCTATTACCAGATATTTGTACCCTTTTAGAAAATATTGATGGCATATAATATATTCCTACCGAGATTGATGAATTAACTGATGAAGAGCATTTTACTGAAAAAGTATCTGAAAATGTAAATGTCGACATAGTGGAACTTTTTGAATTAGGTACATACAAATGAGGAAGATTTGTATGGTACATCCGATGATGAGACTTTAGCAAGTAAAAAGAAATAAATAAACACAGGATAATAATAAACATGACTTTGTTTTGACTAACGAAAATAAACTCAGAACATTTCACAGTTATTAGTTATACATGAATATATTAAATATTTGGGGGTTGTGGATATACAAGATAATGGAGTAGCAAACTATCGTTTAAGAATAATGGGAAAAAAGTGGTGATGGCCATTCTTTGTTATTGCGCTTAAAAATTCATTAGTAAAACGCTTAACATCAATTCAGTATTATATTACAAATGACAACAAAATAAATAAGCTAGATTTCAAATCATTTATTGCATTACGGCTCCCTAAAAGTAGAAAATCTAAACCTATACCTGAAAATTTACCTGATGAAATTCGAATGGGACAATATAGACACGTTATAATTAATTAAGAAAACAGAAGACACTGTTAAATGTGTCACAGTCAGACAATTTGCATGTACAGAACGTGCAATGTGTATTTATATACTACTTGTTTTGAAAAATATCACTCAACAATTTCACTTATTCGGCCAATGTTGCGTTTACGCAACACTCGTTATTTTCAAAAACTGTAGTTTATAAATTTTTTTTTATATATTTTTGTCTTAATTAATGTTATTTAAACAAATAAATATGATTTTTTATTTGCCGCCATTCTTTCTTTTTACCTTGGCCGTAAATGGGTTAATGCCGTATTTAATGTCATATGAAAATTTGGAAGAAATTTTATATGAAATAAAAAAAAAAATGAAGAATGTCAATTGTTTTAAACATAAAATATTTTTTGGTATCAAATAAAAAGACTTTTAAAGGGATCGCGTGCAATTTTTTTTTTTCGTTTCGCAATTGTTTTTGTGATCTTGCTTTTAAACATATCGTGTTTGATATCGAATGAAATGTCTTTTGAAGTATTTTTGTGCAGCATTTAATTTAATTTTGATCGGCAATTGTTTCAGTGAAAGTACTTAACAATCTATCGTGTTTGGTATCTAATGAAAAGTCTTTTGAAGAGATCGCGTACAAAATTAAATATTTTACGATTGGCAATTGTTTTAGTGAAAGTACTTCTAAACTTATCGTGTTTGGTATTAAATGAAAGGTATTTTGAAGGACTCGTGTACAAAATTTATTATTTTTCGATCGTCAATTGTTTTAGTGAAAATGCTTAAAAACATATCGTGTTTGGTATCAAATGGAAGGTTTTTTGAAGGGCTAGCGTAAAAATTTTTAAGACAAAACGTCAACTTGACAAATAATTTTTAAAAGTATGTAATAAAACAAAGCAAAATTTGTGTGCGGTAATAATATACATTTAAAAAAAAAAAGAAAATTGACAGCAGCATTCTACAATGCAAAAAGTATATTTCAGCGATTTCCAACAGTTTTTCAAAAAAGTTTAGAGAAAAATTTCAATTGATTTCATGTACATATAAAATATAAATGTAGAACATTATAAAAAATGACGTCCAAAAGATTTTTAATAGTTTACCAAAATGTACAATTGTTTTCGTGAAAGTGTTTAAAACCTATCGCGTTTGTATCAAAAACAAAGATTTTTTGAAGGGTTCGCGTACAAAATTTAATACTTATAGATCCTCAATTGTTTTAGTGAAAATGCATCAAAATTCTTCGTGATTAGTATCAAATGAAAGGTCTTTTGAAGAGCTCACGTGCATAATTGGATTTTTTTCAATCGTCAGTTGTTTTAGTGAAAGATCTTCGAAACCTATTGTGTTTAGTATCAATTAATAGGTCTTTGGATGGAATGATACGCAGAAATGATTTAGATTTGTAATAATTGCATTTATATTGTGTCAACTGTCTTACAAAAGTGAGTTCTTCTTCAGGGTCCGCGGAGCTAGCGTGAGGCCTGGCGAAGCCAGGGCGACCGCTAGTCTTATATACTAAACGGCTTAATTCCCTATGTATATATAATTTCATCACAATCAGTCTGACAATTTTACAGCCTAGACGGTTTATTCGATTTATTTACAACTTTTTTTATTTGATCGGGGTCATTCACGGGGAGTGCCTTTTGATAGTCTCAAATTTTTCGTGCACATGATGTGCGAGAAAACTTGAAAAAACATGCGTTTTTGGGGCAAAGTCAACTAAGAGTGTGGAGGCTTTGAAATTTTTAAGAAGAACATCAAACGTCACTTTGACATTTGTCAGTGGACATGTCGCATTTTTAATTATAAATTATTTAAATATTAAACGGTTTAGAGTAGTTTTGAAATATTTTACGCACATTAGGGGACTGAGGGGACGTTTTTATTATAATTATACATTTCAAATGTGTATATTTAAAAAGTAAATTTTTGACACTTCACTATGAAGTTGGTTTTAAAGCAAAACGTCAAATTGACAAGTTTTATAAAGTATAAAGAATATGGTGGCTTTGAAATTTTGAAAAAGAACATCTACTGTCATTTTGACATTTGTCAGTGGACATGTCGTATTTTTAATTATAAATGATTTAAATATTAAATGTTTCAGAGTAGTTTTGAAATATTTGACGCACATTGGGGGACTGAGGTGACGTTTCTATTATAATTACAAATTTCAAATATGTGTATTTAAAATTTTATCCACGGCAGAGTACAATTTAGAAAAACCAGATAACTCGAATTGGAATCATTTGATCACTCTTAAATTTTCTTTCGGTAATACGAAAGTTATTTTAAAGGGCATGTGGGTAAAATTATAATATTTTCAATCGTCAATTGCAACAAAACCTATCGTGTTTGGTGTCATATTAAAGGGCTTTAGAAGTACTTTCAGATAAATGAAAAAAGTTGAAATTTTACAATAAGCAATTGTTTCTAACATAAAGTATTTCGAATCATATTGTATTATGTGTCATATAAAAGGGCTTTAGAAGAACTTTCATATAAAATTTAAAAAAGTTGAAATTTTACGACTGTCAATAGTTTCAAACTTAAAGTATTCCGAATCGTACCGTGTTTAGTGTCATATTGAAGGGCTTCAAAAGAACTTTCAGATGAAATATAAAAAGTTGAAATTTTACGATAGGTAATTGTTTCAAAATTAATAAATTCTATAAAAAAATGTGGAACTATCAAAAATTACTTCCAACGGATTTTTAATAGATTAGCAAAATCTTTTCGGAAATAAAACACGTATTTGATTGAAATTTTAAGACTGTCAATTATTTCAAACTTAAAGTATTCCAAATTATGTTATGTTTGGTATCATATGAAAGGACTTTAGACGAACCTTTACATAAAATAATTAAAAAGTTAGTTTTTGAAAAAGCAATGAGCGTTCGCCGGAATTTGAACCCAGAATCTTTCACTCGCATGGTGACTGCTCTAACCAATTGAGCTACAAACACTCGGCGTGTTGCGTTGGCGACACTGTTTATGTTAAAAATAATAATAGAGTTGGTATCACTGTTTTGATTTGTTTTGTTTTGTTTTAAGAGGTAACTAAGATTATTGTAGTATTGTTGTGATATATGATATACTGTCATATTGTAATTTAAAAAGTGTTATAAATAAAAAGCTTCTAGCAATTAAAACCTATAAACACGTAATAATTTTCTTTGTGTGTTTTTGTACGTAACACAAGTGGCGACCGTGACAGGACGTGAAATACGTGTTGTACTATTTAAAGAATAGGTATTAAAAGTTGGAAGCAAAGGACGAACGAAAACACAAAACATGGAACAAGTCGAGAAGAAAGCAAGGGCAGTAGAAAGACGTGCGTGTACGAAACTATACGACAAAGTGCTAGATGAATTAGCGAAAAATGTACTGGATACATCTGAAATTCAAGCCGATATGTCATTACTTAAAAGGAGGGCTAATAAACTAGAAAAGCTGGACAGAATAATATTAGTAAAAATGTTGAACAGTAATGCAGATATGAATGAATTAGAACAAGAAACTGCTACTGCTGATGAATACGCATGTAAGTACAAAAAACTAGAAATAAATGTACGCAATACTATAAAAGTTGTAGATGTATCCATACACGATAAAAATGATGATGCGTATTCTATGTATTCGTCAAAGTCATTGCGAAGTTCATGGCGAAAATTAAAGCTACCAGAAATAGGCCAATTTCGCAAAATTGATAAAAATGATGAGTCTTTAATAGAAAATAAAAAACAGAAGCAAAGTGAACCAGAAGAATGTGCTGAAAATAAACAAAATCATGATGAAGATGTTAGAACAACTGAAAAGAAAGAAGGTGAATTTGTAAAAATGATAATTGAAGAAGATAATGAAATTACAAAAACTAACGAAAATGAAAAAACTGGAAAGAAATATATAAAAATAAGTGTTGAAGAAACGAATGAAACAAAAGATGAATGTAATGAAGCAAAGAAAATATATGATGAATGTGTACAGATGATTATTGAAGAAATTAATCATGAAGCAGCAATGAATGAAATGTCTAGTGAAGCAAACGAAAATGATGTAATTTCAGAAAGTAAAGAAGTTTCTGATGATTCTGTAAAAGAAATGATTGAAATAAAAGAAAATATCGAAGAAGTAACTGAAACAAAACAATTTTTAGACACTTCAATCAAAATGTCAAGTGGAGAAGCTGAAGATATAATTCAAGTTATAGATGTTGAGGATTCCAATTTTGAAGAATTCATGTCTCCGGACTCTGAATCAGATTCAGAATGTTTATTAGATTGTGATAGTGAACTCACAAGTTTAAACAAACAATACAAACCAAACTTGACTTCTCAATCGATTGTTTTGTTTGATAATATAGCAGAAAATAATCTAAATAATCAAAAACAAGTTGAAGTTACCGAAGAAAATAGTCAGATATGTAAAATTACTAACGAAGATGATCAAGAAAGTAATAAAAAAGTAGAAATGATTGAAAAATGTCCGACTGCTGCTCAAGACAGCAGCGATAGTGATGAAGACGATAGCAGCACTGATGACAAAGAAGAAAGTAATGAGGAAAGTGAAGAGGAAAATAAAGTCCAGAAAGAAAATGATGGAGAAGAGATATCTGAAGAAAGAAAACAATACAGAAAACTACTAAACCGTGCTGTTAGAAATTACTTCAAAGGATATGATGATGAAGAATTATTCACTGAAATTGAAGCAGAATTCAAATTATCGAACAGATTTAAAGAATCTGCTGAAAAAATAAGTTGTGAAAGTCAAACAGCTGTAGAAATTGCAAATGCTATTCAGCAGCAAAATATAATAATATCAGAAGAACAATCCGAAAAAATTAAACAAACCTGGAAAAGCAGAGTAGAATGGGATACCGAAGTTGATCCAGAAACGAAGGCAAAATTACTGAGATGGTATCGGGAGTTAAATAGCTTGATCAAGATCAAGATCCCAAGATGGATGATCGGCAAACGAACAGCCATGTTCCTCAGAGCAGAAGATGATGATGGTGTCACCGTACAGCTTATTCAGGCAAAATTACGCATCGCGCCGTTGAAACAAATGACGATCCCGCGACTTGAACTCATGGCGGCCACGGTGGGAGCACGATTAACAGCAGAAGTCTTAAAGCAAGTAGATACTGTCGAATCAACAACAGTTACCTACTGGAATGTCCCAGAATTGGATAACATCGACGAAGAAAAATTAAATAATCGAGCACGTTATTTGCATAAAATAAGAAAAGACTTAAGAAAACGATTCCGCAATGAATATTTGGGATGTTTAACACAAAGATCAAGATGCATTAAAAGTTGTTCGGAGGTCAAGATCGGAGAAATAGTTATAATTGGAAGTGATAATAAAAAACGATTAGACTGGCCTCTTGCGAAAGTAACTGAACTTATTCCGGGAAAAGATAGACAGTGTCGATTAGTTAAATTAAAAACGAGTAAAGGTGAAATTTTAAGGCCTGTTCAAAGACTGTATCGTTTGGAACTGTATAGTGCAGGTGACAAAGACTGTAACGAAACCAAGTTAGATGAGAGTGAAAGAATTTCACATAACTTTAATGACGAAATCCCCAAAGACATCGAAAGAAGTTCGTACAAGACGAAGCGAGGTAGAATAATCAAATTACCGAAAAGATTCCTTGATTAATGTATAATTATTTATTGTAATCAAAAAGTGAAACCAACTCTAGGTGGGAGTATGTTGCGTTGGCGACACTGTTTATGTTAAAAATAATAATAGAGTTGGTATCACTGTTTTGATTTGTTTTGTTTTGTTTTAAGAGGTAACTAAGATTATTGTAGTATTGTTGTGATATATGATATACTGTCATATTGTAATTTAAAAAGTGTTATAAATAAAAAGCTTCTAGCAATTAAAACCTATAAACACGTAATAATTTTCTTTGTGTGTTTTTGTACGTAACACGGCGAGTACTCATGCCTTTCGTGCAACGTTTAGTGGAAGTAATGCTAGAGCAGTCACCATGCGAGTGAAAGGTGAAATCCCGGCGAACGCTCATTGCTTTTTCAAAAATTATTTATAATATCTACAAATAAACAATTGTGTCAATAAACAAATTCTTATAACAAGTTAGTTTAACAAAATGTTTTCGGAAATAACACACGTATTTGAAATTTTACGACCTTCAATTTTTTTAAACCTAAAGTGTTCCGTATCATATCGTGTTTGATATCATATGAAAGGGATTTAGAAGAACTTTCAGACGAAATAAAAAATATATATATATTTCAACTGTCAATTGTTTTAAATTTAAAGTATTCGGAATTATGCCGTGTTTAATGTCATATAAAAAAGTTTTGAAAGAACTTGTAGATGGAATAAAGAAAAAATTAAATATTACAACTGTTAATTGTTTTAAATTCAAAGTATTCCGAGTCATGCAGAGTTTGGTGTGATATGAAAGAGTTTTGAAAGAAAGTTCAAATGAAATAAAAAAAATATATTTTACAACCGTCAACTGTTTCAAACTTAAAGTATTGGTGTCGTATAAAAAGGCTTTAAAAAAAGATTGTAATGAAATAAAAAAATTGAAATTTGATCTATCGCGTTTGTATCAAAAAGAAAGATTTGTTGAAGGGTTCACGACAAAATTTAATACTTTTAGATCCTCAATTGTTTTGGTGAAAATGCTTCCAAATTCTTCGTATTTAGTATCAAATGAAAGGTCTTTTGAAGAGATCGCGTGCATAATTGGATTTTTCCTGTCAACAATTGTTTTAATGAAAGTTCTTCTAAATCTATTGTGTTTGGTATCAATTTGAAGAGCTTGCTTTGGATGGAAAGATATGCAGAAATGTTTTAGATTTGTAATAATTGAATTTATATTGTGTCAACTGTCCTACGAAAGTGAAATCTACTTCAGGGTCCGCGGAGCTAGCGTGAGGCCTGGCGAAGCCAGGGCGACCGCTAGTCTTATATACTAAACGGCTTAATTCCCTATATATAGTTTCATCACGATCAGTCTGACATTTTTACAGCCTAGACGGTTTATCCGATTTAATTGAAACTTTTTTTATTTGATAGGGATTACTTATGGGGAGTGCCTTTTGATAGTCTCAGATTTTTCGTGCACATGATGTGCGAGAAAACTTGAAAAAACATGCATTTTCAACTAAGAGTGTGGAGGCTTTGACATTTTTAAGAAGAACATCTACTGTAATTTTGACATTTGTCTGTGGACATGTCGCATATTTAATTATAAATTATTTAAATATTAAATGTTTTAGAGTAGTTTTGAAATATTTTACGCACATTGGGGGACTGAGGGGACGTTTCTATTATAATTACAAATTTCAAATATGTGTATTTAAAAAGAAAATTTTGAACAGTCCACTATGAAGTTGGTTTTAATTCAAAACGTCAAATTGACAAGTTTTATAAAATATACAGACAAAGAGTGTGGAGGCTTTGAAATTTTAAAAAGGAACACCTACTCTAATTTTGACATTTGTATGTGGACATATCGCATTTTTAATTAACAATTATTGAAGTATTTAATTTTTTAGACAACTTTTGATATATTTTACACATATTGGGGGAATGAGGCAACGTTTTTATTATCATTAAGCATTTTATATATGTGTATTTAAAAAGAAAATTTTTGACAATTCACTAAAACTAAACGTCAAATTGACAAGTTATATAAAGTATACAGGTAAACCCAACCAAATTTGTCTCCAGTAATAATATACAGTAAAACCAAGCAAATTTTATCCACGTCAGAGTACAATTTAGAAAAACCAGATAACTCGAATTGGAATCATTTGATCACTCTTAAATTTTATATCGGTAATACGAAAGTTATTTTAAAGGGCATGTGTGCAAAATTATAATATTTTCAATCGGCAATTATTTTAGTGAAATTGAAACAAAACCTATCGTGTTTGGTGTCATATTAAAGGGTTTTAGAAGAACTTTCAGAAAAATGAAAATTGTTGAAATTTTACGACTGTCAATAGTTTCAAACTTAAAGTATTCCGAATCGTACCGTATTTAGTGTCATATTGAAGGGCTTTAAAAGAACTTTCAGATGATATATAAGTTGAAATTTTACGATAGGTAATTGTTTCAAACTTAATAAATTCTATAAAAAAATTCACTCGCATGGTGACTGCTCTAACCAATTGAGCTACAAACACTCGGCGAATACTCATGCCTTTCGAGCAACTTTTAGTTGAAGAAATGCTAGAGCAGTCACCATGCGAGTGAAAGGTTCTGGATTCAAATCTCGGCGAACGCTCATTGCTTTTTCAAAAATTATTTATAATATCTACAAACAAACAATATAAAAAGTTAGTTTAGCAAAATGTTTTCGGAAATAATACACGTATTTGAAATTTTACGACCTTCAATTGTTTTAAACCTAAAGTGTTCCGTATCATATCGTGTTTGATATCATATGAAAGGGATTTAGAAGAACTTTCAGACGAAATAAAAAATATATATATTTCGACCGTCAATTGTTTTAAATTTAAAGTATTCGGAATCACGCCGGGTTTAATGTCATATAAAAAAGTTTTGAAAGAATTTGTAGATGGAATAAAGAAAAAAATTCAATATTACAACTGTTAATTATTTCAAACTGAAAGTATTCCGAGTCATGCCGAGTTTGGTGTGATATGAAGGAGTTTTGAAAGAAAGTTCAAATGAAATAAAAAAAAAATATTTTACAACCATCAACTGTTTCAAACTTAAAGTATTGGTGTATAAAAAGGCTTTAGAAGAAAATTGTAATGAAATAAAAAAGTTGAAATTTGACCTATCGCGTTTGTATCAAAAATAAAGATTTTTTAAAGGGTTCGCGTACAAAATTTAATAATTTTAGATCCTCAGTTGTTTTAGTGAAAATGTTTCAAATTTCTTCGTGTTTAGTATCAAATGAAAGGTCTTTTGAAGAGCTCGCGTGTCAACTGTCCTACAAAAGTGAATCCTACTTCAGGGTCCGCGGAGCTAGCGTGAGGCCTGGCGAAGCCAGGGCGACCGCTAGTTATATACTATTGCTTTACATGTGACAATATCAACAATTTCACAAAGTTCCAAATATAATTCTCAGTGTGGATTGTTAAGCGGAATTAAATCACCCATTATTAATGAAAAATACTTGACAAATGTTATATTTTCAGTAACATGAAAATATTTCAAATCATGAAGAAAACAATTTTCAGTAATACCAAATTCTAATGACATACAATCAATTTCATAGTTTTCCCTATTTCTTAAAGAAGTATGATCTTCAGAAGTTTGATAATGATTGACGTATTTATTGTAACGACTTATTCTGCAATAATGATTCGAAAAAAACTTTCTGTAAAGCCTAAAAGACTATTAGGTCCTAAATTATCACCCAGTAATAAAATTAAAGAAAAATATACACATATTTGTTTTCCACCTATTTGAAATTCTAGTCCACTTTTTTCCAAATCAGATAGGTCTTCTATGAAAATTTTGTAAGTTTCTTTACAGCCGAATTGTTTTCGATCATTGGAATACGTTAATTGAGCCAGAAAGATATTTTCGAGTTGTGAAGAAAATTCTGATGGAATACAAGCAAGTGCAAAATACATAGCACATAACTTATGTACACCAGCATGACTACCAAGTGGATTGCATACGTCGAAATCATCATTATAAAATAAAAGTGGAAGAGTTAATTTATTTTCATATTTGGAAGTTTTTTTCTATAATTCACACTACATAATATTTGAATATTTATTTCTTTAAATATTCCCGGTATTTCCAAAAAAGCTTTCAGAGTTTTTTAATTGGTATATACTGACTATAAGACTGATATTTTCTAAAATAGTACGAGTACCAACTCTTTTATCATTGTTCTCGGTTTTCAATATTTCTTTTTAGTTCTTGTAATAGTTTTAGAAGGAAACAGAACTGGAAGGCAAGGAAATTCAATATAAAAATAAAAGTATAATTCTTTCCCCTAAAAATCAAAAAAATCTTATATACCTTGATTAATTTCAAGTTCTAATTTTTTTATAAATTCAACACTACTATTGTCGACAATATTACATTCGTTTTGAGTTTTTATTTTAACAAAGAAATCGTCCCATTTTTTATAGTTTTCTAATAAATTAATTTCGCAATGCGGAAACAAAGATTTAAAATCAAACTCAATCTGAAATAAAATATACTCGTATAATGTAGGATTTATTTTATTATTTCTAATTTTAATTTACTGCATCGTTTTCTTTTAATATAGGCCACTCATCCAAAAATTCATGTACTGTAGTGAAGTTATTTCTCCGTCGCAAATTAAAAGTTTTTTGCCATTTGTCGCATATCAAATCCCAAGGAGTATTTCATTTTCTCAACCACTCAGCACATTCCAATGCGTCAGCTAATTAAAAATTAGATTTGTTGTTAGTAATATATTTAATAATAATTCTGGTTTTTATTTACCAGTAACAGCTGCCGGTTTATTATTACACGCACTGATTTTGTTGATCCCAATTCGAGGTATCTGGTTTATAAATTGTATTTTGCCGTGGACAAAATTTGCTTGATTTTACAGTATATTATTATCAGGGATAAATTTGGTTTGATTTACCTGTATACTTTAAAATAGACAGCGGGCGTGTGACGTCACGATTTCAGATGTGTTCCTTATCTGTCAAACGAGTGACTGTCACATCACCATTAAATGTGCGATTTTCATAGGATAGAAAAATATATTTTTAATATGTATCTGTTCCAAAAGTGACAAGTTTTTATTCTGTGCATCACTTTTCGCATGGCAAAGTGTGTGATTTATTTTATCAAGTGAAACTCAATTTGAAAATTATGTCGGGAGTGCATACTTTTACAATTTTATAGTGTTTACTTATTTAATAGATAGAAAATAAATATTCAAAAACAATTTGATATGTTTACTTCATTGTACAGAGCCAAGTAATTATTGTCGATTCTTTGGAATTTCCGCTACAATCGAAAACACAACAATTATAAATGAAAAAAATTTAATACTACAGTAAAATATAAATTTTTTTAACGAAATTAGTAGATTTCACAAATATTAACCTAAAATGAACTGTTCAAACTTCAATTAAAGTAAAAGTACTGTATATTATAATAATTACTTCGCTTTACACTATGAAGTAAACATAAAATAGTTTTTAAGCATTTATTTTCTATCTATTAAATATATAAACACTATAAAATTGTAAAAGTAAGCACTTGCGACACAATCTGCTAATTACATTTCACTTGATAAAATAAATCACACATTTTGTCACGCACAAAAGATGCACAGAATATACATTTGTCACTTTTGGAATTATATGCACATGTACTTGTTAAAAATATATTCTAATTATACAATAAAATCGCACATTTAATATTGATGTGACAGTCACTCGTTTGACAGTTTTGCTCGACGAACAAGTCTATTCGAGTAAAACCCACTCAAAACTGAAGTTTGTGGTGGTAAAACTGGCGTTTTTGCTCGCGACCAAAGCTTATGAAAATAAACAGACTGAATCTAATTATGTCTGTCGAACTTGTTCGCAAACTTGTCAGTTCGAGCAAAGCCTAAGTATGTGAGGTAAACAGAAAACAGTTTCTCCAGTAGCGTAGTTAAAAAGGTTTTGCGCAGTTTGTATTTCGCAACGAACTGTTTCAATATGACAAATTCTCGCCAGATTGGTAAAATGTTTTTATTGGTATTTATAGAATAGTATCGCAGTCGTTCGTGTATATGGAAAATAAAATATCGCGAGAACAGTATTAAGAAAAACAAAGCATATGAACGGGTAAAGGGGTACATAAGTAAGTATTGTAATTCATTCTTAAATAATTAAACCAATCTTCAGGTTCCAGTTTTAAAAAAAACACGTTAATATGTAAAAACTTGCTTTTCTTCAAGAATCATACCTTCACCCATTTTGTCGTTTTCTTTTTCTTTTTTGATTTTATGGTAAATGCCGCCGCCACTGCATATAAATATATTGTCTTCATATTTATTCAGTTGTTAAAGAAAACCGATGTGTGTGCAACCTGTGTTCGTCTGTTTTGCTCGATCAGACATGTTCATCGAGCAAAACAGTCCAACAAGTATGTAGCGTATGGGCCGCTTACGGAACTGATCTTAACTCGTGACGTCACACGCCCGTGGTAAATTTGACAATTTATTTTAAATCCAACTTCATAGTGGACTGTTAAAAATTTACTTTTTACAAACACATATTTAAAATAATAATTACCCTAATATGCGTAAAATATTTCGGAACTACTCACAAAAATTTAATATTTAAGTAATTTATAATTAAAAATGCGACATGTTCACTGACAAATAACAAAATTACAGTAGATGTTCTTCTTAAAAATAAATTTTTCATTGAATGTAAAAAATTCAGCAGCAATTATAAATTACTATATAAGTTTAAATAAATTTGAATTTTTAGCAAATAATTTCAAAAATAAACCACAATAGAGTATCTAACTATGGAAGAAGAAAATACGGCTTGAATACAGTTATCATAGTTAGCCGTAATTTAGTCACAGTTTTGAGAAATCATTATCTGTTAATGATCGATAAGTTAATGGCAATCCTTATTTTTTATGATTAATCTGCAGATTACCACCATTTCGGCATTCTGTGATCAAAATCATTAGCTCTGTTACTTTTATTTTACGTTTATGCATTTTGCTCTCGTTCGAAACTGCCGGTATAAAAATATTATTTTTAACCAAACTTTTTGCGAAATTGTCAGTCAGCTGTCTTATTATTTTTATTAGAAAAGCTACGTATATTAGTAAACAAAATGCTTGAATATAATACAAACATGTAAGAATAAATTTTTCTGGTCTCAGAATACCAAAATTGTGCTCGTCTGTAAAATAACAAAAATAAATAATATATATATGGTGGCTTGACACCCCTTGCAGGGGTTGCGCCGCTTCTTGGAAGCTCTCTAGATCCTATTTATAGGGGGATCAGCCCTTTCCCTTTAATTTTTATATTTTCTTGCAAATTTCGCTCCATTTTTTCCTATTCTTCGTTTCTTCCTTCCATTTATCAATTCCTACTTTGTGCAAATCTTCTTTAACTTCCTTAATCCAGGTTGACCGTGGCCTTCCTCTTCTTCTGTATCCTGGGTCCCATTTTAGTGTTATAGATATTGGTGTTTCTGTATCAGCTCTCATTACATGCCCTAGCCATTTCGCTCTTTGTTGTTTTATTTTCTTGGTGATATCTTCACCTTCTAGCTCCTGTAGTATTTCTGTATTCATTCTTATTCTGTACTCATCATCTCCTATTTTAATCCCTCCTAGGATTGATCTTCAAATTTTCCTTTCTGCTATTCTGAGCTGTTCTTCCTCTCTTTGTGTCATTGTTAGTGTCTCAGCGCCATATAGCATTATTGGTCTTATCAATGTCTTATATATTTTAATTTTTGTTACTTTTGACAGTTCCTTATTTTTTAGTAAATATTAGTTTAAATTTTTGCTGCAAAAAAATGTTCTGCAATTTCTGCTTCTCTCTCTCCTGTGTTTGTTATTATTATACCTAGGTACTTAAATTTTGTAACTTCTTCAAATTCGTAATCTCCTATTTTTACTTGCTTGCATTGATTATGTTTGCCGAATCTCATGTATTTTGTTTTTTCCTTATTTATTTCTAGCCCCATATCTCTTCCCTCTCCCACTATTTCTTCCAGCGACTTTTTTAATAGTTCTCTATTTTTTTGCTATAATGACGATGTCGTCCGCGTATGCTATTAGTTGCGTTCCTTTATTCCTGATTGAGTTTTTGTTTATCGACTTCGGCACCTTGTTACGTTCCATTTTTGCCTTATTACTTTTTTCTTAAACTTATTTTTCTACTTCTTTGCTTCTCCCTAAAATCTATTTTTGTTGTAGATATTAGTTGACTAAATTTCTGCATTTCTTACCTTAATTTTATTATTTTGTTTTTTTGGTAATACTTAATATTGTACTAATAATTTAAAATCATTCTGTTTCTTTTTTAATTTCAATTTCAGGTTAAGCACGTTGCTTTGTTTTGACTCTTTAATAAGTAACCGCATGCCGTGAATTTAGCTTCTGTTTAGTTCCACTTTAGCTCACCTTGTTTATTGCTATTTTTATGATTAAGATTTTAGTTACCTTTACATTTATTTATTTTGGGATCTTTCCTTCTTGTCATTTATTTTCTTATCGACCAATATTCAATTGTAAATTATTTTCTTAATTTCATACTGTCGGTAAGGTAGGGTCCCTTGCTATCTTGTCATTGTTTTAGTGTAGATGTCGCCAGAAGGTGATATGTTTAGCGGCTGAGACTGAAATAATTTGAATGTAATTGAAGAATGCACGAATTTACCTGTTGAGTTTTAAAGTAACGACTTTGAACAAATGATTCGAGTCGCGATTGAGAATTAAAAAAAAAGTGATCTTCAAGTCGGAAGGTCGAGCTATTCATTATTTTATTACTGCGTTGTTGAATTTAGTTCATTTGGATTGCTAAATAATACAGTTTAACTGGATTGGAGAGTAGTGTCGACCACTTTTGAATAATTGATTATTCAGCGGTTTATCCGGATCTCTTTTCGACAGGAATTTCATAACTTTTTCTACCTTAAAGCCGCCTAAGAACTCAGGTAATTCATGCATTTATTATTGAAAAGTAAAACTAGTTTATTTGTGGTAATTCTTTTGTTTGGAATTATTTTGGATTCAGTTTTGTCTCGCCGCCAGACACGAACCTAATTGTGATTTCTATTTCAGGCTTTTTATTTTTAGTTTTATTGTTCTGTCTTCCTCTTGTACTGTTCGTCGTTTACGTTTTGGGCTGGTTGCCTTTCGGTGACGTGTCGTGAGGTCCTAGTTATAGTCCTGGATAGAGGAGTTGGAATTATTGAGGAAAGGATTCGTGGTACCACGTGGAACGGAGGTGACGTCACGAGCACACCTGTGACGCCCGCCATTTTGGATGTGATGTGTTGCCGCCAATATTCCAAGTGAAGTTATCCAGCTACTGGACCAGATTCACAGCTAAGCCCAAATATCTTTAGTATTGTTTTCGTCTGTTTTATGTATTTAGAGTCACATTTAAAATTTACTTGTATTAGAATTTACGGCATTGAATTGCATATATTTTATCATAGTTTACATATTTACATTTGATTAATACTCGTAGAATATTGTACAAATTCAGTTAAGGTTTTGTTTTTATTTATTCACTTAGTATTGACAGTGTTGTCGCAAGTTGTGTAGCTTGTGTATGAAGAAGTTGTTAGGTCTGCGAGTGAATTTGCGTTAATTTGGTGTTGCGCCGCGTATCGCGTTTCATTGGCCATCGGATCGTAATACGACGTTTCGCGCTACATTATCGTGTTTTCCGCCAGGTTTTTACCTTTTTACCTCTTTCGCAGTCCTAGTTGCTCCGGTAGAACACAGCGACCCAGCTTCTTTTGGGTTAGATTTATTTCTTATTTATTGCTGAGTGAATCTTAATTGGATTTCTGAATTTAGTTGTCTTTAATTTAATTTAATCTTTGTTATCATTTTCACATGTAGTTAAGCATAAATTTTTAATATAGCCGTAATTCTATTATTAAATATTTGATATTTCTTTACGTTACAAAAACTGACATCCCTACGTACCTTGCGAGCCACCCTGCTTCCTGAACGCCTAGTATTTTTTTCTAGTTCCAGTACCTTCGTGGTTGGGTATCGCTGGCAACAAAAACAACCACGTGGCGCCCTATATTTATTTTAGTTTGTTTTGACTTCGAAATTCACTTTTTTTGTGAATCGAACCCCCCCTATCTCCACTGATACAATTGGCTAGCCGCCTCCATCTTATGGAGCAAAATTGGACGTTATAAATTGGCACCCTGACGTGGGACTTTCTTGTATTGGCTCGCATTCTCGTATTATTTTGCGTTGCTCGAGTTGTTTTGCGTGTGTTTATTTTCTTCTATTGTAAAATTCTATCGTATCCATTTAGTTTCGGTAGTTAGTTAATTAGTTCATTACTTAGTTAGTTATTTAGGATAGTAGGCACATGTAGAATTAATTTTTTTGGTGAGCTATATTTTTTTTGGAAATTAATTGTTGTCGTATTTTAGTATTTTGGGTTTATTACTTTAGTTTTTTTTAATGTAATTTCAGACATCAATTTATTATTCGGAATAAATTATATTAGTTGGGATTGACTATAGTTTATTTTTTTGTGTAGTTTAATTAATCGTGATGGACACGAAAGTAGATATTAATCGTTTATCCAGGGATGAACTTATTTATGAGTTAAAAGTTCGCGGCGTTGAAGATTTTGGTGCAGTAGACTCATTGAGGCGAACTCTTCGAACTTTGTTGCGTCTTGAGAAAAATTCTTTTTTTGTGTTACCGAATTACCCTTTTACGTTTGAGCAAGATCATGACGCACTTCAGAATCAAATTAAAGAGATAGTTGAGTTAATAACTGCTTTTTCGGATACTAAATCATCACCAGCATATAAGAAAATTGAGACTAAAATTTCTCATTCATTAGGTCGGATAAATCGTTCGGAGACGACAGTTGATACGCAAATAAAACAACGTTCACAAATTTTGCTCAAATTAGTCACTTTAGAATCGGACTTGAAAACAAAAGCTAAGAGGGCCAAACATTCTTCGACAATAGTTAGTGAGCTTCTAACTCATTCGGTTGCAGAATTAAAGTTGTCTGATCAGGATTCTGGTTCATCTGAGTCAGAAATAGAAGCCGAAATATCCCGTTCAGTAGTCGGAACAAAATCGGTACCAGTTTCAAAATGGGCATTAAAGTTTACAGGTGATTTGAGATTGATGTCGTTGAATTCATTTTTAGATAGGGTTGAGGAATTTAGTATATATAATGAAAAGAATTGTATATTTACGAGTCTGTATATTGTCGCAAACGGCGCCTCATAGTGTTTTGAGGTCCACTGAATCCGTTTTGATCATTTTCTCAATGATGTCTGTGTGTGTATTCGAGTTGATTTTGAATGAAATTGAAAAACCGGAAGAGGTAGTTTACTGGACACAATAAATTCCATTTATTACGAAAAAAAATTTCAAATAAAAGATGACTTATTTTTATATTTAATAATATATTAGAAACAAAAAATATCAATTTTAATTTTCGCATTATCTAGTTTCTTTCCGAAAGAAGACATAGATAACTAGATAACCGGACACGGACCCGAACTTGGCTCCGGACCCGGACCCGGACCTGGACCCGGACCCGGACCCGGCCCCGGACCCGGACCCGTACCCGGACCCGGACCTGGAACCGGACCCGTACCCGGGAACGGGTCCAGGTCCGGGTCCGGGTACGGGTCCAGGTCCGGGTCCGGGTACGGGTCCGGGTCCAGGTCCGGGTCCGGGTCCGGGTCCGGGTACGGGTCCGGGTCCAGGTCCGGGTCCGGGTACGGCTCCGGGTCCGGGTCCGGGTCCGGGTCCGGGTCCAGGTCCGGGTCCGGGTACGGGTCCGGGTCCGGGTACGGGGCCGGGTCCAGGTCCAGGTCCGGGTCCGGGTACGGGTACGGGTCCGGGTCCGGGTCCGGGTCCGGGTCCGGGTCCGGGTCCGGGTCCGGGTACGGGTCCGGGTACGGGTCCGGGTCCAGGTCCGGGTCCGGGTACGGGTACGGGTACGGGTCCGGGTCCGGGTCCGGGTACGGGATATATTTATATTGTTCATTTAATTTATATTATCTTATATACTAAACGGCTTAATTCCCTATGTATAGATTCATCACGATCAGTCTAACAATTTTACAGCCTAGACGGTTTATCCGATTTATTTGAAACTTTTTTTATTTGATAGGGATTACTTATGCGGAGTGCCTTTTGATAGTCTCAGATTTTTCGTGCACATGATGTGCGAGAAAACTTGAAAAAACATGCATTTTCAACTAAGAGTGTGGAGGCTTTGAAATTTTTAAGAAGAACATCTACTGTCACTTTGACGTTTGTCAGTGGACATGTCGCATTTTTAATTATAAATTATTTAAATATTAAATGTTTTAGAGTAGTTTTGAAATATTTTACGCACATTAGGGGACTGAGGGGACGTTTTTATTATAATTACAAATTTCAAATATGTGTATTTAAAAAGAAAATTTTTAACAGTCCACTATGAAGTTGGTTTTAATTCAAAACGTCATATTGACAAGTTTTATAAAATATACAGACAAAGAGTGTGGAGGCTTTGAAATTTTAAAAAAGAACACCTACTCGAATTTTGACATTTGTATGTGGACATATCGCATTTTTAATTAACAATTATTGAAGTATTAATTTTTTTAGATAACTTTTGATATATTTTACACATATTGGGGGAATGAGGGAACGTATTTAAAAAGAAAATTTTTGACAATCCACTAAAACAAAACGTCAAATTGACAAGTTATATAAAGTATACAGGTAAACCCAACCAAATTTGTCTCCAGTAATAATATATAGTAAAACCAAGCAAATTTTATCCACGGCATAGTACAATTTAGAAAAACCAGATAACTCGAATTGGAATCATTTGAGCACTCTTCAATTTTCTATCGGTAATACGAAAGTTATTTTAAAGGGCACGTGAGCAAAATTATAATATTTTCAATCGGCAATTGTTTTAGTGAAATTGGAACAAAACCTATCGTGTTTGGTGTCAAATTAAAGGGCTTTAGAAGAACTTTCTGATAAATGAAAAAAGTTGAAATTTTACAATAAGCAATTATTTCGAATCATATTGTGTTGGGTGTCATATGAAAGGGCTTTAGAAGAACTTTCATAAGAAATAAAAAAAAAGTTGAAACTTTACGACTATCAATTGTTTCAAACTGAAAGTATTCCGAATCGTACCGTGTTTAGTGTCATATTGAAGGGCTTTAAAAGAACTTTCAGATTAAATATAAAAAGTTGCAATTTTACGATAGGTAATTGTTTCAAACTAAATAAATTCTATAGAAAAATTGTGGAACTATCAAAAATTACATCCAACGGATTTTTAATAGATTAGCAAAATCTTTTCGGAAATAAAACACGTATTTGATTGAAATTTTAAGACGATACCGTTTTTGATATCAAATAAAAAGTCTTTTAAAGGGATCTCGTGCAAAATTAATTTTTTTTTCGATCCGCAATTGTTTTAGTGAAATTACTTTGAAACCTATCGTGTTTGGTATCAAATGAAAGATCTTTTGAAGGGCTCGCGTACAAAATTTATTATTTTTCGATCGTCAATTGTTTTAGTGAAAGTGCTTAAAAATATATCGTGTTTGGTATCAAATGAAAGGTTTTTTGAAGGGCTAGCGTAAATAATTGTTTTTTTCAATCGTAAATTGTTTAATGAAAGTGCTTAAAACATATCGTGTTTTGTATCAAATGAAAAGTCTTCTGAAGGGCTCGCGTGATTGATTTTAGTTACAGAAATTTTGAAAATAGATTTAGGTATTAGAAGATTGAGAATACATGTTTTGAACTGCTTTCAACTGATTTTTATATTCATATAAAATTTTAAAGACAAAACATCAACTTGACAAATAATTTTTAAAAGTATGTAATAAAACAAAGCAAAATTTGTTTGCGGTAATAATATACATTTAAAAAAAAAGAAAATTGACAGCAGCATTCTACAATGCAAAAAGTATATTTCAGCGATTTCCAACAGTTTTTCAAAAAAGTTTAGAGAAAAATTTCAATTGATTTTATGTACATATAAAATATAAATGTAGAACATTATAAAAAATTACGTCCAAAGGATTTTTAATAGTTCAGCAAAATGTACAATTGTTTTCGTGAAAGTGTTTAAAACCTATCGGGTTTGTATCGAAAAGAAAGATTTTTGAAGGGTTCGCGTACAAAATTTAATACTTTTAGATCCTCAATTGCTTTAGTGAAAATTCTTCAAAATTCTTCGTGTTTAGTATCAAATGAAAGGTCTTTTTAAGAGCTCGTGTGCATAATTGAATTTTTCCTGTCATCAATCGTTTTAATGAAAGTTCTTCAAAACCTATTGTGTTTGGTATCTAGTAAAAGGTCTTTTGAAAAGCTCGCGAGCAGAATTGGATATTTTTCAATCGTTAGTTGTTTTAGAGAAAGATCTTCGAAATCTTGTTGTGTTTAGTATCAATTAAAAGATCTTTGGTTGGAAAAATATGCAGAAATGTTTTAGATTTGTAATAATTGAATTTATATTGTGTCAACTGTCCTACAAAAGTGAATTCTACTTCAGGGTCCGCGGAACTAGCGTGAGGCCTGGCGAAGCCAGGGCGACCGCTAGTCCTATATACTATTTTGAGAAGGTATATTTATATATATATATGGATTCATCACGCCCATTTGTAAATCGCTACAGCCTAGACGGTTTATCCGATTTATTTGCAACTTTTTTTATTTGATAGAGGTTAATCCAGGGGAGTGCCTTTTGATAGTCTCAGATTTTTCGTGCACATGATGTGCGAGAAAACTTGAAAAAACATGCGTTTTTGGGTCAAAATCAACTAAGAGTGTGGTGGCTTTGAAATTTTTAAGAAGAAGATCTACTGTCACTTTGACGTTTGTCAGTGCACATGTCGCATTTTTAATTATAAATTACTTAAAAATTTAACTTTTGTGAGTAGTTTTGAAATACTTTACGCATATTGTGGAAATGAGGGGACGTTTTTATTATAATTACACATTTCAAATATGTGTATTTAAAAAGTAAATTTTTTACACTTCACTATGAAGTTGGTTTTAAAGCAAAACGTCAAATTGACAAGTTTTACAAAGTATAAAGAATATGGAGGCTTTGAAATTTTTAAAAAGAACATCTACTGTCATTTTGACATTTGTCAGTGGACATGTTGCATATTTAATTATAAATTACTTAAATATTAAATGTTTGTGAGCAGTTTTGAAATACTTTACGCATATGATGGAAATGAGGGGACGTTTTTATTATAATTACACATTTCAAATACGTGTATTTAAGAAGTAAATTTTTGACGGTTCACAATGAATTTGGTTTCGAAACAAAACGTCGAATTGACAAGTTTTATAATTTATACAGGTGAACTCAACCAAATTTGATCTCGATAATAATATACAATAAAACCAAGCAAATTTTGTCTACGGCAAAGGTCAATTTAGAAAAACCAGATAACTCGAATTAGAATCATTTGAGCATTCCTAAATTTTATATCGATAATTTAATTGAAAGTGCTTCAAAACCAGTCATATTTGGTATATTATGAAAGTTCTTTTACAGGATACGTGTGCAAAACTAAAATATTTTCGATCGGCAATAGTTTCAGTGAAAGGCCTATCGTGTTTGGTATCAAATGAAAGGTTATTTAAAGGGCTCGAATTTTTTTGTTCGGCAATTGTTTTAGTGAAAATGATTAAAAACCTATCGTATTTAGTATCAAATGAAAGGTCTTTGAAAGGGCTCGCGTATAAAATTTATCACTTTTAGATCGTCAATTGTTTTAGTGAAAGTGCTTCTAAACTAATCGTATTTGGTATCAAATGAAAGGTCTTTTGAAGGGCTTGCGTACAAAATTTAATAATTTTCGATGGTCAATTGTTTTAGTGAAAGAGCTTAAAAAATATCATGTTTGGTACTAAATGAAAGGTTTTTTGAAGGTCTCGCCTGAAAAATTGATTCTTTTCGATCGTCAGTTATTTTATTGAAAGTGTTTCAAAACATATTGTGTTTGATATCAAATGAAAGGTCTTCTGAAAGGCTCGAGTGAAAAATTGTTTTTTTTTTTCGACAGATAATTGTTTTAGTGAAAGTGCATCAAAACTAATTCTGTTTGGCATGGAATTTTCTGATAGAATTATTTCAATTTCTAGACAAGGTAGAGAAATTTTGAAAATTGAATTAGGCATTAAATGATTGAGAATACATGTTTGAAACTGTTTCCAACTGATTTTATTTGAAGAAAAAATGTCAGTTAATTTTTAAAAGTATATCGCGAAACAAAGCATAATTTGTCCGCAGTAATAATATACAGTAAAAAAAAAATAAAAAATTGACCGCAGCATGCTACAATGCAAACAAAGGTAACTCGAAAACACGATGTCGGAAATAATATTCCAGCGATTTCCAACAGTGTTTCAAAAAAGTTTAAAGAAAATTTTCAATTGATTTCATGTATATATAAATATAAATGTGGAATGTCAGCAGAAATGACGTCCGAAGGATTTTTAATAAATAGTCAAATGTATTCAGATGAAATTGAAAAAGTTGAAATTTTACGATATGCAATTGTTTCAAATTTAAAGTATTCCAAATTTGTTTGGTCTCATTTGTATGGTCTTTAGAAGAACTTTCAGATGAAATAAAAAATATATATTTTACGACCGTCAATTATTTTAAACATAAAGTATTCCGAATCATATCGTGTTTAGTGATATATGAATGGGGTTCAGAAGAACTTTCAGATAAAATAAAAAAAGTTGAAATTTTACGATCCTCAATTGTTTCAAACTTAAAGTATTCCTAAAATTAACATATTTGGTGTCATATGAAATGGCTTTAGAAAAACTTTCAGATGAAATAAAAAGAGTTGAAATTTTATAATAGTTAATTGTTTCTAACATAAAGTATTCTGAATCATACTGTGTAGGGTGTCATATGAAAGGGCTTTAGAAGACCTTTCCGGTAAAACAAAAAAGTTAAATTTTACGATCCTCAATTGTTTCAAACATAAATTATTCCGAATCATGCCTTCTTTGGTGTCATATGAAAGGGCTTTAGAAGAACTTTCAGATGATATAAAAAAAAGTTAGTTTAGCAAAATGTTTTCGGAAATATAAAACATATTTTATTGAAATTTTACGACAGTCCATTGTTTTAAACTTAAAATATTCCGAATCATATCGAGTTTGATATCATATGAAGGTGCTTTAAAAGAACTTTCAGACGAAATAAAAAAAAATAAACATTGCGACCGTCAATTGTTTTAAATTTGAAGTATTCGGAATAATGCCGTGTTTAATGTCATACGAAAGAGTTTTGAAAGAACTTACGATGTCAATTGTTTCAAATTTAAAGTTTCGCGAATCATATCGCGTTTGATATCAAATAGAAGGTTTTTTAAAGGGCTCTCATGCAAAATTAACTTTTTCGATCCGCAATTGTTTTAGTGAAAGTGCTTCAAAATATATTGTGTTTGGTATGAAATGAAAGGTCACTTAACGGGCTTGCATGAAAAATTGAAATATTTTCGTTTGTCAATTATTTTAGTGTTTGATATCAAATGGAAGTTCTTTTGAACAACTAGCGTGCAGCATTAAATTTTATTCGATCGACAATTGTTTTCATGAAAGTACTTCAAAACCTTTCGTGTTTGCTATCAAATGAAAGGTCTTTTGAAGGGCTTGCATACAAAACTTAATACATTTCAATCGTCAATTGTTTTACTAAAATTGTTTCAAATCCCATCGTGTTTGGTTTCAAATGAAAGGTATTTTATAGGGCACGCTTATTAAATGAATTATTATTTTTTGATCGTCTACTGTTTTAGTAATGGTGTCAAAAGCTATCATATTTGATATTAAATGACATGTCTTTTGAAGGGTTCAAATATAAAATTGGTATTTTTTTCGACCGAGAATTGCTTTTGTGAAAATGTTTCAAAACCGATCATGTTTGATATCAAATGAAGGGTCTTTTGAAGAACTCGCGTACAAAATTAAATACTTTTAGATCGGTAATTGTTTGAGTGAAAGTGCTTCAAAACCTATTGTGTTTGGTGTGAAATGAAAGGTCTTTTGAAGTATTAGCTTACAAAATGTAATACTTTTCGATAGTCAATTGTTTTACTGAAAGTTTTTCAAAACCTATCGTGTTTGTTTTCAAATAAAAGGTCTTTTAAAGAGCACGTGTGTTAAATTAATTATTTTTTTTATCGTCCATTGTTTTAGTAAAGGTGTTTCAAAACCTATCATATTTGGTATTAAATTACAGGACTTTGAAGGGCTCGAATATAAAATTGGTATTTTTTTCGACCGAGAATTGTTTTAGTGAAAGTGCTTTAAAACCATCCATGTTTGATATAAAATGAAAGGTCTTTTGAAAAGCTCGCGTACAAAATTAAATACTTTCAGATCTTCAATTGTTTTCGTGAAAGTATTTTAAAACTTATCGTGTTTGGTATCAAATGAAATGGCTTTTAAAGGGCACGCGAATTAAAGTGATTTTTTTTTAGCGGCAATTGTTTTAGTGATACAGATTTAAAACGTATTGTGTTTGGCATCAATTAATAGGTCTTTGCATGAATAAACGTACAGAATTGAAAAGTTTTAGATTGGAATTAATTCAGTTAATATTTTGTCATACAGAAGTGAACCTTACTTCAGTGTCCGCGGAGCCTAGCGTGAGGCCTGGCAAAGCCAGGCCGACCGCTAGTCTTATATACTAAACGGCTTAATTCCCTATATATAGTTTCATCACGATCAGTCTGACAATTTTACAGCCTAGACGGTTTATCCGATTTATTTGAAACTTTTTTTATTTGATTGGGATTACTTATGGGGAGTGCCTTTTGATAGTCTCAGATTTTTCGTGCACATGATGTGCAAGAAAACTTGAAAAAACATGCATTTTCAACTAAGAGTGTGGAGGCTTTGACATTTTTAAGAAGAACATCAAACGTCATTATGACATTTGTCAGTGGACATGTCGCATTTTTAATTATAAATTATTTAAATATTAAATGTTTTAGAGTAGTTTTGAAATATTTTACGCACATTGGGGGACTGAGGGGACGTTTCTATTATAATTACAAATTTCAAATATGTGTATTTAAAAGAAAATTTTTTACAGTCCACTATGAAGTTGGTTTTAATTCAAAACGTCAAATTGACAAGTTTTATAAAATATACAGACAAAGAGTGCGGAGGCTTTGAAATTTTAAAAAAGAACACCTACTCTAATTTTGACATTTGTATGTGGACATATCGCATTTTTAATTAACAATTATTGAAGTATTTAATTTTTTAGACAACTTTTGAAATATTTTACACATATTGGGGGAATGAGGGAACGTTTTAATTATAATTACGCATTTTAAATATGTGTATTTAAAAAGAAAATTTTTAACAATCCACTGAAACAAAACGTCAAATTGACAAGTTATACAGGTAAACCCAACCAAATTTATCTCCAGTAATAATATACAGTAAAACCAAACAAATTTTATCCACGTCAGAGTACAATTTAGAAAAACCAGATAATTCGAATTGGAATCATTTGATCACTCTTAAATTTTCTATCGGTAATACGAAAGTTATTTTAAAGGGCATGTGGGCAAAATTATAATATTTTCAATTGTTAATTATTTTAGTGAAATTGCAACAAAACCTATCGTGTATATTAAAGGGATTTATAAGAACTTTCAGATAAATGAAAAAAGTTGAAATTTTACAATAAGCAATTGTTTCTAACATAAAGTCTTTCGAATCATATTGTGTTAGGTGTCATATAAAAGTGCTTTAGAAGAACTTTCATATAAAATAAAAAAAAGTTGAAATTTTACGATTGTCAATAGTTTCAAACTTAAAGTATTCCGAATCGTACCGTATTTAGTGTCATAAGTTCAAAAGAACTTTCAGATGAAATATAAAAAGTTGAAATTTTACGATAGGTAATTGTTTCAAACTTAATAAATTCTATAAAAAAATGTTTTCGGAAATAAAACACGTATTTGATTGAAATTTTACGACTGTCAATTATTTCAAACTTAAAGTATTCCGAATTATGCCATGTTTGGTATCATATGAAAGGGCTTTAGACGAACCTTTAGATAAATTAATTAAAAAGTTAGTTTTTGAAAAAGCAATGAGCGTTTGCCGGAATTTGAACCCAGAACCTTTCACTCGCATGGTGACTGCTCTAACCAATTGAGCTACAAACACTCGGCGAATACTCATGCCTTTCGTGCAACCTTTAGTTGAAGAAATGCTAGAGCATATGAAATAGTTAGAAGAACTTTCAGATGAAATAAAAAAGAGTTATTTTAGCAAAATATTTTCGGAAATAAAACACTTATTTGATTGAAATTTTACGACCGTCAATTGTTCTAAGCTTAAAGTATTCCGAATCAAATCGTGTTTGATATCATATGACAGGGCTTTAGAAGAACTTTCAGACGAAATAAAAAAATTAAGACTTTACGATTGTCAATTGTTTCAAATTTCAAATATTCGGATTAATGCCGTATTTAATGTCATATGAAAATTTGGAAGAAATTTTATATGAAATAAAAAAAAATGAAGAATGTCAATTGTTTTAAACATAAAATATTTTTTAGTATCAAATAAAAAGTCTTTTAAAGGGATGGCGTGAATTTTTTTTTTCGATTCGCAATTGGTTTAGTGAAATTGCTTTGAAACCTATCGTGTTTTATATGAAATAAAAAAAAAAATGAAGAATGTCAATTGTTTTAAACATAAAATATTTTTTGGTATCAAATAAAAAGACTTTTAAAGGGATCGCGTGCAAATTTTTTTTTTCGTTTCGCAATTGTTTTTGTGATCTTGCTTTTAAACCTATCGTGTTTGATATCGAATGAAATGTCTTTTGAAGTATTTTTGTGCAGCATTTAATTTAATTTTGATCGGCAATTGTTTCAGTGAAAGTGCTTAACAATCTATCGTGTTTGGTATCTAATGAAAAGTCTTTTGAAGAGATCGCGTACAAAATTAAATATTTTACGATTGGCAATTGTTTTAGTGAAAGTGCTTCTAAACTTATCGTGTTTGGTATTAAATGAAAGGTATTTTGAAGGACTTGCGTACAAAATGTATTATTTTTCGATCGTCAATTGTTTTAGTGAAAGTGCTTAAAAACATATCGTGTTTGGTATCAAATGGAAGGTTTTTTGAAGGGCTAGCGTAAATTTTTTTAAGACAAACGTCAACTTGACAAATAATTTTTAAAAGTATGTAATAAAACAAAACAAAATTTGTGTGCGGTAATAATATACATTTAAAAAAAAAAGAAAATTGACAGCAGCATTCTACAATGCAAAAAGTATATTTCAGCGATTTCCAACAGTTTTTCAAAAAAAGTTTAGAGAAAAATTTCAATTGATTTCATGTACATATAAAATATAAATGTAGAACATTATAAAAAATGACGTCCAAAAGATTTTTAATAGTTTAGCAAAATGTACAATTGTTTTCGTGAAAGTGTTTAAAACCTATCGCGTTTGTATCAAAAACAAAGATTTTTTGAAGGGTTCGCGTACAAAATTTAATACTTATAGATCCTCAATTATTTTAGTGAAAATACATCAAAATTCTTCGTGATTAGTATCAAATGAAAGGTCTTTTGAAGACATTTTTTTCAATCGTCAGTTCTTTTAGTGAAAGATCTTCGAAACCTATTGTGTTTAGTATCAAATAAAAGGTCTATGGATGGAATGATACGCAGAAATGTTTTAGATTTGTAATAATTGCATTTATATTGTGTCAACTGTCTTACAAAAGTGAGTTCTTCTTCAGGGTCCGCGGAGCTAGCGTGAGGCCTGGCGAAGCCAGGGCGACCGCTAGTCCTATACCTAAAAGCGTAAGAGGTATATATGTTTGTTTGGATTCATCACGGTCAATTGCTCATCTCTACAGCCTAGACGGTTTGTCCGATTAATTTGAAACTTTTTTTATTTGATAGAGGTCAATCATGGGGGGTGCCTTTTGTTAGTCTTAGATTTTTCCTACACATGATGTGCGAGAAAACTTGAAAAAACCTGCGTTTTTGGGGCAAAATCAACTAAGAGTGTGGAGGCTTTGAAATTTTTAAGAAGAAGATCAAACGTCACTTTGACGTTTGTCAGTGGACATGTCGCATTTTTAATTATAAATTACGTAAATATGAAAAATCTGTGAGTAGTTTTGAAATATTTTACACATATTGGGGAAATGAGGGGACGTTTTTATTATAATTACAAATTTCAAATATGTATATTTAAAAAGTAAATTTTTGACAGTTCACTGTGAAGTTGGTTTAAACGTCAAATTGACAAGTTATATAAAGTATACAGGTAAACCAAACCAAATTTGTCCTCGGTAAAAATATATAGTAAAACTAAGCAAATATTGTTCACGGCAATGTACATTAAATACAATTTTATTATTATTTATTTAAATTTATTATTAAAATTCGAAATTTATCGTATATGGTATAATATGAAAGTTTAGAAGGTCACGCATGTAGAAATGAGATTTTTTCAATCAGTAATTGTTTTAGTGAAAGTGCTTCAAAACCTATCGTGTTTGGTATCAACTAAAAGGTCCTTTGAAGGGCTCTCATACAGAATTCAATTTTTTTCGATGGGCAATTGTTTTAGTAAGAGTGCATCAAAACTTATCGTGTTTGGTATCAAATGAAAGGTCTTTTGAAGGGCTCGCGTGCTTAATTAAATATTATTCGATCGGCAATTGTTTTAGTAAAAATGTATCAAAACCTATCGTGTTTGGTATCAAATGAAAGGTCTATTGAAGGGCTCGCGCAGAAAATTAAATATTATTCGATCGGCAATTGTTTTAGTAAAAATGCATCAAAACCTATCGTGTTTGGTATCAAATGAAAGGTCTATTGAAGGGCTCGCGTAGAAAATTAAATATTATTCGATCGGCAATTGTTTTAGTAAAAATGCATCAAAACCTATCGTGTTTGGTATCAAATGAAAGGTCTATTGAAGGGCTCGCATAGAAAATTAAATATTATTCGATCGGCAATTGTTTTAGTAAAAACACATCAAAACCTATCGTGTTTGGTATCAAATGAAAGGTCTATTGAAGGCCTTGCGTAGAAAATTAAATATTATTCGATCGGCAATTGTTTTAGTAAAAACGCATCAAAACCTATCGTGTTTGGTATCAAATGAAAGGTCTATTGAAGGGCTCGCGTAGAAAATTAAATATTATTCGATCGGCAATTGTTTTAGTAAAAATGCATCAAAACCTAATAATTTGATTTATATAGTGTCAATTTTCTTACAGAAGTGAATCCTATTTCAGTGTCCGCGGAGCATAGCGTGAAGGCCTGGCAAAGCCAGGCCGATCGCTAGTCTTATATACTAAACGGCTTAATTCCCTATGTATATATAATTTCATCACAATCAGTCTGACAATTTTACAGCCTAGACGGTTTATTCGATTTATTTGCAACTTTTTTTATTTGATAGAGGTCAATTACGGGGAGTGCCTTTTGATAGTCTCAGATTTTTTGTGCACATGATGTGCGAGAAAACGTGAGAAAACATGCGTTTTTGGGGCAAAATCAACTAAGAGTGTGGAGGCTTTGAAATTTTTAAGAAGAACATCAAACGTCACTTTTACATTTGTCAGTGAACATGTCGCATTTTTAATTATAAATTATTTAAATATTAAATGGTTTAGAGTAGTTTTGAAATATATTACGCACATTAGGGGACTGAGGGGACGTTTTTATTATAATTATACATTTCAAATGTGTATATTTAAAAAGTAAATTTTTGACACTTCACTATGAAGTTGGTTTTAAAGCAAAATGTCAAATTGACAAGTTTTATAAAGTATAAAGAATATGGTGGCTTTGAAATTTTGAAGAAGAACATCTACTGTCATTTTGACATTTGTCAGTGGACATGTCGTATTTTTAATTATAAATTATTTAAATATTATATGTTTTAGAGTAGTTTTGAAATATTTTACGCACATTGGGGGACTGAGGTGACGTTTCTATTATAATTACAAATTTCAAATATGTGTATTTAAAATTTTATCCACGGCAGAGTACAATTTATAAAAACCAGATAACTCGAATTGGAATCATTTGATCACTCTTAAATTTTCTTTCGGTAATACGAAAGTAATTTTAAAGGGCATGTGGGCAAAATTATAATATTTTCAATCGGCAATTATTTTAGTGAAATTGCAACAAAATCTATCGTGTTTGGTGTCATATTAAATTGCTTTAGAAGAACTTTCAGATAAATGAAAAAAGTTGAAATTTTACAATAAGCAATATTTCGAAACATATTTTGTTAGGTGTCATATAAAAGGGCTTTAGAAGAACTTTCATATAAAATAAAAAAAAATTAAATTTTACGATTGTCAATAGTTTCAAACTTAAAGTATTCCGAATCATACCGTATTTAGTGTCATATTGAAGCGCTTCAAAAGAACTTTCAGATGAAATATAAAAAGTTGAAATTTTACGATAGGTAATTATTTCAAACTTAATAAATTCTATAAAAAAATGTGGAACTATCAAAAATTACATCCAACGGATTTTTAATAGATTAGCAAAATCTTTTCGGAAATAAAACACGTATTTGATTGAAATTTTACGACTGTCAATTATTTCAAACTTAAAGTATTCCGAATTATGCCATGTTTGGTATCATATGAAAGGGCTTTAGACGAACCTTTAGATAAAATAATTAAAAAGTTAGTTTTTGAAAAAGCAATGAGCGTTCGCCGGAATTTTAACCCAGAACCTTTCACTCGCATGGTGACTGCTCTAACCAATTGAGCTACAAACACTCGGCGAATACTCATGCCTTTCGTGCAACTTTTAGTTGAAGAAATGCTAGAGCATAAGAAATAGAGTTAGAAGAACTTTCAGATGAAATAAAAAAGAGTTATTTTAGCAAAATATTTTCGGAAATAAAACACTTATTTGATTGAAATTTTACGACCGTCAATTGTTCTAAGCTTAAAGTATTCCGAATCAAATCGTGTTTGATATCATATGACAGGGCTTTAGAAGAACTTTCAGACGAAATAAAAAAATTAAGACTTTACGATTGTCAATTGTTTCAAATTTCAAATATTCGGATTAACCCATTTACGGCCGCTGTTGCGTATACGCAACACCAACTTTATGAATTTTTATATTAGTCAAAAAATTATTTTTTAGGAAAAACTGCAATCATTTCATATACTAGCAATATGTATCATTAAAAAAATATATTTATTATAAATTTTTGTTTATTCTAGCACGTGAGGCAATATTTCAAAAAATATGTAATTTTGGAGCATAAATTTGATAATAATTTTAGATGATTTCTAGAATAGACATTTATATGGTTTTGTTCAAAACTGTTTCAAAATATACCTATTATAATGTAAAACTACTTTCAAAAGTTTTATAAAAAACAGTTTTTTGATAATTCATGCTGAAATATGACTGTTGCGTTTACGCAACATTGGCCGTATACATGAAGTTCCCGGTAATATTCCGGTCGAACCTTGTCGAATATTGTGGGATTTTATTTCTTGTAAATATAGTGTTATTCGGTTCTCTGTTCTTTTAAACTGTACATCGACATTATTTAGTAAAAAATAACGATAAATATTTTCAATATGTCTAAATATCTTACTCAAAAAAAATTAGAGTTAGCTTTGGAACAAATTCTAAATGAATTGAATAACTGCGGGAAGTTTTAAGTTTTTATTCTATTACCAGATATTTGTACCCTTTTAGAAAATATTGATGGCATATAATATATTCCTACCGAGATTGATGAATTAACTGATGAAGAGCATTTTACTGAAAAAGTATCTGAAAATGTAAATGTCGACATAGTGGAACTTTTTGAATTAGGTACATACAAATGAGGAAGATTTGTATGGTACATCCGATGATGAGACTTTAGCAAGTAAAAAGAAATAAATAAACACAGGATAATAATAAACATGACTTTGTTTTGACTAACGAAAATAAACTCAGAACATTTCACAGTTATTAGTTATACATGAATATATTAAATATTTGGGGGTTGTGGATATACAAGATAATGGAGTAGCAAACTATCGTTTAAGAATAATGGGAAAAAAGTGGTGATGGCCATTCTTTGTTATTGCGCTTAAAAATTCATTAGTAAAACGCTTAACATCAATTCAGTATTATATTACAAATGACAACAAAATAAATAAGCTAGATTTCAAATCATTTATTGCATTACGGCTCCCTAAAAGTAGAAAATCTAAACCTATACCTGAAAATTTACCTGATGAAATTCGAATGGGACAATATAGACACGTTATAATTAATTAAGAAAACAGAAGACACTGTTAAATGTGTCACAGTCAGACAATTTGCATGTACAGAACGTGCAATGTGTATTTATATACTACTTGTTTTGAAAAATATCACTCAACAATTTCACTTATTCGGCCAATGTTGCGTTTACGCAACACTCGTTATTTTCAAAAACTGTAGTTTATAAATTTTTTTTTATATATTTTTGTCTTAATTAATGTTATTTAAACAAATAAATATGATTTTTTATTTGCCGCCATTCTTTCTTTTTACCTTGGCCGTAAATGGGTTAATGCCGTATTTAATGTCATATGAAAATTTGGAAGAAATTTTATATGAAATAAAAAAAAAAATGAAGAATGTCAATTGTTTTAAACATAAAATATTTTTTGGTATCAAATAAAAAGACTTTTAAAGGGATCGCGTGCAATTTTTTTTTTTCGTTTCGCAATTGTTTTTGTGATCTTGCTTTTAAACATATCGTGTTTGATATCGAATGAAATGTCTTTTGAAGTATTTTTGTGCAGCATTTAATTTAATTTTGATCGGCAATTGTTTCAGTGAAAGTACTTAACAATCTATCGTGTTTGGTATCTAATGAAAAGTCTTTTGAAGAGATCGCGTACAAAATTAAATATTTTACGATTGGCAATTGTTTTAGTGAAAGTACTTCTAAACTTATCGTGTTTGGTATTAAATGAAAGGTATTTTGAAGGACTCGTGTACAAAATTTATTATTTTTCGATCGTCAATTGTTTTAGTGAAAATGCTTAAAAACATATCGTGTTTGGTATCAAATGGAAGGTTTTTTGAAGGGCTAGCGTAAAAATTTTTAAGACAAAACGTCAACTTGACAAATAATTTTTAAAAGTATGTAATAAAACAAAGCAAAATTTGTGTGCGGTAATAATATACATTTAAAAAAAAAAAGAAAATTGACAGCAGCATTCTACAATGCAAAAAGTATATTTCAGCGATTTCCAACAGTTTTTCAAAAAAGTTTAGAGAAAAATTTCAATTGATTTCATGTACATATAAAATATAAATGTAGAACATTATAAAAAATGACGTCCAAAAGATTTTTAATAGTTTACCAAAATGTACAATTGTTTTCGTGAAAGTGTTTAAAACCTATCGCGTTTGTATCAAAAACAAAGATTTTTTGAAGGGTTCGCGTACAAAATTTAATACTTATAGATCCTCAATTGTTTTAGTGAAAATGCATCAAAATTCTTCGTGATTAGTATCAAATGAAAGGTCTTTTGAAGAGCTCACGTGCATAATTGGATTTTTTTCAATCGTCAGTTGTTTTAGTGAAAGATCTTCGAAACCTATTGTGTTTAGTATCAATTAATAGGTCTTTGGATGGAATGATACGCAGAAATGATTTAGATTTGTAATAATTGCATTTATATTGTGTCAACTGTCTTACAAAAGTGAGTTCTTCTTCAGGGTCCGCGGAGCTAGCGTGAGGCCTGGCGAAGCCAGGGCGACCGCTAGTCTTATATACTAAACGGCTTAATTCCCTATGTATATATTATTTCATCACAATCAGTCTGACAATTTTACAGCCTAGACGGTTTATTCGATTTATTTACAACTTTTTTTATTTGATCGGGGTCTTTCACGGGGAGTGCCTTTTGATAGTCTCAAATTTTTCGTGCACATGATGTGCGAGAAAACTTGAAAAAACATGCGTTTTTGGGGCAAAGTCAACTAAGAGTGTGGAGGCTTTGAAATTTTTAAGAAGAACATCAAACGTCACTTTGACATTTGTCAGTGGACATGTCGCATTTTTAATTATAAATTATTTAAATATTAAACGGTTTAGAGTAGTTTTGAAATATTTTACGCACATTAGGGGACTGAGGGGACGTTTTTATTATAATTATACATTTCAAATGTGTATATTTAAAAAGTAAATTTTTGACACTTCACTATGAAGTTGGTTTTAAAGCAAAACGTCAAATTGACAAGTTTTATAAAGTATAAAGAATATGGTGGCTTTGAAATTTTGAAAAAGAACATCTACTGTCATTTTGACATTTGTCAGTGGACATGTCGTATTTTTAATTATAAATGATTTAAATATTAAATGTTTCAGAGTAGTTTTGAAATATTTGACGCACATTGGGGGACTGAGGTGACGTTTCTATTATAATTACAAATTTCAAATATGTGTATTTAAAATTTTATCCACGGCAGAGTACAATTTAGAAAAACCAGATAACTCGAATTGGAATCATTTGATCACTCTTAAATTTTCTTTCGGTAATACGAAAGTTATTTTAAAGGGCATGTGGGTAAAATTATAATATTTTCAATCGTCAATTGCAACAAAACCTATCGTGTTTGGTGTCATATTAAAGGGCTTTAGAAGTACTTTCAGATAAATGAAAAAAGTTGAAATTTTACAATAAGCAATTGTTTCTAACATAAAGTATTTCGAATCATATTGTATTATGTGTGATATAAAAGGGCTTTAGAAGAACTTTCATATAAAATTTAAAAAAGTTGAAATTTTACGACTGTCAATAGTTTCAAACTTAAAGTATTCCGAATCGTACCGTGTTTAGTGTCATATTGAAGGGCTTCAAAAGAACTTTCAGATGAAATATAAAAAGTTGAAATTTTACGATAGGTAATTGTTTCAAAATTAATAAATTCTATAAAAAAATGTGGAACTATCAAAAATTACTTCCAACGGATTTTTAATAGATTAGCAAAATCTTTTCGGAAATAAAACACGTATTTGATTGAAATTTTAAGACTGTCAATTATTTCAAACTTAAAGTATTCCAAATTATGTTATGTTTGGTATCATATGAAAGGACTTTAGACGAACCTTTACATAAAATAATTAAAAAGTTAGTTTTTGAAAAAGCAATGAGCGTTCGCCGGAATTTGAACCCAGAATCTTTCACTCGCATGGTGACTGCTCTAACCAATTGAGCTACAAACACTCGGCGAGTACTCATGCCTTTCGTGCAACGTTTAGTGGAAGTAATGCTAGAGCAGTCACCATGCGAGTGAAAGGTGAAATCCCGGCGAACGCTCATTGCTTTTTCAAAAATTATTTATAATATCTACAAATAAACAATTGTGTCAATAAACAAATTCTTATAACAAGTTAGTTTAACAAAATGTTTTCGGAAATAACACACGTATTTGAAATTTTACGACCTTCAATTTTTTTAAACCTAAAGTGTTCCGTATCATATCGTGTTTGATATCATATGAAAGGGATTTAGAAGAACTTTCAGACGAAATAAAAAATATATATATATTTCAACTGTCAATTGTTTTAAATTTAAAGTATTCGGAATTATGCCGTGTTTAATGTCATATAAAAAAGTTTTGAAAGAACTTGTAGATGGAATAAAGAAAAAATTAAATATTACAACTGTTAATTGTTTTAAATTCAAAGTATTCCGAGTCATGCAGAGTTTGGTGTGATATGAAAGAGTTTTGAAAGAAAGTTCAAATGAAATAAAAAAAATATATTTTACAACCGTCAACTGTTTCAAACTTAAAGTATTGGTGTCGTATAAAAAGGCTTTAAAAAAAGATTGTAATGAAATAAAAAAATTGAAATTTGATCTATCGCGTTTGTATCAAAAAGAAAGATTTGTTGAAGGGTTCACGACAAAATTTAATACTTTTAGATCCTCAATTGTTTTGGTGAAAATGCTTCCAAATTCTTCGTATTTAGTATCAAATGAAAGGTCTTTTGAAGAGATCGCGTGCATAATTGGATTTTTCCTGTCAACAATTGTTTTAATGAAAGTTCTTCTAAATCTATTGTGTTTGGTATCAATTTGAAGAGCTTGCTTTGGATGGAAAGATATGCAGAAATGTTTTAGATTTGTAATAATTGAATTTATATTGTGTCAACTGTCCTACGAAAGTGAAATCTACTTCAGGGTCCGCGGAGCTAGCGTGAGGCCTGGCGAAGCCAGGGCGACCGCTAGTCTTATATACTAAACGGCTTAATTCCCTATATATAGTTTCATCACGATCAGTCTGACATTTTTACAGCCTAGACGGTTTATCCGATTTAATTGAAACTTTTTTTATTTGATAGGGATTACTTATGGGGAGTGCCTTTTGATAGTCTCAGATTTTTCGTGCACATGATGTGCGAGAAAACTTGAAAAAACATGCATTTTCAACTAAGAGTGTGGAGGCTTTGACATTTTTAAGAAGAACATCTACTGTAATTTTGACATTTGTCTGTGGACATGTCGCATATTTAATTATAAATTATTTAAATATTAAATGTTTTAGAGTAGTTTTGAAATATTTTACGCACATTGGGGGACTGAGGGGACGTTTCTATTATAATTACAAATTTCAAATATGTGTATTTAAAAAGAAAATTTTGAACAGTCCACTATGAAGTTGGTTTTAATTCAAAACGTCAAATTGACAAGTTTTATAAAATATACAGACAAAGAGTGTGGAGGCTTTGAAATTTTAAAAAGGAACACCTACTCTAATTTTGACATTTGTATGTGGACATATCGCATTTTTAATTAACAATTATTGAAGTATTTAATTTTTTAGACAACTTTTGATATATTTTACACATATTGGGGGAATGAGGCAACGTTTTTATTATCATTAAGCATTTTATATATGTGTATTTAAAAAGAAAATTTTTGACAATTCACTAAAACTAAACGTCAAATTGACAAGTTATATAAAGTATACAGGTAAACCCAACCAAATTTGTCTCCAGTAATAATATACAGTAAAACCAAGCAAATTTTATCCACGTCAGAGTACAATTTAGAAAAACCAGATAACTCGAATTGGAATCATTTGATCACTCTTAAATTTTATATCGGTAATACGAAAGTTATTTTAAAGGGCATGTGGGCAAAATTATAATATTTTCAATCGGCAATTATTTTAGTGAAATTGAAACAAAACCTATCGTGTTTGGTGTCATATTAAAGGGTTTTAGAAGAACTTTCAGAAAAATGAAAATTGTTGAAATTTTACGACTGTCAATAGTTTCAAACTTAAAGTATTCCGAATCGTACCGTATTTAGTGTCATATTGAAGGGCTTTAAAAGAACTTTCAGATGATATATAAGTTGAAATTTTACGATAGGTAATTGTTTCAAACTTAATAAATTCTATAAAAAAATTCACTCGCATGGTGACTGCTCTAACCAATTGAGCTACAAACACTCGGCGAATACTCATGCCTTTCGAGCAACTTTTAGTTGAAGAAATGCTAGAGCAGTCACCATGCGAGTGAAAGGTTCTGGATTCAAATCTCGGCGAACGCTCATTGCTTTTTCAAAAATTATTTATAATATCTACAAACAAACAATATAAAAAGTTAGTTTAGCAAAATGTTTTCGGAAATAATACACGTATTTGAAATTTTACGACCTTCAATTGTTTTAAACCTAAAGTGTTCCGTATCATATCGTGTTTGATATCATATGAAAGGGATTTAGAAGAACTTTCAGACGAAATAAAAAATATATATATTTCGACCGTCAATTGTTTTAAATTTAAAGTATTCGGAATCACGCCGGGTTTAATGTCATATAAAAAAGTTTTGAAAGAATTTGTAGATGGAATAAAGAAAAAAATTCAATATTACAACTGTTAATTATTTCAAACTGAAAGTATTCCGAGTCATGCCGAGTTTGGTGTGATATGAAGGAGTTTTGAAAGAAAGTTCAAATGAAATAAAAAAAAAATATTTTACAACCATCAACTGTTTCAAACTTAAAGTATTGGTGTATAAAAAGGCTTTAGAAGAAAATTGTAATGAAATAAAAAAGTTGAAATTTGACCTATCGCGTTTGTATCAAAAATAAAGATTTTTTAAAGGGTTCGCGTACAAAATTTAATAATTTTAGATCCTCAGTTGTTTTAGTGAAAATGTTTCAAATTTCTTCGTGTTTAGTATCAAATGAAAGGTCTTTTGAAGAGCTCGCGTGTCAACTGTCCTACAAAAGTGAATCCTACTTCAGGGTCCGCGGAGCTAGCGTGAGGCCTGGCGAAGCCAGGGCGACCGCTAGTTATATACTATTGCTTTACATGTGACAATATCAACAATTTCACAAAGTTCCAAATATAATTCTCAGTGTGGATTGTTAAGCGGAATTAAATCACCCATTATTAATGAAAAATACTTGACAAATGTTATATTTTCAGTAACATGAAAATATTTCAAATCATGAAGAAAACAATTTTCAGTAATACCAAATTCTAATGACATACAATCAATTTCATAGTTTTCCCTATTTCTTAAAGAAGTATGATCTTCAGAAGTTTGATAATGATTGACGTATTTATTGTAACGACTTATTCTGCAATAATGATTCGAAAAAAACTTTCTGTAAAGCCTAAAAGACTATTAGGTCCTAAATTATCACCCAGTAATAAAATTAAAGAAAAATATACACATATTTGTTTTCCACCTATTTGAAATTCTAGTCCACTTTTTTCCAAATCAGATAGGTCTTCTATGAAAATTTTGTAAGTTTCTTTACAGCCGAATTGTTTTCGATCATTGGAATACGTTAATTGAGCCAGAAAGATATTTTCGAGTTGTGAAGAAAATTCTGATGGAATACAAGCAAGTGCAAAATACATAGCACATAACTTATGTACACCAGCATGACTACCAAGTGGATTGCATACGTCGAAATCATCATTATAAAATAAAAGTGGAAGAGTTAATTTATTTTCATATTTGGAAGTTTTTTTCTATAATTCACACTACATAATATTTGAATATTTATTTCTTTAAATATTCCCGGTATTTCCAAAAAAGCTTTCAGAGTTTTTTAATTGGTATATACTGACTATAAGACTGATATTTTCTAAAATAGTACGAGTACCAACTCTTTTATCATTGTTCTCGGTTTTCAATATTTCTTTTTAGTTCTTGTAATAGTTTTAGAAGGAAACAGAACTGGAAGGCAAGGAAATTCAATATAAAAATAAAAGTATAATTCTTTCCCCTAAAAATCAAAAAAATCTTATATACCTTGATTAATTTCAAGTTCTAATTTTTTTATAAATTCAACACTACTATTGTCGACAATATTACATTCGTTTTGAGTTTTTATTTTAACAAAGAAATCGTCCCATTTTTTATAGTTTTCTAATAAATTAATTTCGCAATGCGGAAACAAAGATTTAAAATCAAACTCAATCTGAAATAAAATATACTCGTATAATGTAGGATTTATTTTATTATTTCTAATTTTAATTTACTGCATCGTTTTCTTTTAATATAGGCCACTCATCCAAAAATTCATGTACTGTAGTGAAGTTATTTCTCCGTCGCAAATTAAAAGTTTTTTGCCATTTGTCGCATATCAAATCCCAAGGAGTATTTCATTTTCTCAACCACTCAGCACATTCCAATGCGTCAGCTAATTAAAAATTAGATTTGTTGTTAGTAATATATTTAATAATAATTCTGGTTTTTATTTACCAGTAACAGCTGCCGGTTTATTATTACACGCACTGATTTTGTTGATCCCAATTCGAGGTATCTGGTTTATAAATTGTATTTTGCCGTGGACAAAATTTGCTTGATTTTACAGTATATTATTATCAGGGATAAATTTGGTTTGATTTACCTGTATACTTTAAAATAGACAGCGGGCGTGTGACGTCACGATTTCAGATGTGTTCCTTATCTGTCAAACGAGTGACTGTCACATCACCATTAAATGTGCGATTTTCATAGGATAGAAAAATATATTTTTAATATGTATCTGTTCCAAAAGTGACAAGTTTTTATTCTGTGCATCACTTTTCGCATGGCAAAGTGTGTGATTTATTTTATCAAGTGAAACTCAATTTGAAAATTATGTCGGGAGTGCATACTTTTACAATTTTATAGTGTTTACTTATTTAATAGATAGAAAATAAATATTCAAAAACAATTTGATATGTTTACTTCATTGTACAGAGCCAAGTAATTATTGTCGATTCTTTGGAATTTCCGCTACAATCGAAAACACAACAATTATAAATGAAAAAAATTTAATACTACAGTAAAATATAATTTTTTTTAACGAAATTAGTAGATTTCACAAATATTAACCTAAAATGAACTGTTCAAACTTCAATTAAAGTAAAAGTACTGTATATTATAATAATTACTTCGCTTTACACTATGAAGTAAACATAAAATAGTTTTTAAGCATTTATTTTCTATCTATTAAATATATAAACACTATAAAATTGTAAAAGTAAGCACTTGCGACACAATCTGCTAATTACATTTCACTTGATAAAATAAATCACACATTTTGTCACGCACAAAAGATGCACAGAATATACATTTGTCACTTTTGGAATTATATGCACATGTACTTGTTAAAAATATATTCTAATTATACAATAAAATCGCACATTTAATATTGATGTGACAGTCACTCGTTTGACAGTTTTGCTCGACGAACAAGTCTATTCGAGTAAAACCCACTCAAAACTGAAGTTTGTGGTGGTAAAACTGGCGTTTTTGCTCGCGACCAAAGCTTATGAAAATAAACAGACTGAATCTAATTATGTCTGTCGAACTTGTTCGCAAACTTGTCAGTTCGAGCAAAGCCTAAGTATGTGAGGTAAACAGAAAACAGTTTCTCCAGTAGCGTAGTTAAAAAGGTTTTGCGCAGTTTGTATTTCGCAACGAACTGTTTCAATATGACAAATTCTCGCCAGATTGGTAAAATGTTTTTATTGGTATTTATAGAATAGTATCGCAGTCGTTCGTGTATATGGAAAATAAAATATCGCGAGAACAGTATTAAGAAAAACAAAGCATATGAACGGGTAAAGGGGTACATAAGTAAGTATTGTAATTCATTCTTAAATAATTAAACCAATCTTCAGGTTCCAGTTTAAAAAAAAACACGTTAATATGTAAAAACTTGCTTTTCTTCAAGAATCATACCTTCACCCATTTTGTCGTTTTCTTTTTCTTTTTTGATTTTATGGTAAATGCCGCCGCCACTGCATATAAATATATTGTCTTCATATTTATTCAGTTGTTAAAGAAAACCGATGTGTGTGCAACCTGTGTTCGTCTGTTTTGCTCGATCAGACATGTTCATCGAGCAAAACAGTCCAACAAGTATGTAGCGTATGGGCCGCTTACGGAACTGATCTTAACTCGTGACGTCACACGCCCGTGGTAAATTTGACAATTTATTTTAAATCCAACTTCATAGTGGACTGTTAAAAATTTACTTTTTACAAACACATATTTAAAATAATAATTACCCTAATATGCGTAAAATATTTCGGAACTACTCACAAAAATTTAATATTTAAGTAATTTATAATTAAAAATGCGACATGTTCACTGACAAATAACAAAATTACAGTAGATGTTCTTCTTAAAAATAAATTTTTCATTGAATGTAAAAAATTCAGCAGCAATTATAAATTACTATATAAGTTTAAATAAATTTGAATTTTTAGCAAATAATTTCAAAAATAAACCACAATAGAGTATCTAACTATGGAAGAAGAAAATACGGCTTGAATACAGTTATCATAGTTAGCCATAATTTAGTCACAGTTTTGAGAAATCATTATCTGTTAATGATCGATAAGTTAATGGCAATCCTTATTTTTTATGATTAATCTGCAGATTACCACCATTTCGGCATTCTGTGATCAAAATCATTAGCTCTGTTACTTTTATTTTACGTTTATGCATTTTGCTCTCGTTCGAAACTGCCGGTATAAAAATATTATTTTTAACCAAACTTTTTGCGAAATTGTCAGTCAGCTGTCTTATTATTTTTATTAGAAAAGCTACGTATATTAGTAAACAAAATGCTTGAATATAATACAAACATGTAAGAATAAATTTTTCTGGTCTCAGAATACCAAAATTGTGCTCGTCTGTAAAATAACAAAAATAAATAATATATATATGGTGGCTTGACACCCCTTGCAGGGGTTGCGCCGCTTCTTGGAAGCTCTCTAGATCCTATTTATAGGGGGATCAGCCCTTTCCCTTTAATTTTTATATTTTCTTGCAAATTTCGCTCCATTTTTTCCTATTCTTCGTTTCTTCCTTCCATTTATCAATTCCTACTTTGTGCAAATCTTCTTTAACTTCCTTAATCCAGGTTGACCGTGGCCTTCCTCTTCTTCTGTATCCTGGGTCCCATTTTAGTGTTATAGATATTGGTGTTTCTGTATCAGCTCTCATTACATGCCCTAGCCATTTCGCTCTTTGTTGTTTTATTTTCTTGGTGATATCTTCACCTTCTAGCTCCTGTAGTATTTCTGTATTCATTCTTATTCTGTACTCATCATCTCCTATTTTAATCCCTCCTAGGATTGATCTTCAAATTTTCCTTTCTGCTATTCTGAGCTGTTCTTCCTCTCTTTGTGTCATTGTTAGTGTCTCAGCGCCATATAGCATTATTGGTCTTATCAATGTCTTATATATTTTAATTTTTGTTACTTTTGACAGTTCCTTATTTTTTAGTAAATATTAGTTTAAATTTTTGCTGCAAAAAAATTTTCTGCAATTTCTGCTTCTCTCTCTCCTGTGTTTGTTATTATTATACCTAGGTACTTAAATTTTGTAACTTCTTCAAATTCGTAATCTCCTATTTTTACTTGCTTGCATTGATTATGTTTGCCGAATCTCATGTATTTTGTTTTTTCCTTATTTATTTCTAGCCCCATATCTCTTCCCTCTCCCACTATTTCTTCCAGCGACTTTTTTAATAGTTCTCTATTTTTTTGCTATAATGACGATGTCGTCCGCGTATGCTATTAGTTGCGTTCCTTTATTCCTGATTGAGTTTTTGTTTATCGACTTCGGCACCTTGTTACGTTCCATTTTTGCCTTATTACTTTTTTCTTAAACTTATTTTTCTACTTCTTTGCTTCTCCCTAAAATCTATTTTTGTTGTAGATATTAGTTGACTAAATTTCTGCATTTCTTACCTTAATTTTATTATTTTGTTTTTTTGGTAATACTTAATATTGTACTAATAATTTAAAATCATTCTGTTTCTTTTTTAATTTCAATTTCAGGTTAAGCACGTTGCTTTGTTTTGACTCTTTAATAAGTAACCGCATGCCGTGAATTTAGCTTCTGTTTAGTTCCACTTTAGCTCACCTTGTTTATTGCTATTTTTATGATTAAGATTTTAGTTACCTTTACATTTATTTATTTTGGGATCTTTCCTTCTTGTCATTTATTTTCTTATCGACCAATATTCAATTGTAAATTATTTTCTTAATTTCATACTGTCGGTAAGGTAGGGTCCCTTGCTATCTTGTCATTGTTTTAGTGTAGATGTCGCCAGAAGGTGATATGTTTAGCGGCTGAGACTGAAATAATTTGAATGTAATTGAAGAATGCACGAATTTACCTGTTGAGTTTTAAAGTAACGACTTTGAACAAATGATTCGAGTCGCGATTGAGAATTAAAAAAAAAGTGATCTTCAAGTCGGAAGGTCGAGCTATTCATTATTTTATTACTGCGTTGTTGAATTTAGTTCATTTGGATTGCTAAATAATACAGTTTAACTGGATTGGAGAGTAGTGTCGACCACTTTTGAATAATTGATTATTCAGCGGTTTATCCGGATCTCTTTTCGACAGGAATTTCATAACTTTTTCTACCTTAAAGCCGCCTAAGAACTCAGGTAATTCATGCATTTATTATTGAAAAGTAAAACTAGTTTATTTGTGGTAATTCTTTTGTTTGGAATTATTTTGGATTCAGTTTTGTCTCGCCGCCAGACACGAACCTAATTGTGATTTCTATTTCAGGCTTTTTATTTTTAGTTTTATTGTTCTGTCTTCCTCTTGTACTGTTCGTCGTTTACGTTTTGGGCTGGTTGCCTTTCGGTGACGTGTCGTGAGGTCCTAGTTATAGTCCTGGATAGAGGAGTTGGAATTATTGAGGAAAGGATTCGTGGTACCACGTGGAACGGAGGTGACGTCACGAGCACACCTGTGACGCCCGCCATTTTGGATGTGATGTGTTGCCGCCAATATTCCAAGTGAAGTTATCCAGCTACTGGACCAGATTCACAGCTAAGCCCAAATATCTTTAGTATTGTTTTCGTCTGTTTTATGTATTTAGAGTCACATTTAAAATTTACTTGTATTAGAATTTACGGCATTGAATTGCATATATTTTATCATAGTTTACATATTTACATTTGATTAATACTCGTAGAATATTGTACAAATTCAGTTAAGGTTTTGTTTTTATTTATTCACTTAGTATTGACAGTGTTGTCGCAAGTTGTGTAGCTTGTGTATGAAGAAGTTGTTAGGTCTGCGAGTGAATTTGCGTTAATTTGGTGTTGCGCCGCGTATCGCGTTTCATTGGCCATCGGATCGTAATACGACGTTTCGCGCTACATTATCGTGTTTTCCGCCAGGTTTTTACCTTTTTACCTCTTTCGCAGTCCTAGTTGCTCCGGTAGAACACAGCGACCCAGCTTCTTTTGGGTTAGATTTATTTCTTATTTATTGCTGAGTGAATCTTAATTGGATTTCTGAATTTAGTTGTCTTTAATTTAATTTAATCTTTGTTATCATTTTCACATGTAGTTAAGCATAAATTTTTAATATAGCCGTAATTCTATTATTAAATATTTGATATTTCTTTACGTTACAAAAACTGACATCCCTACGTACCTTGCGAGCCACCCTGCTTCCTGAACGCCTAGTATTTTTTTCTAGTTCCAGTACCTTCGTGGTTGGGTATCGCTGGCAACAAAAACAACCACGTGGCGCCCTATATTTATTTTAGTTTGTTTTGACTTCGAAATTCACTTTTTTTGTGAATCGAACCCCCCCTATCTCCACTGATACAATTGGCTAGCCGCCTCCATCTTATGGAGCAAAATTGGACGTTATAAATTGGCACCCTGACGTGGGACTTTCTTGTATTGGCTCGCATTCTCGTATTATTTTGCGTTGCTCGAGTTGTTTTGCGTGTGTTTATTTTCTTCTATTGTAAAATTCTATCGTATCCATTTAGTTTCGGTAGTTAGTTAATTAGTTCATTACTTAGTTAGTTATTTAGGATAGTAGGCACATGTAGAATTAATTTTTTTGGTGAGCTATATTTTTTTTGGAAATTAATTGTTGTCGTATTTTAGTATTTTGGGTTTATTACTTTAGTTTTTTTTAATGTAATTTCAGACATCAATTTATTATTCGGAATAAATTATATTAGTTGGGATTGACTATAGTTTATTTTTTTGTGTAGTTTAATTAATCGTGATGGACACGAAAGTAGATATTAATCGTTTATCCAGGGATGAACTTATTTATGAGTTAAAAGTTCGCGGCGTTGAAGATTTTGGTGCAGTAGACTCATTGAGGCGAACTCTTCGAACTTTGTTGCGTCTTGAGAAAAATTCTTTTTTTGTGTTACCGAATTACCCTTTTACGTTTGAGCAAGATCATGACGCACTTCAGAATCAAATTAAAGAGATAGTTGAGTTAATAACTGCTTTTTCGGATACTAAATCATCACCAGCATATAAGAAAATTGAGACTAAAATTTCTCATTCATTAGGTCGGATAAATCGTTCGGAGACGACAGTTGATACGCAAATAAAACAACGTTCACAAATTTTGCTCAAATTAGTCACTTTAGAATCGGACTTGAAAACAAAAGCTAAGAGGGCCAAACATTCTTCGACAATAGTTAGTGAGCTTCTAACTCATTCGGTTGCAGAATTAAAGTTGTCTGATCAGGATTCTGGTTCATCTGAGTCAGAAATAGAAGCCGAAATATCCCGTTCAGTAGTCGGAACAAAATCGGTACCAGTTTCAAAATGGGCATTAAAGTTTACAGGTGATTTGAGATTGATGTCGTTGAATTCATTTTTAGATAGGGTTGAGGAATTGCGTTGCGCTCGTCACGTGAGTAAATTAGAACTCCTCTCGTCCGCGATTGATCTTTTTGAAGGGAATGCACGTATTTGGTATCGGGAAAATAAACATTTATTCAAAACATGGGATGAATTAGTTTTGAGTTTAAAGTTAGAATTTTTACCGGTCAATTATGAGGAGAAATTATTGGATGAAATCAAGCGCCGTACGCAAGGGCCAAATGAGTCAATAGGAATCTATGTTGCCGTCATGTCCACCCTGTTTTCGCGATTAGAAACTAAGGTTTCAGAAGATTTTAAAGTGCATATGCTTATGAGAAATATTTTACCGTTTTATCAGACCCAATTAGCGTTAATTGATGTTCGATCAGTAGCAGAGCTACTTAAGTTGTGTCGTCGCATGGATAAGCGTAGAGAATCGGTCGAACAGTTCGTTCCCCCGCCGCGTCAAAACCAGTCAATAGAGCCAGATTTAGCTTACGTCCAGTATACGCAACCGTCGACCTCATCTCGCAGTGCGAATTTTCCGCGTGAAACTTCAGGACGGAGAAATATCGATATGGTTCAGCACAATAATCGGCCATGTTGGAATTGTGGTCAAGTAGGCCATCTTGCCGCTAATTGTCGTGCGCCTCACAAACGACATTGCTATAAGTGTGGGAAGCCGAATGTGACAGTGAGAACTTGCGCAACTTGCAATTCGGGAAACGAGCGTCGGATGCCGTAGGAGACCGTCTACGTCATCACGAGGATTCTTTGTCGGTCATTAATAATGTTCGTTTAGATTTTATTTTAGCACACGCAGAAGGTGATGAACGACCTTATTTGGAGATTTTTATTTTTGAGAAATCATTTCTTGGACTTTTGGATTCAGGTGCATCGTGCACCATTGTAGGAAAACCGGGTTGGGAATTGTTGAAACATTTAAACTTGAGCTTGAATAAATCAATTTCACATTGTACGGTTGCGAATGGACAACGTTGTGAAAGTATCGGTACAATTTCGGTTCCAGTTAGATTACGCGATCAAGTGAAAATTGTAGATATGTTAGTGGTCCCTGAATTACCACAGTTATTAATACTAGGAGCAAACTTTTGGCGAATTATGGGAATTGTTCCGGATTTACGTCGCGGAGAATGGACGTTTTCAGACGCACCATCGATAGCTACTGTGTCGGTCAACGCTATTAACTCTCGTACCAGTTTAAGCACCGAGTAACAAAACCAGTTGAAGAAATTGGTAGACAAAATTTTCGCGAATATGGGCGCAGATAAGATAGGATGTACGGATAAGGTGGAACTGAAAATACAGACTGATAGCGAACCCATTAAACAGCGCTATTATCCAATCTCACCTGCGGTTCAGAAACATGTTGATGAAGAACTAGATTTTATGCTCGCGAATGGTATTGTTGAAAAATCGGATAGTCCTTGGTCTTCTCCTATATTATTAGTACCAAAGAAAGACGGAACGTTTAGATTTTGTGTGGATTTTCGGAAAGTAAATAAGGTTACGCGACGAGACGCTTACCCAATACCGTATGTTTCGGATACTCTGGACAGGTTACGTGACGCGAAATACTTGACGTCTCTAGATATTAAATCCGCATATTGGCAAATACCCGTTGCTGCTGATTCCAAGCAGTATACTGCGTTTACGGTTCCGAATCGTGGACTTTTTCAATTTTGTCGCATGCCATTTGGGCTCCATAACGCTCCAGCGACATGGCAGCGATTTATAAATCAAGTAATCGGGTCAGATTTAGAGCCACATGTGTTCGTATATCTTGACGATATTGTTATAGTGACACAAACGTTTGAGAAACATATTCAAATTTTGGAGGAAGTTTCATCGCGTCTCATTAATGCAGGATTAACGTTAGGTAGAGATAAATGTCAGTTTTGTCGAGACGAATTACGTTATTTAGGTTACGTCGTGAATGAGCGTGGACTTCATGTTGATCCGGAGAAAGTGCGTGCTATTTTGGACATCCCTGTACCTAAGTCGGTCTCGGATGTACGTAGGTTAGTTGGTATGGCATCGTGGTACCGTAGGTTTGTGCCGCACTTTTCTACTGTACTCGCTCCACTCACAAACTTATTGCGGAAGAACTCTTCTTTTAATTGGAATTCAGATTGTGATAGTTCTTGGGCTAAAATAAAGAATTGTTTAGTTTCCGCACCGATTTTGACATGCCCTGATTATAGTCGAGAATTTATTCTCCAAACGGATGCGTCTAATTTTGGTCTTGGTGCTGTTTTAAGTCAGCAATACGATGATGGGGAAAAAGTTGTGTATTATTTGTCTCGTTCCTTGACGCGCCAAGAGAGAAACTTCTCCACTACCGAGAAGGAACTATTAGCTTTATTGTGGGCTGTGGAAAAACTTCGTCCGTACCTAGAAGGTACACAATTCACTGCCGTTACTGATCACTATTCCCTGTTGTGGTTACATAAACTTGAGAATCCATCGGGTAGGCTTGCGCGTTGGGCAGTTCGTCTTCAGCAATATGATTTTAAAGTAGTGCACCGTAAGGGCAAAGAACATGTTGTTCCGGACGCCTTATCGAGATCAGTACCTGTATCAGTTGAATTATCGGATTTTGAGGATAAGTGGTTAGATAAATTATTTCGTTCGGTATCGGATAATCCCGGAAAATATCCTGATTTTCGCATTAGTAGGGGCAAATTGTATAAGTTTGTAAAATCGGACTATTCGGATCTCGCTGGTGAGGACTCCCAATGGAAGTTAGTTATCCCTAAAAGTAGGAGAAAAGAATTGATTGCGAAATGTCACGATCCTCCTGTCAGTGGTCATTTAGGTATGTACAAAATATTTAATCGGTTGGCGCAAAGTTACTATTGGCCAAAAATGCGATCGGACGTTGCGGATTACGTACGGAAATGTGTAGTGTGTATTAGGTCCAAACCTGAACAAAAAGCTCCTACGGGACGAATGGGCGGACATTCTCAAATTAGTAGGCCTTGGGAAGTCATCTGCACGGATATTGTCGGTCCTCTACCACGATCGTCTAAAGGTTTCTCGTATATTCTTGTAGTTTCAGATTGTTTTAGTAAATTTTCGCTTTGTTTTCCACTTCGGAAAGCATCGGCAGTGAGTATTGTACGTCATTTAGAGAATGATGTTTTCCTTTTGTTTGGTGTGCCGCGTAAGATTATCTCGGATAATGGGAAACAATTCAAGTCAAAGGAGTATGCCAAATTATTGTCCTCATATGGTGTTAAACCTGCGTATACGTCACTGTATCTTCCTCAAGCGAACCCTACGGAACGAGTTAATCGCGTTATTAAAACTATGTTAATTTCCTTCGTGTCGGAAAACCATCGCTTATGGGACGAATATTTGCCAAAGGTGACTTGCGCACTTCGTACTGCTAAAAATGAAGTGACAGGGTTAACCCCCTATTTTATAAATTTCGGTCGTGAAGCTAGGTTGCTAGGGAATGAAGCTGATGAGGAAATTTCAGATTCCGAGGAAATTCAATGCGTTAGGGATAAGGACAAAATCATAGAGAGATCTTGTAATTTTAGAAAGCTATATAAAGACGTTAGGATAAGGCTACAAAAAGCGTACGTGAAATCAAAAACGAGGTATGATTTACGACATCGAGAAATCGCATTTTATCCTAACCAGATGGTGTGGAGGAAAAATTTTGTATTGTCGGATGCAGCAAAATATTATACGGCCAAATTGGCAGAAAAATATGTAGGGCCTTTTCTAATTGATAAAAGACTTTCCACCGATACTTATCAATTGAAAAATTTAGATGGGAGTAATCTTCAGGGAACTTGGAGTAGTGAACATTTGAAAGCGCACCCGGATAATGACTTGGATTAACGATTTTTGGTTTTGCTAGTAATTGGTTTTATCTTCTTTCCCTTCAGTATTTTTTTGTTTACGTGCCTCTTTTTTTGCATAGTGTTAGTTAGCGGTTCTGGTTTACTTCTTCTGTACTTCGTTCAAATTGAAAATTTTCAAGTAAATTTTCTCAAGTGGTGAGGGGAGAGTTGTTACGTTCCATTTTTGCCTTATTACTTTTTTCTTAAACTTATTTTTCTACTTCTTTGCTTCTCCCTAAAATCTATTTTTGTTGTAGATATTAGTTGACTAAATTTCTGTATTTCTTACCTTAATTTTATTATTTTGTTTTTTTGGTAATACTTAATATTGTACTAATAATTTAAAATCATTCTGTTTCTTTTTTTAATTTCAATTTCAGGTTAAGCACGTTGCTTTGTTTTGACTCTTTAATAAGTAACCGCATGCCGTGAATTTAGCTTCTGTTTAGTTCCACTTTAGCTCACCTTGTTTATTGCTATTTTTATGATTAAGATTTTAGTTACCTTTACATTTATTTATTTTGGGATCTTTCCTTCTTGTCATTTATTTTCTTATCGACCAATATTCAATTGTAAATTATTTTCTTAATTTCATACTGTCGGTAAGGTAGGGTCCCTTGCTATCTTGTCATTGTTTTAGTGTAGATGTCGCCAGAAGGTGATATGTTTAGCGGCTGAGACTGAAATAATTTGAATGTAATTGAAGAATGCACGAATTTACCTGTTGAGTTTTAAAGTAACGACTTTGAACAAATGATTCGAGTCGCGATTGAGAATTAAAAAAAAAGTGATCTTCAAGTCGGAAGGTCGAGCTATTCATTATTTTATTACTGCGTTGTTGAATTTAGTTCATTTGGATTGCTAAATAATACAGTTTAACTGGATTGGAGAGTAGTGTCGACCACTTTTGAATAATTGATTATTCAGCGGTTTATCCGGATCTCTTTTCGACAGGAATTTCATAACTTTTTCTACCTTAAAGCCGCCTAAGAACTCAGGTAATTCATGCATTTATTATTGAAAAGTAAAACTAGTTTATTTGTGGTAATTCTTTTGTTTGGAATTATTTTGGATTCAGTTTTGTCTCGCCGCCAGACACGAACCTAATTGTGATTTCTATTTCAGGCTTTTTATTTTTAGTTTTATTGTTCTGTCTTCCTCTTGTACTGTTCGTCGTTTACGTTTTGGGCTGGTTGCCTTTCGGTGACGTGTCGTGAGGTCCTAGTTATAGTCCTGGATAGAGGAGTTGGAATTATTGAGGAAAGGATTCGTGGTACCACGTGGAACGGAGGTGACGTCACGAGCACACCTGTGACGCCCGCCATTTTGGATGTGATGTGTTGCCGCCAATATTCCAAGTGAATTTATCCAGCTACTGGACCAGATTCACAGCTAAGCCCAAATATCTTTAGTATTGTTTTCGTCTGTTTTATGTATTTAGAGTCACATTTAAAATTTATTTGTATTAGAATTTACGGCATTGAATTGCATATATTTTATCATAGTTTACATATTTACATTTGATTAATACTCGTAGAATATTGTACAAATTCAGTTAAGGTTTTGTTTTTATTTATTCACTTAGTATTGACAGTGTTGTCGCAAGTTGTGTAGCTTGTGTATGAAGAAGTTGTTAGGTCTGCGAGTGAATTTGCGTTAATTTGGTGTTGCGCCGCGTATCGCGTTTCATTGGCCATCGGATCGTAATACGACGTTTCGCGCTACATTATCGTGTTTTCCGCCAGGTTTTTACCTTTTTACCTCTTTCGCAGTCCTAGTTGCTCCGGTAGAACACAGCGACCCAGCTTCTTTTGGGTTAGATTTATTTCTTATTTATTGCTGAGTGAATCTTAATTGGATTTCTGAATTTAGTTGTCTTTAATTTAATTTAATCTTTGTTATCATTTTTACATGTAGTTAAGCATAAATTTTTAATATAGCCGTAATTCTATTATTAAATATTTGATATTTCTTTACGTTACAAAAACTGACATCCCTACGTACCTTGCGAGCCACCTTGCTTCCTGAACGCCTAGTATTTTTTTCTAGTTCCAGTACCTTCGTGGTTGGGTATCGCTGGCAACAAAAACAACCACGTGGCGCCCTATATTTATTTTAGTTTGTTTTGACTTCGAAATTCACTTTTTTTGTGAATCGAACCCCCCCTATCTCCACTGATACAATTGGCTAGCCGCCTCCATCTTATGGAGCAAAATTGGACGTTATAACCTTTTCCAGCGCTATATTGAAGAGAGTGGCTGATAGCGCATCACCTTGTCTTACTCCTTTAGTTGTTTTAATCTCTTTTGTCTCTCCTATTCTGGACTTTATACTTACCCTAGCATTGTTCATGGTCATTTTGGTAAGCCTGCGCAATTTTGCTTCTATTCCCAGTTCTTCTAGTGCCTTCATCAGTTTTTCTCTTCGTATACTGTCAAACGCTTGCTTGAAGTCTATGAACAGCATTTCAATATTTATTTTAGCATTGTGGGTTTTTTCTATTATTTGTTTTAGAGTGTGAATTGCGTCCGTCGTAGATTTTCCCTACACAAAATCACATTGGTAATGCCCTATTTTATTTTTTGTTGCTTTTGCTAATCTTTTCTGGATGATTGTTGAAAGTATTTTGTATGTCGTGTTAAGAAGTGTTATTCCTCTGTGGTTTTTGCACTCTTTGGGGTCACCTTTCTTATATATTGTTACTATCTGTCCCAATTCCCAGTCTTTGGGCATTATTTCTTCTCTCCAAATTCTTGCTATTAATTTATGTGTCTGCTTGATTAGTATATTTCCTCCGTATTTTAATAGTTCGCCATTGATACCATCTTTACCCGGTTGTTTTCCATTCTTACAAGCATTAATCACATCTTTCACTTCTTGTATTGTTGGCTCTCCTATTATATCTTCGTTTTCTTCTTCGCTGTCGTTATTGTCTTCTTGGTTTTCCTCTTGCGTGTTTTCTCCTGCCTCGTTTAACAGTTCTCTGAAGTATTCTTCCCATACCTTCTTGCATTGTTCTTCTGATTCTATTATTTTTCCATTTTTGTCTTTTATGCTGCTGCCTATATTTATTTTATTGGTTTTCCTCTGGTTTTTTATTTTTTGATAAAAACTCTTCGTGTTCTTATTAGTGTTGTCTTTTTCTATGTCATTGATCATTTCTCCTACCCATTCCCTTTTGCATTTTCTTCTTACTTTCTTGCATTCTTTCTTAATTTTTTCATATTCCTCTTTGTCCTCTTTTAGTTCCGTTTGCATCCATTTTATTCGTGCCTTAACTTTTCTTTCCGTTAACTTTTTACATTCTTCATTATACCACTCTTTCTTCTTTTCAGCTTTTTGTTTTCCTAGCTTTTTATCCGCTGTCATTATTATATTCTTTTTTAGTCCGTCCCACATCTCATCTACACTTTGTCTGTTTGAAGTTCTGTTCTTTCTTATGTTTATTTCTATCTCTTCCATATATTCTTCCCTTTCTTGTTCTCTGTTTAGTTTCTTTATATCCCACTTGTCTGGTTTATTTTTTTGCATTTTCTTCCTTTTGATTTTCTGCTTTGTTGTCGCGGTGACCATGTAGTGATCCGAGTCGGCACATGCTCCTCTGTATGTTCTTACGTCTCTGATAGTTATTTCCCATCTTTTAGCGATGAGTACATGATCTATTTGTGAGCATTTACTGTTGTCTCCAGATGTCCATGTGATTTTGTGTTGTCTCGGGTGTTCAAACTTTGTGCTACTAATTATCATGTTGTTTGCCGCTGCTAGATTACATATTCTTTGCCCATTGTTGTTAGTTTTGTTGTGTATTGTGTATCTTCCTGCTATGTATTCCTCCTTTCCGATCTGTGCGTTTAGATCTCCAAGTACAATTACTATATCTTCTTTTGCTATCTTGTCTAGTTCTCCTTCCATTTCTTCATAAAACCTTTCCTTTTCATCATTCTTCGCGTTCTCTGTTGGTGCATAAACATTTAATATTGACAGGTTGCGTGGCCTCGCTTTAACTCTTATATATGCTAGCCTTTCATTTATGGGGGTGAATTGTAGCATATGATCTTTTATCTTGTTTGCAATTATAAATGCCACCCCAAATTGCCCTTGTCTGTCGTTTCCTGAGAATAGTAGTGTGTGGCTCTTGTAGTTTATTTGTCCGCTTCCTTTCCACCTTGTCTCTTGAATTGCTGCTATTGTTATATCATATTTTCCCAGTTCACTACATATTTCTAGTATTTTCCCCTCTTCTAACATTGTTCTTATGTTCCAGGTACAAATCTTTGTATATTTATGTTTCTTTCTGTTTTTCTTTTTCTTTTTTTGCTTTGATTACCTACTTCCTTGCCCCCTCGGCCAAAACCGAGGGGAGTTTCTCGTTTTTTGTATCATTTTTCTCTATAAGTTTGTTATCAACTGTGTTCCATTCGTACCAGATTTCACCTATTTTAATTTTCCTGTATCCCATTTTTACTGAGCTTTTCTTTTCTTTTTCTTGTTTATAGATTTGTAATATTTCTTTTTGTATTTTCTTATCTTCTTTTGTGAGGTCGTTCTCAATGTACACTTTTGTTCCAGTTAATTTATTCTTGTTTTTCATTATTTCTATTTTGTTTTCCCAAGTGTCTATTGTCGCCACTGTATGTTGCCATTCCACTCAAATAAATAAATAAATAATAATAATATCATTAACTTTTTAACAAATAATGATGCAGTTACAGAATATAGAGGATTGTCTACTTACATCATTTACTTACTGATTTCATAAAATAAAACATTTCTTAAAATGACACTTACTATCAAAGTCAGTGTATTGCAAGGTTAAAGAGCACTACTCTGGTTTAATGCTTCTTCTTTTCTTGCAAATACCACATTTGCACACTATGAGTGAAATTTTGCTTGATTTCACTGTATGATAATATTTTAGAAGAAAAATTTTATTAGGTCTTGAAATTATTTTTAATAGTTCAAAACACATTTCTTCACTCCTCTTCTTTTGTAACGTCTAACGTGACAGCTTCGAACGTGATTTTTTACTTTCTTATACACAGTATATGGAAGTATTGGAATCGTGAAAAAAATTGTTGACGAGATTTTCGCGGAAATACATGTTTTGAGGTCCACTGAATCTGTTTTGATCATTTTCTCAATGATGTCTGTGTGTGTGGATGGATGGATGGATGGATGGATGGATGGATGGATGGATGGCTGGATGTGTGTCCGGTCGTGCAATATCTCATGAACGAGATAAGATTTGTTAACGAAACTTGGTAATTATAAGTTTCATGAAAATACGAAGAGCTGAGTTGATTTTGAATGAAATTGAAAAACCGGAAGAGGAAGTTTACTGGACACACAAAACAATAAATTCCATTTATTTAAAAAATGGAATCAGTTACGAAAAAAAGTTTCAAATAAAAGATGTTAGCAAAAATATTTGGAACATAAAATGTTATTTGCAATTTTCCTGTATATGCGTCTAATTTTGAGAAAAACTAATTTATATATTTAATAATATATTTCAATAATCATAGTAGCAATAGAAACAAAAAACAAAAACATGTTTAACATTTATATGTCAAATAATAATTGTCAAACGCAAGGAGCAAGTCATAAGTGTTCAATTCAGCGTTTTTAATATGAAATATGCTGTGTATAAGAAAGTCGTGTGGTGCCCACACCAGATTTTTTTAAATTTGATTTTACTGTATGTTATTACCAAGGACAAATTTTGCATGGTTTTACTATATACTTTAACAAACTATTTGTCTAATTGACGTTTTGTCTTAAAATTTTTATATAAACATGAAATCTATTGAAAAAAGTTCTAAACATGTGTAACCACACATCTAAAACCTAAATCAACTTACAAAATTTCTCCAACTTGTCAAGATATTTAAATAATTCTATCAAAAATTTCCATGTATAATGTCAAAAGTGACAAATTAGGTCTATGTTTTTAAAACTTAGATTCTGTATATAAGAGATAATATTGTTTATTAACCATAGATTTATTAAATAGACATTTTGTTTTTAAAATCTTTCACATAAACATGAAATCAATTGAAAACTGTTCAAAAGATATATCCATATTGTATAAAAATGATTCGTCGAAAGTGATTGACAGGTTTACAAAATTTAGGCTTACGGTCATGCATAGCAATGCGTGCATTCTTCGATCATTGAAAATATGCAAAGTTTTTAATTTTGTACACGCGGACTATACTTTCGAAAAATCTTAAATCCAAACATTTTTTAAATCCTAGAAAAAAAAATCATAACAATCGCGCAAACCATTTTGGCTATAGCCGTGGCTAAAATTTGGTTGCCGTCCAAATGAATCTATAGTGAATTAAGCTTATTAGTTGATGACACTAGTGTATAAGTAAATCTTTTAAGAACGTATACTTTTAACGGCTCTAGTGCTTTCAATGTGTATATCATACGAATTTTTTTATTATACCCGTATCATACTTCTGCAAATAGAACGGGAAAGCAACATTTTCATTGTAACTAATTTCAAAATTTTATATATTTATATATAAATATATCATCACGCCTTCTACCGATTACTGGGTAGGCACCCTACCGAAGCAGATCTCGGTAAGTGATATATTTTTGCGCGTGAAGTGCAGTTACCAGCCGTCGAATCACGGCCCCCAAAGATGTTAGTGGAGGGAGAGCCACAGGAGTAGTATTAATGTGGTGAAAATTTTAGTCGGCAGTGGGAATCGAACCAGGGTTCTCAGGATTCACAGGCCGTCACGAAACCACTGTTCCACCTATTTCATATTTAAAAATTTTATGTGTATGATTTGAGGTAATATCGTTCACATCGAGACAGGTTAGCATTTGTTGTTTAAGTTACTATGTAAATTAGTTGTTTTTAAATTTGTTGTTATGTTGTTGCTTAGCAACTTTAAAACACGTCGTGTTTTAATGTAGCATTTTCGCACGCTTTTAGTTTGTTGCAGAAGGAATAGTATGTAGGAATAATAACAAGATCATTTAGGCTATTTTTTTCAGTAAAAATAGTAATCCTTCTAATTAAAAAATATAACTTTATTTCATCCCCGCCACACTCCCCTTATAGTTTTATTTAACTAATCATAGAATGATGTGTATGTCACCCTCCTTACTGTATTGACCATAATTTCATGAACCATCACAACCGAGATATCGTTCCGATTTGATCAAGTAATTTATTAAAAACATATGATGATATGTCTGCTGAGACATGCGTCCATAGGTTGGAGAAACGCATGGCTTAACTAAATAAATAAAAATACAAAAAAAATGCATCGTCATGCATACAAATAGTCAGGTATTAAGTAATAAATAGCAATCGAAATTAATTTATTCATCATTAAATTTATTGTAAGCGAAGTGGTACTGATACTGGTAATTTATAATCAGTCATTATATCCCGAATTCGTAATTTAGTTCATTAAATTTGACATGTCTGGCTTATTCACAATATTTTGCTTTAAAAAGTGTTTGATTACATAATAATTTGATAAAAATTTTATTTGCAATTATCATGTACGAAATCACTTTTTTAACAGCAAAATGTTATAAAAAGCCATGCAGGCATGTCAAATTTAATAGTTTTAATTCTTTTACACGAATGGTGAACATAAAGATTGTTTCTTGAATCCACAGTAAATAAATTTGATTGTTACTTTTGCATTTTTGTCAAATAATAATAATAATAACAATTTTATTTAGCAACCGTGTAGCCGAAGCTGATCTTACACGTAACTTTACATTTATATGATGTAATCATATGTACAGGAAGCATATAAAATAAAATTGAAAATTATACATTTTATTATTTGGAAAATAGCTAGTCATACGAATTGCATGTTCAAAACAAAGCAAATCGGTTACATAGAAAACATAGAATTTGTTGTATAGAAAATGATTTAATATATAGCAACTTTAATATTCTTCATATGGAAGAAAAAATGTAACTGAAACAGCGCTTAAAAAGACTTTCTTTACAGAACAAAATTATTCATAAACAAATTATTTAAAGCTAAATATTTTTTTAATTAACTGTGTGATATATTCCGAAAATTGCATCTCACTATCCACGATAAGACCCAAGTTTTTCTGTGAAACTTTAATTTTGATTTTAATATTATTCATGTGAATATTTATAATATTTCTATCCAGAAGATGTTCACGAACGTTTTTATTGCCAAATAGCGTCGGAGCAGATTTGCTTTCATTAATAAATAATCAATTATTTTCAGCATAATTCGATAAATTTGCTAAATCTTTATTGATTGCAGACATAGCATAATCTTTTGGAAGGAATGGACTATAAATTTTCGTGTCATCTGCGTAAACATGCACATTGCATCCATTAACACATTTGCAGAGATCATAAGTGTACAGAGAGAAAAACAGAAGGCCACAAATAGAACCTTACGACATACTGATACTGCACTTTAGACAATAATTTTTATGATGGGGTAATGGCTCAGTGGTATCAAGTCGGCCTGTCGATCCTAAGAACCCTGGTGCGATCCCCATAGCCGATAAACATTTTCAACAATTTAAAATTACCCCTGTGGTTTCCCCACCACTAACATCTTTGGGCTGTGACTTAGCTGCCGGTAACCGCACTTCACGCGCATATATATATATATATATATATATATATATATATATATATATATATATATATATATATATATATATATAACACATACCGAGATCTGCTTCGGCAGAGTGCCACACCCAGTAATGGGTAAAAGGCGTGATGATATATTTATTTATTTATAAGTCAAAGTTTGTAGATTTTTTTCGTAAGCTTATGATCCAGATGAACTCTTGAAATCTGATAGACGTACCTAGATGCTTCCTAATGAAGTTTTCAGTAGAAGATTTCATATTACATAAACAATTTACAACCATCTGTTTATTTATATCTTCTAAAGTTCAAACAAAGTTGAAGTATTAAGATTTTATTTTATTCTATTTTTTTTTATGATTTTATTAATTTTATGACAATTTTATTATTCCCCCATATTCTGTAACTAGATCATTATCTGTTAATGATCGATAATTAATGGCAATCCTTTTTTTTATGATTAATCTGCAGATTACCACCATTTCGGCATTCTGTGATCAAAATCATTAGCTCTGTTACTTTTATTTTACGTTTATGCGTTTTGATCTCGTTCGAAACTCCCGGTATAAAAATATTATTTTTAACCAAACTTTTTGCGAAATTGTCAGTCAGCTGTCTTATTATTTTTATAAGAAAAGCTACGTATATTAGTAAACAAAATGCATGAATATAATACAAAAATGTAAGAATAAATTTTTCTGGTCTCAGAATACCAAAATTGTGCTCGTCTGTAAAATAACAAAAATAAATAAATAAATAATAATAATATCATTAACTTTTTAACAAATAATGATGCTGTTACAGAATATAGGGGATTGTCTACTTACATCATTTACTTACTGATTTCATAAAATAAAACATTTCTTAAAATGACACTTACTATCAAAGTCAGTGTATTGCAAGGTTAAAGAGCACTACTCTGGTTTAATGCTTCTTCTTTTCTTGCAAATACCACATTTGCACACTATGAGTGAAATTTTGCTTGATTTCACTGTATGATAATATTTTCGAAGAAAAATTTTATTTGGTCTTGAAATCATTTTTAATAATTCAAAACACATTTTTCCAGACCTCTGTTGCTGAAAACTATCTAACTTGTCCTGAAATTTAAATATTTGTCTAAAACGTTTCTTTTGTAACATCAAAAGTGACAGCTTCGAACGTCATATTTTTTTTAAATTTGGTTTTACTGTATGTTTTGCTTGGTTTTACTATATACTTTAACAAACTATTTATCAAATTAACGTTTTATCTTTAAAAAAATATATGAACATAAAATCAATTGAAAACAGTTCTAAAATCTAAATCAATTTACAATATTTCTCCAACTTGTCTAGATATTTAAATAATTCTTTCTAAAATTTTCATGTGTAATGTCAAAACTGACAATTTAGGTCTCTGATTTTCAAAACTTAAATTCTGTATGTAAGATGTAATGTTGTTTATTAAGCATAGATTTATCAAATAGACGTTTTGTCTTTAGAAACTTTTATATAAATATGAAATCAATTGAAAACTGTTCAATGCATATATCCTCAATCCTCCAATACCGAAATCAAATTAGAAAATTTCTCCAACTTTCCTAGAAATTGCAATAATTGTATATAAATGTTTCATGTGAAACGTCAAAAGTGATTGACAGGTTTGCAAAATTTAGGCTTACGGTCATGCATAGCAACGCATGCATTCTTCTATCATTGAAAATATGCAAAAAATTTCATTAACTACACGCGGACTATACTTTCGAAAAATCTGAAATACTCCCGGCACTGGCCCCAAACATTTTTTAAATCCTAGAAAAAACAATCACAACAATCGCACAAACTATTTAGGCTATAACCGTGGCTAAAGTTTGGTTGCCACCCAGATGAATCTATAGTGAATGAAGCTTATTAGTATAGGTTGATAGTTGATGACACTAGTGTATAAGTAAGTCTTTTAAGAACGTATGCTTTTAACGGCTCTAGTGCTTTCAACATGTATAGCATACGATTTGTTTTTATTATACCTGTATCATACTCTGGCAAATAGAGCGGGAAAGCAATATTTTCATTGTAACTAATTTCAAAATTCTAAATAAATAAATATATATATATATATATATATATCATCACGCCTTCTACCCATTATTGGGTGTGGCACCCTGCCGAAGCAGATCTCGGTAAGTGATATATATTTGCGAGTGAAGTGCGGTTACCAGCCGTCAAATCACGGCCCCCAAATATGTTGGTGGAGGGAGAGCCAGAGGAGTAGTATTAATGTGGTGAAAATGTTTGTCGGCAGTGGGAATCGAACCAGGGTTCTCAGGATTCACAGGCCGACACGATACCACTGTGCCACCTACTCTATATTTAAACATTTTATGTGTAAGATTTGAGGTAATATCATTCACATCAAGATAGATTAGCATTTGTTGTTTAAGTTACTATGTGAATTAGTTGTTTTGTAATTTGTTGTAATGTTGTTGTTGCTTAGCAACTTTAAAACACGTTGTGTTTCAATGTAGCATTTTCGCACGCTTTTAGTTTGTTGAAGACGGACTAGTATGTAGGAATAATAAAAACGACTTTTTATTTTTTTCTAATTAAAATATGTAACTTCATTTCCCCCCTGCCACACTCCCCTCATAGTTTTATTTCACTAATCATAGAATGATGTGTATGTCACCCTCCTTACTGTATTTACCATACGAACCATCACAACCGGGACATCGTTCCGATTTAATCAAGAAATTTATTAAAAACAGATGATGCTATGTCTGCTGAGACATGCGTCCATAGGTTGGAGAAACGCATGGCTAAACTAAATAAATAAAACATACAAAAAAATTCATCGTCATGCATTCACATAGACAGGTATTAAGGATTGCTAACAAGCTCCCTCCCGCCCCTTGTAATAAATAGCAATCGAAGGTAATTTATTCATCATTAAATTTATTGTAATACATCATCTCATAGTTTTATATTTGAAGAATGGGCGAAGTGGTACTGATACTGGTAATTTATAATCAGTCATTATATCCCGAGTGCTACGAATTTAGTTCATTAAATTTGTCATGTCTGGCTTATTAACAAAATTTTGCTTAAAAAGTGTTTGATTACATAATAATTTGATAAAATTTTATTTGCACTTATCATATACGAAATCACTTTTTTAAAAGCAAAATTTCACAAAAAAAGGCATGCAGGCATGTCAAATTTAATAGGTTAACTTCTTTAACACGAGTGGTATACATCAAGATTGTTTCTTGAATTCACAATAGATAAATTTGATTGTTACTTTTGCATTTTTTTTATTTCTGTCAAATAATAATAACAATAACAATTTTATTTGCAACCGTACAGCCGAAGTAACTTTACATTTACATAATGTGATCATATGTACAGTAAGCATATAAAATTGAAAATTTGGAAAATAGACAGTCATACGAATTTCATGATCAAAACAAAGCAAATCGGTTACATAGAAAACGTTGAATTTGTTGTATAGAAAATGATTTATTATTTAGCAACTTTAATATTCTGCATATGGAAGAACAATTGTAACTGAAACAACGCTTAAATTGAGCAGTAGGAAATGTGAATGTCAGTTGCATTTCTTAAACTCGTTTGTGTAATGTAGTACGATGTGACAATTTACTAGATAAGTGAAAAGGAATACTAGTCGACATGATACAATGTATTAAGTAGACAAAATGATGAATTCTACGTTGATGCATAATTAACCAACCTAAGTTGGAAATCAACGAAGAAACAGATTCAAATCTTCTCCGGCCTAAAACAAATCTAATGCAACATATTTTGAACTCTCTGTATTCACTTTATATCAGAGGTTGATAAACATGGTCTATAAACAGCATCACAATAATTGAATAAAGAGAATACAAGAGACTAAGTTAAAATCAATTGACATTTTCTTTACAAAACAAAATTACTCATAAACAAATTATTTAAAGCTAAATATCTTTTTAATTAACAGTGTGATATATTCCGAAAATCGCATCTCTCTATCCACGATAAGACCCAAGTTTTTATATGAAGCTTTAATTATGAATTTAAGATTATTCATGTGCATATTTATAATATTTCTGTCCAAAAGATGTTGACAAACTGTTTTGTTGCCAAATAGCGTCACTGCAGACTTGCTCTCATTAATATATAAACAATTATTTTTAGCATTACTCGATAAATTTGCTAAAACTTTATTGATTGATGGAATCGAGTATAAATTTTCATGTCATCTGCGTAAACATGCACATTGCATTTATAAACACAAACACAGTTACAGAGATCATAAGTGTACAGAGAGAAAAACAAAGAGCCACAAACAGTACGTTGCAGTACACATTTTAATATATCCGAGATTCTATCATTGCTCACAACTTTTCGGTAAAATAACTTTCAATAAATTGCAAACTATGCTCGTCAAAACCAAGGAATCGTCAAAATATTACTAAATTAACGTGTTTAAAAAAATACTATTTCAATAAACGCAAAAAACATGTAAATATCTTGTTTCTGCGACTACTCGACCAGCATATATGGCTTCTCGAAATTTCCCACAAAAAACCTAGCCACAATTTAATCACGATTTAAGTGCTGGGTGCCTTTTAATCACTTACTTAAAATGCACAACAATGGAAAATAAGGCTATCTGATTAGTTGAATTTATAATGAATAAAATTATCAATATGAAATTCTCGATAAAAAAAAATATTTTTTCTAAGATCGTAGACGCCGGTGACTCCTTCTCACCGGTTTTTTAAATTTAACACACAGTAAAATATTTTTAAATAGAAAGATCAATGTTTTAAATTTAAATTTACGTCATTACATTTTACTTATAGATGGCTTTGTAAAATTAAGATTATAGAGATTAATGATTAGTGACTGTCAAATCTGTATTTAAAATTGTGCAAAATAGCTATATTTAAAATAGTTTTTTTCCAATTGTATTGTAGGTTTTTCATGTTCTCTTTAATATTTGCAACATTTCGTTGAGAACAATTGCATTATTTTCCTTTTTTTTAATTGCTAAAATAAAGTTTTCCATGAATTCAATATCAGTGTCATTGTTTCCAAATTTAATAAATTAATGTTATGATATTAACAATATATTAATTATTAACACTATACGATGTGAATAAAACTAACTTATAGTTTAATTTAATTCAAATACCAGAATAAATAGTAATTATAAGAAAATTTTAGAATTCATCCAATCTACGCGTCATAATCAAACAACTGTCAGTCGCAGTCAGTCGTGAAGTGAAATTTCGCTGCGCTTTATTCTTCAAGAAAAAAATTAAATAGCAGATACTACATTGACCTCGAATTTATTATTTATTTACATTGATCACGGATCAAAAATGATTTTCTAAAATTAGTTTAATTATTTGCATTTCTCATGAAGTGCCACTGGTTTCAATTTAACGTGTATTAATAATTCGACAACAACTTTCATATTAAGAATTATATTATGTAACGTTTCAATAATGAATAAATAACTTTTAATTATTTCAACAAAGTCTTATTATTAACATATTTAAAAAAATATATATTTTGCCATGTACTTTACTTAAAGCGCAAATAATTTTACGATTAACAAAATACTTCTTTTTGATTCTGGATCAGCATATCATGTAACATAGTGTCCGCCATTTAATTTTTTCCTGAACTACTGAAAACTCCTCTATAAAAGCATTCTAAACTTGAAGTCACGACTGGCTGTAATTGACATCATTGTCACCTATAAGAAGGCTTTGGCCAATTTTGCACACGAGCCCTTCAAAAGATTTTTCATATGATACCAAACTCTTGCGAGATTAAAATCTAATATTTCAGGTAAAAGATTGTTGAGGAATCTACATAACTTGTAACTACCGGTTTCATTGGATTACCTGTCTTGTGATATTTTGGTAATCCGGTGCACTGGGATTTATGCTAATTAAATGCTATTTAGTTTTACTGTCTACCGTAATATTAATATCGTTTAAAATATTTTTGGTATTTTGCTGATATTTGTCAGTAGAATCTTTCGGCAACTTAAAAATATCTTTGTTTTCTAGAAAGTTTTCAACTTTGTTTATATAGTCACTTTTATTAAGTATTGTAATGGAGTTTCCTTTAGTGCATTTCGTAGCTTTTAAATTATTTGTTTTTAATTGATTTTTTATAGATTTTTTAGACATCACAATCACAAGATTAGAAACATCGTTAGATTTCAAAAATTTTATCAAACCTATTATTATTCAGAAGCAACCATTGTAAATTAATTAATTTCCAAGAAACATAAGAAATCCAATCTGAATCAGATATGTATATAAAAATAAAACAACGGAAATATGTGACATTCAGTTATTTAGGAAATATCTCTGAATCCATTGATAAAAATTTTAATTAAGCTAACACAATACCAGGCTTTCATTGTAATTTTACATTAGAAAAGTTAATTGTTAATAACAAAATTGAAAATAGAGATAGAAATCTTAATTGCGGCCGGCATTTGTCGTACAAAATGTAACAACTGTGATAATTGTTATATAGGGCAAACAGGACGAAATATTACTATTTGATTTCAAGTTCACTGACGATCATACAAATCGAATAAAACAGATTCAAATCTTGAAAAACACTTAATTGGAACAAATCACTCTTACTGTATCGATAACTTAGAAATTTTACAGATATTAAATAAAGGACAAGAAATGAATATATCTTAGAAGCATATGAAAATCAGAAAGCAATCAAAACCAAATTACCCATTTTAGATGAGCAAGGGGATTTTTTTCAGTTGGAGTATTTTGAATAGATATTGAAAAACCGCTAATTGAACCCCACCATTGTAACCATATCACCTCGTATATAAGTATATAAGCGCAACTTGTAAGATTCTTTGTTATTACTTCTGAAATGGACTTGGAGACTGAAATCGATCAGTTATTATTAAAAATTTGGTGAAAATTACACCAAGTGTTTTCTTTATTAAATTATTTCAAATATGTTTCATCAAGTGCCTACCACCGACTCTCAACATTATTAACTATTAATTCAAAATTAAATAATAACACTTGTTTCTTGTTGTATTCTCGGTTGTAGTAGAAATTCTAAAGAATCTCCAAGACGAATGTTTAGGATACTATATGAAATGAATCAAAAGAAAAAATGAACGCATATCGACGTTTTTGGTTCGAGATATGTTGAATATTGCAACATATAAAATAGAAACAGTAATTCAAAACAATTATATTTAGTGCGAATCATGTTTGTTTTTTTGTAATCAATATTGTTGCATGAATATAATATTCTAATCAAAATATTGTTTTAATCACAATATTATAAGACCTAAAGCCTTGCACCATGATGCAGAGCGTCCTGGAGCAAAGAAACCCGATGTTCCTTCCGTTGTTAGTTTACGTCTTGTAATATTGTGATTCTGACAATATTTTATATTATGTCCTTTTTTTATATTTTTGTAATCAACATACAGCTATTTCAAAGTCAATGAATCCTTTTCTCTTTTTATTCATTGCAGACAGTATCTTAAATATTCGTCTTGTCGATTCTTTGGAATTTCAGTTACAATCGAAAACACAATAATAATTAAAAATGAAAAAATTAAGCACCACAGTAATATATTAATAAGTTTAGGGAAAGAAGTTGCTTTCAAAAATGTTAACCTAAACTCAACTGTTCAAATATCAATAGAATCGCTTCTGATGATTTGCGTGTAGGTCAATAATTCAAAATAAATAAAAATATTTATTTATTTAACAATACGTCGAACGTTTCGAGCTGTCAAGCAACTCTTCTTCAGCGACAAGAAAAAAATAACAAAGTCAAAAATATAAAATAGTAATTACACAGGCGAAAAGCCGTAGTAAAAGAGAAATATTAAAGGATATCTGTTTTTTCGCCGTCATTCCTCCTACAGTTATTTGATAAATTAAAGTAAAATAATAATTATAGAGATTTAAATTTTGTTTTAAAGCTACAACAGTTTTCAATAGACTCTCTTAATAACTAAAATTAAGTTTAACAATTACCAAAAATTTCGTATTTATAATGGACAGGCATCGAATTTGAACAAGATACGATAAAATGTCTGACGACTTTTTTTACTAAAATAAATTGGTTAGCAATGGCTGCGGAAAACTGATTTCTCATGTTAAGCGTCTATGACTCATAAGTAGGAACCTCATATTAGGGATTTAAAAAAAAAAATTACATACAAGATGGTTTCAGGACACCCATGGCACCCACCGTGCGCACGCCTATGATGACGCTAGTTTTGTACATGTTGAAATATATATTTGTTTGAATAATTAAAACAATTTTTGGTTTGTTCTACAAATTTGATTGAATTAGACGCTTCTGTACACTAAAAGTGTATCTTCGTCAGGAAAATAGAAAATGTTCATTTTCATACATGTATCAAAATTAGTACATTTGTATAATCACTACTAGAAATTTATTTTCAAAATGATTCCTGTATCTGGTACAATACTACTGTCAGCCGGATGTTCTGCGTTGCCAAATCTATCTGGGCGCGGCTTTCATTCTAGGTGGCTATGATGACAGCCGTTTGGTTATAGCGCGGAGTTTGACTGAACTTCTTCAACTTACAGTTTTTGTTGTACTTACCTAGTATACTATTAATTCTAATATCTTTATGCATAAATACAATTATTTGTGAGCGTCCAGAGAAACCCGCGTTACTGTTCACCATAATACCTAAAACGCAGATTAGGGCGTAATGGCGCCATATGATGTAAGTAGTTGGTCCGCCAAGGAAGCCAAAAAAAATAAAAATTATAAATTGATTTTATTTATATAGCATTGCGTTTATTCTAAATAATAAACTGGCATGCATTTACTATGAAAAATCAGTTTTTTTCTTGCAAAAAGTTCAAAAATTATTTTTGACAAAAATATTTCACACAATGTCGTAGAAAATTAAATTCTGCTTTTAAGTTAACATTTCATAACTGAAAAATCATGTTTAAAGTTTTTTGACAACAAATATTTTATTAGAATTGTCATGGAATTTAAACAAATTTACAAACAATTATTGTATGACGTAACTCTCAAAAAAGTTTGTGTTTCGCGTATTTGGTTCAAGGTTGAATATGAAGATTCTCTTCAAGAGTTTCATACTTTGAAAAATATCTATTATCGAACAAAAATCACAAAGCGCAATCTTTTTTGACAGTTAAAATGTCACAGAATTCTTTGTAATTTTGTTTCAATTATATGCCTATTCAAGTAAATTATCTGTCTTCAAAGAACTTTAAATTTGATTGGTTCAGTTACGATATATGAAAAATTAATATATGATAGTATATTTTAATAAGCCAAGGTAATGTAGGATAGTAATTAAAGGACGTAGGCTTAAGTTGTAGTCAATTTTATTTAAATATAGTTGACAACGTTTCGGTTACGGATGTAACCATCTTCAGGTCTAGGTAAAATTAAAACAATATAAAAAATTAATATAGATTGCTATTTTAAATCTCTACAACCTGTACTTGAAATATTTCGTCTAAAATAATTTGGAAACCTTTGAAGGAATAAATGATTTCTCGTGTTAAACGTTTTTTTTTAATTCACGCCACCTACCCATTACTGGGTGTGTCACTCTGCCGTGGCAGATCTCGGTGAGTGATATATATTACGCGTGAAGAGGTTACCCGCCATTAGTAATAACGTCGTATCACAGTGAGAAACTAATTGTATACGTAGTACGTAGTTAGTGTAGTCTGACTTCATTTTATGTACATAAACATGGTTTTTAAATTCAAATATTATGAAATCAAAAAATTATTTTGAGCCAAATTATCTCAATAACTGCATCCTAGTGAATGAGGTATAAAAAATATATCTGACTTTAAACTGTAAAAGCTGGGGTTATGTTTAAAATGAACAATATCGAGCGGAACGTAAGCAAGCACGGTACAAATTATTTATGATTATTCTATTCGAAATGTTTAATTGATAGAAGAACCGAGCCTTCCTGACACACGAATCATATTTATATAACGGTAAAACTGACAATGTTCGTGTTTGTTGCAGGTTCAGTGGCGCTAAAATATGAGAGCGTGGCGCTGATTTACCCGCAGCGTTCCGATGTGACGGTGGACGCAGGCACGGACTTGACGCTCGGCTGCCGCGGCGCCGAACCGATGAACTGGACGTTCAACGACAAAGACAACGGCCCAGTGAGTATTTGCACTTTGGTCATGAAAGACGTCGTTTGTTGAAAAATCGTGTAGAAAGTGTCAAATTTTTCAACTATATTAAAACTGTAAAACCAAACAATGAAAAAAAGTAAATACTACATTTTTATTTGTTACATTTTATTTGTTTGCACTATTTTATTTATTTATTTTCTTTGTAATCACTAAAATTTTAAAAGATATTATCAGAATTTTTTTTGTAAAATCTATCTAATATAAAAACGAATACTCGTATGACAAAAAGTATTGCTTTGATTACAAGTTGTACGAATAACTTTTGTCAATTAAACACATTAGTTTGAAGTGATTACCTTCCAGTCTTTGAAAGAAAGTACGGTATCTAATTAAATATTAAGTGGATTGATATTTAATTCATTTAGAATTATCACAATTTACAAATCCTCAAAATAACGTTTTTTTTTGTAACCTCTAAGTAATACCACAGATTTATCTGTTTAATCCTTAATATTATTTTATTTAGCAATACCTTGCTTAGAGAAACAACAGAACAAATCAAATCCTTACGGTACTTTAATAAAATTGTGTGGAGGTATATTTTGTTGAGAAGGCTGAGCTCTGTAGTCATGTCTATTGATTTTGTGAAGTACTGGTACTACCCTTAGCTCTGTGAAATTAGAAGTACCAGTTTCGAAAAACGATATTACATATTTTATAATTTATTGCTAATTCTTTGCTAATTTATGTTGTCTAGCAGAGTTTTTTGCTTATATTGTAACGAAGATAATAATCAACGTTTAAGTGTAACTTCAAGTTTACGCAGGAGGTACCACGTCAAGAAATCAAAAATTCTGTTACGTAATAATTATTTGTGAATTCTTTGCAATTTTTTTTAATATGACATTAATATTCACTCTCATTATAAAAAGAATACAAATAAAACTTTAAATTGCCGTCGTTTAAGATTATATTATTTTCTCAGCTAGTACTGGGACTAATATTATCAATTTTATCGAATAACGATAGTCACATGCGAAGATATCGTTAATTTCTTTAATCCTGTTAAAAATAGATGATATAGATAATACTAATAATAACAATAAAATTGATGATATCGATAACACCCGGCAGTAAGGTGATGTAGTTAGCGTACGGCATTGTACTTGCGATTAAATTTCTATTGTACAGATTAGTATTAATAAATAAATAAATAAAACAAACCCTTCAATTTTTATTTCAATAATAACAACAATACCGACAATTTCTGTTATATCTTCAACAGTTTTATGAATAATACACAATAAATCATAAATTAACAAAATATATAATCGTACTTATTAAGAACGTTCAAGTGGTACTATCGGTAAATCGATTAATTGACTTAATAAAGTGCATATTTCACATAAAAACTACATTATAAATTAACAATATATTGGTTATGTAAGGTTAGATTTTAATTGGGTAATCAGTGACGGATTAAGGAGTTGAAGACTTCCTTCTTCTAAAATTTTTTTGCGCATTTCCCTTCTATACGACTATTAGGAAATAACAAAAATATCAGATTATAAAATTTAAATCATTCTCCATTTTTTAATCTCTTCCAATAACCACACATCTGATCATAATAGCTCATTATTGATTATGATGGTGTTTTTATAAAAATGCATCAATTAAAAAATATAGCATTAATTCTTTATTAATAAAAAATATTTGACTAAGTTGATATACAGAGAGACGACTATTGTATGCAGTCTACCATAGTTACCCTTTTTTATTTGAAGAGATAAAGGCAGTTATATAGGCCTTTTAGTGCCATTTTTTTCGACAAATTTAGTAATTATAATAAAAAAATATTTTTTCTTTTAAATGGAGCACTATATTGAATGTAATGCCAACCATGCGATGAAAGTTCATTATAACCAGGTCGCCAAAGATAATAGTAGCAGAGATATTTCATGTTAAATATTATATAAAAACTAAGAACTAATGGTAATTTTAATTCTTTTAGAACAAAAATGAAAGTTCGCTTAAATAAATACCTTTTTTTAATAATAAGAAATATTTTCTTTTCCTATAAGAATTGAAGTCTTATAATGTTAGAAAGTGAATGGTCCGATGAAAAAGCAGAGTATGAAAATTTATGAAGTAACTCATATATTTTTGAGTCCCCAAACTTTTTCATGTTAAAATCTTTTATTTTTTGTTATACTTATTAATTATTAAATAGGTACATGATTTCATTATGTTCTTGTATTTTGTTTTATATTCATATTTTATTTCTTAATAATAACAAAAATCTCTTTTGACAATAAAGTCAGAGGCGACGTTCCGCCATATGCAAAATTTTTCACATAAACTTGCATACATTACAAAGTAGAGAGTGGCATTTTCGAGAATTTTGATACGCGATTTGATCCGGTCCGACTCGATTTAAGATGTGATCCGATATCCAAGCGACATCCGATCCGAAATCCAATCCAATTCGAAATTCGATACGATATACTTTCGGTCCGAAATCCGAACTGACGTCTATTAGATCTCTATAGAATTTCTTAATAAATATATATATATATATATATATATATATATATATATATATATATATATATATATATATATATATATATATATATATATATATATATATATATAAATTATTGCATATTCGAATGAAAAATACATGAAAGAAAAAGAGACAAATTTTACTTAGAGTTAACATTTCTTTAGAGTGAAATTGGATTTTATATGTTTTTTTGTACTCAGGATTTATACTTAAAACCTTTGATTAAATAGTTAATAGATAGACAAGCGAATTGAATTTACTTTTCCGATACATGAATGATTATTTGGTTGCGTCCCTTAAAAATTGAGGCATTTAAGCTGTAGTTTGACTATTTGGATTTATTCAATAACTTTCGTTAGAATGACATTCGCATTTTGAACCACTTTACACTGAATTTAGTAAATTTAAGGAAAGAAATGATTCTACGGTTATCAATAAAAAATGTTTTAATACTTTACTTACTTACTTTTTGTAGTTGCGATTGCTGTGTGTACATCTATTTTATTTGCTCTTTCTTAAAGTGCTAATAACAAAGGAAATAATAGTTTTTAAATAGTATAATTTATAACAGTCTGTGTGGATAAGTGTAACATTTGGATTGGGAATAGTGAAAAGTGCGAGAAGATCTGCATATAATCTATATCTTTAATAAATAGCCTTCTTTCTGCATATATAAATCATTTATTTTTTACTTAAAGTCAACCTGTCTCAGCTGTACTTAATTGAAACATTAATTAGTGAGTCGCTGAGTCAGTTGATGCGAGTGCTACAATGCCTTCCTGTAATAAATGCAAAAGAAGCGTAAATAACAAATATCCAGGTATACTGTGTTCCAAATGTAGTTGTTCATATCATGCGTCTTGTGCTGATATTAAAGTCGAACAACTAGACCTGTTCTTGAAAGATGGTATTGCTTGGTACTGCACATACTGTCGACCAAGTAATTTAAGAAGATCTGTAGCGCAACACCTGGATATGGAAGATGTAAATAGACCTATTTCTTATTCTGACGTACGTAAGTTGATGGAAAGTTTCAAATTAGAAATGATGGCAGAAATAAACTTAAAATTTGACTCTTTAATAAAATCAGTAACATTCTGTAGTGATAAAATTAGTGATTTTGAATCGGAATTAAAAAGAATTAACAGTAAAATTGAAGTACTGGACAATTTGAAAAAAGAAAATGATGTTTTGAAGACAGAAGTAAATACTCTTTCTGGACGGCTTGACGATTTAGAACAATATTCTCGTCTAAATAATACTATTATACATAATATCCCAGAAAAAAATAATGAAAATGTTATCAAAATTATTTGTGATATCGGTACAGCTATCGGAGTTGAGATATCTGATAAAGATATTGATGCTGCTCATAGAGTTCCTTCTAAGCATACACGAAATGATAGACCGAAAAATATTGTTGTTAAATTTACCTCAAGGCGTATTAAAGAATCTATTATATCTGCCAGCAAGAAGAAATCAGTGTCCACCTCTGACTTAAAATTCGATAGTCCAGTTAATACTATTTATATAAATGAACATTTAACACAAAAAAATAATTTACTGTTTCAAAATGCGCGTATTACTCTTAAAAATAAAAACTTTAAATATGTGTGGACAAAAAATGGCAAGATTTTTGCCAGAAAGGATGAAGCTTCACGAGTTCACACTATATATAGCGACGCGGATTTGATTAAATTAAACTAATTAAAACATGTAATTTATTATATAAACTGTCATTTTTTTATGGTTTTATCGATTTTCTACCAGAATGTTCGTGGTTTGCGAACAAAAACTAATATTATTCGTTTAAATTCATCACTGTGTGAGTATGATGTTATATGTTTAACTGAAACATTTTTAAATGACTCAATAAATGATAATGAAATCTTATCTGATAACTATAACATTATTCGGCGAGATAGATCTTCAAGTGCATCTGTAAAGACTGATGGTGGAGGTGTTTTAATTGGAATACGAAAGAACTTAACATTCAAGGTAAAATCGGACTGGCATAGTGATGCTGAGGTAACGTTAACTTTGAATAAGTGTTATGTGCTTCATGTCTGTTGCGTGTATTTGCCCCCGAACAATAATAACGCTTTTCAGACTTTTTTAAACAAACTTAGTATAATAAGAGATCAAGCTGCAAATGGGAACTTTATAATATGTGGTGATTTCAACTTACCTCATTTACAATGGAAATCCGAAAATAACAAAACTTTAAAACCAATTAATACTTATAATACAGCATCAATTGATTTTGTTGATACTTTATCATATTGTAATTTTGTCCAACACAATCATGTGAAAAATATTAATGATAGAATATTAGATTTAATTATTTCTAATCTTAATGATGTAAAAATCATCGAGTGTGATTCTCCATTGATAAAAATTGATAGTCACCATCCTGCCCTTGAAATTTATGTCAATTGCATTATGTCTACTAACTTAAAACCTACTTCTCGAAATTGTTATTGTTTTAATCGTGCTGATTATGATGCAATTAATACAAAACTGCTGACTATTGATTGGGGATCTATATTCTCCAATTTAGACACAATAAATATGGTGACATTGTTTTATATTGAATTATATGCCATCATTAATCAGTTTGTTCCTACTAAAAGAGTTAACAGTAATAAATATCCAGTTTGGTATTCATATGAACTAATTAAATTAATTAAAGCTAAGGCAAAAGCTCACTATAAATACAAGCGTTTTAATAGTGATATGCATTACAATGAATTTTCAGTTTTAAGGAAACGTGTAAAAGTGCTTGTTAAAATTTGCTATAATAATTATATTATTAGCATGGAAAAACAGATTAATGCAAATAGTAAAAAATTTTGGTCTTTCATATGTAGTACCACCAAAAATTGTAACATACCAAACAATATGTTCTATAAAGATACTGATTTGGCTGTCTCCAGCGGAAAAGATATTTGTAATCTTTTTTCACAACATTTTTCATCTGTATTTAACACTCAAAATTTGAATACTTCTAATTTTCCTAATTTTATTGATGACTCCACAGATAGATGCGATTCTTATATATGTTTCAGTTCTGAAGATGTGCTTAAAATTCTTTCTAACTTGGATACTCGTAAAGGAGCTGGATCTGATGAAATTCCTAGTGTGTTTATAAAAAATTGTGCAAACTCTTTATGCTTTCCTTTATCCCTAATATTTAACAAATCTTTATCAGAAGGCATATTTCCTGATGTTTGGAAACAAGCTTATGTTGTACCAGTATTTAAGAGCGGCAGTAGGAGTCTTATTGAGAATTATAGACCAATATCAAAACTTTGTATTTTTGAGAAGGTTTTTGAAAAACTAATATACAATATTTTGTTTCATCAAGTCAAAGCTTTGATTCTCCCTCAGCAACATGGTTTTATGCCTGGCAGATCGGTTGAGACCAATCTATTGACCTATTCTGATTTCATTTTACGAAGTATGGATAACAGACAACAAGTAGATTCTATTTATACCGACTTCAGTAAGGCTTTCGATACTATTGATCATAATTTATTATTAGAAAAATTACTGAGAGTCGGTATTAATGGTAAATTGCTCAATTGGTTTCGGTCGTATCTGTCTGACAGAACCCAATGTGTCGTTGTAAATGGTTACAAATCAGATAGTGTCTCAGTATCTTCAGGAATTCCGCAAGGTAGCCATTTAGGGCCTTTACTTTTTAATATTTTTATTAATGATGTAGCAGACTGTTTCCAGTTTTCTAATTTTTTAATTTATGCGGATGACCTGAAGATATTCCGTACAATATCATCACTTCAGGATAGTTTTGAGCTACAGTCTGATTTGGACCGTTTTAACGCATATGCTCGGGCTAACAGATTGATTATTAATGTTAATAAATGTTACCACATCACTTTCACCAGAAATAGAAATATTGTTGAATACAGTTATAATTTCTCAGGTAATATTCTTGCTGTTGTTGACTCCATTAAAGATCTGGGTATTACTTTTGATAATAAATTTATTTTAGATAAGCACGTTGATAAAATTGTAAAGAAAGCTTATAAAATGTTAGGATTTCTTAAGAGATCCAGTGGGAATTTTAAAAACCCTTATACGCTTCTGACGTTGTATTATAGTTTAGTAAGAAGTCAACTTGAATTTGCATCTGTCTGTTGGACCCCTCAATATTCTGTATATATTAATAGAATTGAAGGTATACAGAAGGCTTTTTGTAAATATATTTTCTTTAAATTTCCTAATTTTAGTTTTAATTTATTGCAACTGGAAAAGAGACGTATATTACTAGATATTTGTTTTCTGTATAAGTTAATTAATTACCTTGTTGACTGCCCTGCTTTATTAAATCAATTATCTTTTAGAATACCGTCTTACTTAACGAGATCAAACGAGCTTTTCTCAATAAATTTTAATAACACTAATTCTGCAGTAAATTCCGCTATTAACCGTTTTCCGCTATTATATAATAAATATGCTAGTGATATACGTTTTCCCGATTTATTTTCTTGTAACTTGTCAAAATTTAAAAAATGTATTGCAAATATTATTTAATTTTTGTTTCCTTTTAAGTTAATTTTGTTGTTGTATATACAGTGTTACTACTACACTTTGATTATATTGTATATTATATAGTGCTTCTCTGTAATTGGGACTTGTCCTGTAGAGAATGCCAAATTTTGAAAAATAAAATAAAATAAAATAAAAATAACAGTGGAAAATTTGCAATCTTATAGAAATTTAAATATTACAATTATTATTTTTTTGTTATGCTGGCAAGTAATATATTTTAGGAGTACGCATAAGTAGTATAAAATATTTTTGCAATGGTTTACACGACACTTTTCCATTTTTATTAAAAATAAGTTTTAAGGGAAAATATGAATGAACATTATTTCGTCCGCAGAAATATTTTTCAACTTTCAGCATTCGCTTAGAGCTTAAGAGAAACACGTAAACCCTAAACAAAAGTAACGACTAAAAACTGAATATGACACAAGTAATTTTTATAAATTAATTAAATATTAGTAGGAGCTGTGGAAAGATTAATTAATGCTAAAGTGCTCCAAATAAACAACAAAATATATCCTAAAATAATTGGGAATTCATACACTAATTAATTATACTTGTATTAAAATAACCAAAGACTTAATAGTTGATACAAAGCGACTGAACATTTGCTAGGGGTTTCCACGATTTATTTGATTTTTGATATATTAATCTACTATCAGCTGTAGACTTGGAAATATGTATTACAATAAAATTGAGGCGAGGCGTGCGAGGTTGTCAATTACTGCAGCGGTGCAGTGGTCGTCTCCTCCTTTTATTCGATATTGGCATATACAGGGTGTCCCATTTTAATCTGCCAGTAGCGATAATTCTGAAACATTGCATTGAATCAAAAATTGTTCCAAATGAAAAGTTAATGGTTCTGAGGGGGACATCTGATGCCGTAGACTTTGCCCCCCCAGCCCCTCAAGGGGGTCGGGAACAGGGGGCAACTTTAAAATCTTAAATGGAAACCCCTATTTTTTATTGCAGATTCTGATAGAGGGTTAAAAAGTATGTAAGTTTTATTCGAAACATTTTTTTTATTGGTCGAGAGATGGCGCTGCAAATGTAAAAGTTAGGTTTTTTGTCAATTAAATTGCGAAAATCGTCACGTAATTAACTGTTATTATTACTTAAGACTTACTCACAACCTTACCAGGTGGTTTTTTTCTCAGCCTGCCCAAATACTACCCCCGCCCCTCCGTACAAAGACGTAAAGTACTCAAAAATAGCGATTGAGTACTTCTTTTTCAAATTAAATAATGGTAAAATAATTCAAAAAAGAATGTCATTTTTTTTCAAACAGTGTTTGACCGGCCCCCTTACATAGCCCCACCCCCCACTGGGGCTGGTGGCAACTTTAGAATCTTAAATGGAAACCCCTATTTTGTACCTCAGACTCGGATAGAGTTTTAAAATGTAGGTCAATTTTAGTCGGGGTATTTTTTAAAGTTGGGTGGGGCTATGTGTGGGGCCCGGTCAAACACTGTTTGAAAAAAAATGACATTCTTTTTTGAATTATTTTACCATTATTTAATTTGAAAAAGAAGTACTCAATCGCTATTTTTGAGTACTTTACGTCTTTGTAGGGGGGGGGGGGGTTGGTAGTATTTGGGCAGGCTGAGAAAAAAACAACCTTGTAAGGTTGTGAGTAAGTCTTAAGTAATAATAACAGTTAATTACGTTACGATTTTCGCAATTTAATTAAAAAAAAACCTAACTTTTACATTTGCAGCGCCATCTCTCGACCAATAAAAAAAATGTTTCGGATAAAACTTACATACTTTTTAACCCTCTATCAGAATCTGCAATAAAAAATAGGGGTTTCCATTTAAGATTTTAAAGTTGCCCCCTGTTCCCGCCCCCCTTGAGGGGCTGGGGGGCAAAGTCTACGGCATCAGATGTCCCCCTCAGAACCATTAACTTTTCATTTGGAACACTTTTTGATTCAATGCAATGTTTCAGAATTATCGCTACTGGCAGATTAAAATGGGACACCCTGTATATGTATCCCGTGTTATAGCTACAAATTTTTTATTAAAATTTAATAAATTGACATACTATTGATCTCTCTGTCTATCATAATTGAAAAGTAAAAATTATTTGAGAAAAAACGCTCATTTTATACTTTAATTTATTTTCGTTAACCTAAGCATTTTATTGTGAAAACACAAAATCAATAATCATGCTCATTAATATTTTTCATTTAACCAAATCATGAAAACTCGTTATTGAGATCCTAATAATTTTTTTTTAATTCTGATAACTTGACTTGATTTTTTAAAAAATTTTCTATACATTTTAGTGTACGGTAGATGTGTTTAACTGAAAATTTTAAAATGTTGGTGTGGCAATGTCGAAGGCTGTGAGGGTTTGTAGCCAATAAATTAGATTTAAGTATGACAGGGTTTGGACTAAACCGAGAAATGAAGCAAGTGTTACATTTCCTAGTAAATTAAAGACAGAACAAATCAACACAAATCAGAAGTAAAAGCGAGATAGGTAACAAATATCTAGCAGTAATTATAAACATGAATACAAATTTTGATAATGACTAGATACTGTATAATTTTTCTAGTTATTGTAAGTATAAAATGTAATAAGAATACAAACGACATGCTCTCGCTGTAGGCTCCGCGGACACTGAAATAGGGTTCATATCTTAAGTCAATTAACACAGTATAAATTAAATTATTTTCGATCAAAAATTTTTAAATTCTGCATGTTTTTCCTTTTAAAGACCTTTTACCTTATACCTACTACGTTTTGAAGATCTTGTACTAAAACAATTAACGATTGAAAAAAATCCTGTTCTGCACGCGAGCTCTTAAAAGACATCATCTAATATCAAACACGATAGGTTTTGAAGCACTTTCAATAAAACAATTGTCGATAGAAAATTTAGGAGTGTTAAAATTGATTCCAGTTTTAGTTATCTGTTTCTCTTTAATTACGTCAATTATTTTATACGTGTATAGGTTGTAATTTATAGTTATTTGTACAAAAAATACTAATTTAATTTTAAAATATGTCTCAGTGATAGCAAATATTAAAAGAATATATATAAATGGCCTCTTTAATTGACATATTAGTCGTGTTAAACATTCTCATCTCTACACACCACCCTAGCTTCGTAGTTCCCTCCATACAAGCTCATTTACTCATCACTCTCTGAATCATTCAGCTCATACAACAAACCTACATCACTCCTCTACACTTTTTCAAATAATCTTTCTTCGACGCACGTATCAAATGCTCAAAACATTTCAAATTATTCACGCTTAAAGCCTTAATGACAAATCGAAATTAGTTTTATGTTTCCACTTGGGAAAATGTAGCTTTCTCAATTCAAATTTATCATAACTTTCAGTAAGTACTGACATCTGTGTAAATCTTGCAAAATATAAATTTATCAATCATACATAATTTTGTTTAATCAATGAGAGTGTGATTGCAAAATAACTGTTGTTAGTAAACATTGCAGCCATTTTGAATCAAAATTGCCACGAGACTTTACAAAATCCAGGAATTTTTTGACAAATTTCTAGATTTTCAAATTTTAAATTTTTACAATTTTAAATAATTATTCAATTTTTATAGGTTTGGCAGCCATTTTAAATCAAAATTGCTAAGAATTTCTAAATTTTTAGAGATTTCATAAATTTTTGACAATTTTCGAGTCTTATATTTTAACAGATTTCTGGAATTTAAAAAAGTTTCGATTATTCCAATTGTAAAAAATTATTTAATTTTCAGTCGTTTTTAATTAAAATAGCCACCAATTCCTCAATATATTTTTTTTAAATATCCTGATTTTTTTGACATTTTTTTTTATTTTAGGTAATTCTTGAATTTCATAAATTTCTAGAATTTTAGCAAGTTTACAATTTTACAATTTTATCAAATTACTTAATTTTCACTAATTTTGCAGCCATTTTTTTTTAGAGATTTCACGAATTTTTGATAAATTTTGAGTTTTTTAATTTTTCAAATTCTTTAATAATAATTTTTTTTAAAATAGTTTTTTTTTTAAATTAAATGGATACATTTTAATTAATTTTGACTAATTACAAGATTTTCACAAGTTTAGATTTCTTAAAATTTGACAATTTTTTTAATAATTTCTTGAATTTTTACATAATTCGATTTTTTAAAATTATTATAAATTCCTGAATTTTCTTAAATGAACGATTTCTCATAGGAATAAAAGCAGCAGATAATAAAATGGCTATATATATATATATATATATATATATATATATATATATACAGTGTGTTCATCCAAAACCCGAACATAGGCTTTTAACATGTGATATCAGTTTTTTGGTGCGCATTGCTTCCCAATTAATTTTACAGGAAAATACGTCAAATAAAAGTTGTAGAGAATAAAATTACAAATTTTTAATATAAAACACATTTTATTTGTGTATTTCATAAAAGCGCAAAACTTAATTAAATATTTGTAATATTCGTAAAAATAAAGCTATCCATGATAAAAATTTAAACAATTGTCTATTGGCAAAAATTATGACAGTAGATAAATGTTTTAATATTTTCATGGATAACTTTATTTTTATGAATATTACAAATATTTAATTAATTTTTGCGCTTTGATGAATTACACAAATGAAACGTATTTTATATCAAAAAATTTGTAATTTTATTCTCTACAACTTTTATTTGAAGTATTTTCCTGTAAAATTAATTGTGAAGTAATTCGCATCAAAAAACTGATATCACATGTTATATGCCTATGTTCGGGTTTTTCATGAACACACTGTATATACAGATTGTTTTATTAGTTGTACCACCATTGCTATTTCGAGAGTTATAAGTGCTACAAGGTTGGTTAAATTAGCAAAGAAGTATTTCTTAAAATACGAGGTGCACCTTTCTTATTTTAAATAGGAACCTAATATTTATATTTACTTGTTCTATTTAGTTTTTTTTTTCCTGGATTCACAACTACAAAGTTCTGTACCCTCATATTACAAAATTATTGGCAAAAATTAATATTAATTTAATTTAAATCGCATAGGAATCAGGGTATTATGACAAAAACAAATGACTAATAAAATTTATATATTTTCATTTGTTTCTGTCATAGCGAGCAATTGCAGTCCAGTGAATAAAAGCGAGGTAGAACTTGCGTTGCTTAATTAACAAGCATGAGGTCGTGCATTCAAATCTATATGAACACCTAACATATTGATACAAGTTACAATTTTGATCTCCTTAAATTGAATGTTGACAATATTAATGTCATATTTGAGAGTTTATAGTAGACGATGTTAGTTTCAGATAAATTTAGTGTTAAGGTATTATTGTTACACCAATATTCAACTTTTTTTATTAGTGAGACCATATTGTTCTTTAGAGTGGAAACATTTTTATTTGTTATTATAATTGAATAAAAATTTTTTGTATTGTAGAAGGTCTGAGTTTTAAATATAGAGAATTTTTAAATTCAAATTGACCGACACATTTTTGACAAAATCAGATTTAAAATTTTGATATCATGATCTCTTACACTTCAATTCCAATTTATTTATATTACAAAGATTAAACATTCTTTTTAATACCTTTATCAAAAAGCTAAATGTTCAAAGATTATGTAGTACTACTTGTTTCTTATTTTGGATAAGATTAAATATATGAAATATTTTTTTGAAATTTGAATTTGTTATTGCTACTTCGCGAAATAGAGATATACAAGAAAATATATAAGCATTTCATAATTTGTGGTTTGAAATATGTTTAGTTTTGTTTTTCGTGTTATATTATATTATAATATTCAAACTCATGGGTACTTTTTTATAATAAGATATTTTATCAATTTTAGGCGAGCATACTAGTGGAACAGGATTTGTGTAATATTGAAATGTATTATTTATCTTTCAATAAACGATCTTGTCAACATAAATGTATCTAATTATACGGTTATAGAAAGTAATTCATTTCTAACCTTAAATATTTGGACACCTCTGGTTATAGAAGTAGAGATAATAAAAATTTATATTATAGATATTTTATGTAAAAGAACTTGCTCCAGAAATTGTTGATTCTCGAAAAGTAAGAAGCAAGTCGATCAAGAATATGCCACTGAAACACGGAAATTAAGAAATTTTTAAAGAATTCAAATAACCTGATTAATTCAGTGGGCTGCAAAATAGGGTTTTCTGGTTAATTTATGGTCATTGGGAAATATATTAAATGAAACTTCTAATTCGTCATGACTAGAAATAATGATATATAAGTCGCATAAACTGGCATAATGGTGAAAGCGATAAATTATATAAAAAGCTATATCATATCAGAATCTATAGAAACAGGTAAAGTTAGATTTTTCTGTCAAATATTCTTCCTGAAACTCGTTTAAATCAAGGAATTTTTTTAGTTTACCTGCGGCAGAAAAACATTTTCTTACGAGTGGTAGGGAAATTATATGATATAATGGGTAAACATTGCGGCGTTTGAAGAAAAAAACAGCATATTTTATGTGGAGTGAAAATGACGTTTTGTGCCTCATTTGTAGTTGACGGACGAGCGCACAAAAAGTATCACTTTAGCTCCTTATAAAATAATATACTTTATATATGATTATTTATAATTGAAATAAAATTGTAAGTAATTTTTTTTATTTTTATATTATAATATCAAATAAAATACTATATTTTATTAAATTTTAGTTTTTGTGTTGCCATAATATAGAAATATTTCTTGCGATTTTAAATAATTTTCTTGAAAATCTTCACGTTTATATAGTTTTTAAACGCGCGCCAATACCCCTTCCACTATTCTATACAGATCCACATTCTTGTTAGGATCACAAGAAACCCTACTTATACAATAACAAATTGTTGGGTAACGAACTTCAGGCCGAATGTTTCACTTTAAGACTGAACGTTGAGACACGCCTGTTGTTACATACTTAGCACTGGAATAATAATTGTCAGTGACACCATCTAAATTTACGTATTGTATTTTATAAGCGCCACGCTAGATGGCCCCCAATCTCAAATCTTTTCAAGATTTCGTATACTGTTAGTGTTAGGTTTGTTCTAGTTTGTTCCAGATTCCTAAAGTTTGTTCTATTCATATACACATGTTATTAACAGTTAACGTGGGCATGACACTAAGATTAAACGTACGCAACCTTTTTATATGAAAAGTAATGCTATTCAACTACAAATTTTGAAAGTTAGTGCTTTTCATATTCGTTTGCTATGAACAATTTGAATTGGCGAATTTAACGTGACACTAAGAGAGAACTTCTACAATCTATTAATTTTTTTACTCTTTCAGTATGATGAATTAGTGCTACACAGGACCAATTTAAGGGCCTAGCGCCTAGGGCCTATTCAGATAGATCAAAATTCTTCTATTTCAATAATTTGGTTACAAATAAAATAAGATTACACAAAAAATAAAATATGTTTAAAATAACATAAATTAATTACAAAAGTAAAATAGAACTACTAATTCATCAAAATTTAAATTTTCGACACTATCACTATTTATTGTTACAAATGTATTCAATATACCCTTTAATGTTTCTGTTATTAAATTTATAATTTTTTTAACATTTTAGCGAAATGGTACAATATTGTACTTCTATTAATGATATGAAATATTCACTAATTTTCAAATTCTGTAAATGGCAATGTCATTAAAAAATTGTTTCTTGTTTTTAATTTGATGTAGTCATTTTACGAATTAAATCAGTGAATATCACAAAAAGTCAACTGTTAATAACATGTGTATATGAATAGCACAAACTTTAGGAATATGGAACAAACTAGAACAAACCTAGCACTAACTGTACACAAAATTTTATATAGATTTGAGATAGGGGGCATCTAGTGTGACGCTCATTTGTATTTTGGTTATTTGCGATCTATTATGCAAATGGAATTATAACCATGTTTGTACAAGCCCACTAATACCGTAGTATTCTAATTTATTTAGTAGAAGATCATGTTTAACGGTATCGAATGCCATTACATATTTACCTTGATCTAGACAATTTAGTACATAATTTGTATAATCACAAACAGTTGTGATGGTGGATTTGTTTTTCGTGAAGCCATGTTCATAGGATGTTGTTTGCTTCAATATATGATGATAGGGGTTTCTAGAACTTGTAAAAACACGGAAAGTAATGATGTGGGGTGATAATTAACCGCGCTTTGATAATCACCTTTTTAAATATGGGCGACACGATACTTAATTTGAATATATCAGGAAATACACCTTCAGCTAGTGAGAAATTAAAAAGGTAGCACAGCGGTTTTATTAAATTCACTGCACATTTCTTTAATAGAACAGATGATATTTCGTCATATCCTGAAGAATAAGTATTTTTGAAGGAGAATATGAGACAATATATTTCGTCTTCAGATATTGGATACAGATACATTGTCGTCGCAGCACGCGTCCTAGGCAGGCTTTTTGAAGTCTCAGTATTTTGTGATGTTTGGTTGACACCTTGCTTTATAATCTGAGGATTAAATAGGTCTGCTATATTATTAGGATCAGTAATAAGTAAACCATTATCCTTTAAAATTATGTTTTCTCGAGTTTCAGATTTTTTTGAGACATTTACTTCAATTGTAATTATATTCCATGCTGTTTTAATTTTATTTTCAGATCTTTGGATTTCTTTTGTATTGTGTATTTTTTCGTCGAATGTATCACTTTCTTTAAAGTAGAACAATATTTTTTGACACATGACTTCACTTCAGGATTGTTATTTAATTTTAATTGATTATCAATGACCTCTTATGTTTACATGAATTTTTAATATCCGGCATGATCCATCGATTACGTTTTGTTTTATTACAAGTAACTTCTTTTTACAGGAAATGCTTTATAAAATTCGTTGATATTATATTATTAAATAAATTAAATTTATTGTTTGGCATCTTTTGTTTTTACAAAATTTCTCAATGCATAGGTACTTATCAAAAGATTATTAAATTAGATAACATTATTTTTAAAGAACGACCTATTCTTTGCACTTTGGTTTAGATGCGTTAGTTCTTTGTTTGATAAATAATAAAATAACCCATAATGATTTGACAATCCTGTATTTAAGATTTTTGGCTTATATAAAACGTTTTTGTGTGAAAACATATTATCAATACAAGTAGCACTAGAATTTCTAATTCCGGTTGGATTTGAGAAGGACGGTATTAAATTATACGATTCCAGTAAAGATAAAAGTGTTACATTATTTAGACCAATAATGAGTAAATTAATGTTTAGTCGAAATAGTGTGGACAGAAAGCACTCAATTTTTTCAAAATATTGCTCTAGATCACTATGCCGGGTTCTGTAAATTGTTGTAAAAGTTAGAATTTAATTTTTCTAACTTAAATTAATAACTAAAAATTCGAATAAGTACAGATAGTTAAATTTATCTAAACTATTAAAAATGACATCTTCGCCAACAAAAATATATGTACCGCCATGTTTGATACTAGATCTTGCCGAGAACGTTGCTAATTTGAACCGTTAAATTTTATTCTGCAAATTTCATGTTTTTTAAGCCAGTGTTCGTTAAAAGAGAAAATGGCTGGTAGTGTTATTAATTCGCTCATGAATATTTCCAATTCATTCAATTTATTGCGATTACCTTGTTTGTTTTGAAAGTAAATGGAGAATTCTTGGTTCTGTATTAATTGCTACTTATGGTTTTCTATCTCCGCTGGTCTAAGTTTTTGAACGATAATTGGACCTCTACCAATAAATTTAATTGTTTTATTTGTATCGCCTTGTTCTTGGAGTTGCATGTTAACTTCCTTTATTTTTTATCGTTGTAGGAGGGTATTGTTAGCACTAACAGATATTTTTAGGTGTTTAAATAAGTATTAATTTTTAAAACGCAAATAGCATCTGACCTATTTTGAAATGAAATTTTTAGCGATCTAGGTTTACCATTCCAAGCCGAGAGATACAACAGTTTTTAAATTCGACAGTGGCTATGTTTTTCAAAATATGAATTACTTGGGCGAGATCATATTTTGCACAATCCTTGGTATGCACGTTCCATGTATGTTCGAATGCTTGATTGCAGTCTTCAATATTGTAAATAATAATATTATTCATACGATTTATCCTGTCCCAAATTTCAACATGCATATCATCAATAGAAAAAAATCGTTATTTTAGATTCAAGTTTTTTTAATATTCTATATTATTAATGTTTTCTTTGTCAAATTGATTTCCTTTTAATAACTTCGCAAGCTTTAAGTTTATGCCATTTACACAAGGTTTTAAGTCAGCTTTACAATTTAAAATTAAGTCTAATTTGCTGTTCATGTCGATATTACAAATACTTGGAGGCGTTGAAACTAAATTAACGCATTCTGGACATGTTCAATTATTAATTGTTTTGTTTCGTCTCATTTTTTTATATTTATCTAATTTTACTTGTCCGCATTGTAAATGAAATACACCTTTACAAAATCTCGCGCAGAACAGAAGATCAGTGCAGCTATCAGTTGGTTTATTGCAAATTCGGCAGCCTGACATGTTGAAGGTTTATTTGGATAGTTGTACTTACTTTGCTGAGACAAATTACTTGTCGTAAGAAATAGAGATTTCCAAAAATTACATATATTGCTTCTGAACTGGATTGAATATCTGTTTATCCGGTGAACCTTAAACGTGACTGCTTTGATTTTTTTTAATGAAAATAGGTTTAAAACTTTACATTTCACTTGGTTGCAATACTGTGCTTTTAAAACTACTGTGCATTAGCAAATAAAAACTTTTTTTTTTTATTAAAGGGTTTGTGGGCGTTTCGATTACTGAGATCACTAGCGCCCATGTACAATTTTGTTGTGGTGGTTATAGTTTTGTTACATATTGGTACATAAACTATTATATTTTGTTTAACATGTCAATGTCTTTAAGGTATTTGATTACATTGTTTATGGCTGTGTTGTTGTTTGCTAGGGCTTGTGAGAGTGTGTTGGGTATGTTATTGTTTAATCTTTGTGTTCTAAATTTTGTACATTGTGTTATTATGTGTTCCACTGTGATGGGGGTGTTGAAGTTGTTGCATTGCTCTGACTCCGTCCGTTGAAGCAGGTGCTCGTGCGTGTATCGGGTGTGGCCGATGCGGAGCCTCGTTATTGTGACTTGGTGTTTTCTTTCTTCTGTCGTTGTCCAGTTTGAGGTGTCCTCTTTGAGTTGTCTTAGTTTGTTATTTGTTGTTTCTTTCCATTCCTTGTTCCATTCTTCGATTATGTTTCTTTTCAATATGCTGTGGATATCGTTTGGTGGTATATTTATGTTGTCTGTCGTGTGTAGATCGCAGGCTTCTTTTGCAGCAGAGTCGGCTATTTCGTTTTCTTTGATTCCTGAGTGTGACGGAACCCAAACTAGTTTTATGTCTTTTTGTCTATTCATTGCTTCGTGTATGTTTTCTTTGATGTCTTGAATGATGTTATTAATGTTGTGTGAGTTTGTAATGTTTTCCAATACACTTTGGGAACCTGTACATATAATAAACTTGTTGATTTTGTTGGTTTTTATAATTTCTGTGGCTTTTTTTATGCTGTATGCTTCTGCTGTAAATATGCTAGAGTTCTTGGGTAGTCTGAATTTTTCCCGTTTTTCTCTCTTGTTTCGATCCATCGGTGTATATAAATGTATGGTCTGGGTGATCTCTTTTTATTTCTTTTAATTTGTTGTGGTAGAGCTCTGAGGGTGTATGATTTTTGGGATATTTGGTCATTGTGAGTATGATGGTTGGACTTTTGATTAACCATGGGGGAGTTTTGTGTAGAGTTTTTTGTTCAATTTGTATTTGGGAGAGGTTTATTGGTTGTAGGATTTGATGGGCAATCTTTTGCAGTGGAGTTGAGTTTAATACTTCCGTGTTTAGATTTGCTGTTTGTTTAAAAAACTGGTTGTATATTTGTGTTGTTTGTTTACTTGCTACTTTAGATAGATACGATGCCGTTAGTTGTTTTCGGCGTATTTTTAGTGGGGATTCTCCTGCTTCGCAAAGTAGGCTATTTACGGGACTCGTACGGTATGCTCCTGTAGCTATGCGGATCGCTGTATTGTGGATCGGGTCTAATAATTTCAGGTTTGTTGCTTTCGCTGTCTGGTATGCCATGCATCCATAGTCCAATTTGGATCTTATTAGGGATTTGTACACTTGTAGTAGAGTTTCTTTTTGTGCACCCCACGTTGTGTTTCCTAATACCTTTAGTATGTTGAGTCTTTGATGGCATTCCCTTTTTAGGTTGGTGATGTGTTTTGCCCAAGTTAGCTTTGAGTCTAGTATGACACCTAGGAATTTCTTTGTGTTTTCGTACTTTATATTGTTGTCGTTAAGTTTTAGTTTTGGGTGGTTGTTTCCTTTTCGACCATGGTGGAAATGAATAGCATTTGTTTTTTGGTTTGAAAAGTGAAAGCCAGTTGTGGAAGACCAGTCCTCGAGGTTTTTTAGCGTTTGTTGTAGTTTTGCGCCTATACTTTCCGTGTTTTTGCCTCTGCAATATATCACAATGTCGTCAGCATATATGGTAGTTTTAACATTTGTTGGTATTGTTTTTGGTATTTTATTAATTGCTACCAGGAACAGTACGACGCTTAGGATTTCCCCTTGCGGAACACCATTTTCTTGAGTTTTCTCTTCTGATAATGTATTATTACATTTTACTTTGAATGTCCTATTTTCAAGAAAACTTTTTATTAGAAGTAGAATATTTCCCTCTATTTTGAGTTCTTTTAAGGAAGTTATGATGTTATGGCGCCATGTCATATCGTAGGCTTTTTCCATGTCCATAAATATTGCGATGAGGTGTTGTTTTCTCGTGAAAGTTTCTTGGATATCGGCTGTGAGAGTTAAAATGTTGTCCGTAGTTGATCGTCCGTTTCTAAATCCATTTTGTGCATTATTGAGGAGGTTATTCTTTTCCAAGTACCACATGAGTCTCTTACTGATTATTTTCTGCAGAACTTTTCCCATTGTGTTGGAAAGTGCGATTGGCCGGTAGCTTGATGGATCTGTTTTTGGTTTTTCTAGTTTTAGTATAGGCACTACTGTTACTTCTTTCCATTTTATTGGGTAGGTTTATAGATGAAGTATTGCATTGTATATATTTAGTAGTTGGTGTAATGCTGGGTCCGGTAAATTTTTGATGAATTCATATGGTATTCCATCTGGTCCGTAGCTACTGCCTCCTTTGATGTCCTTTAGGGCTGTGATTAGTTCGCTTTTCTGAAAGGGGATGTTCAGTGGGTCGGTATGTGTGGTGGTGGTAAGTATCGGTTTGAGTTCCTCTTTTTCCTTATATTGTAAAAACTGTCCAGTGTAGTGGTTATCTGAAGAGTTTTTTTGGAAATTATCGGCTATGATGTTTGCAATTTCTTTTGGATTTGTAATTTTGTTGCCATTTTGTATTAGAATATTTGTTTTTTGGGAAGATTTTCCATTTTTTATTTTGCCTATCTTTTCCCATACTTCGTTTGGTGGAGATTGACTGGTTAAGGTCGATACGTATTGTTGCCAGGATCGTTTTTTACTCTTTTGAATTGTTCTACGTAAGATGGCTTGGGTTTTTTTTAGTTCTATTAAGTTTTATACTGATTTATTTTTCCTGTATTTGTAGAGTGCGTGTTTGTTATTTTTTATGGCTATCTTGCATTCCTTGTTCCACCACGGTACTATTTTCGTTCTCTTTTGGATTTTCCTTTCTCCAAAAATTTCTTCCGCTGCTTTTACTATGTTTTCAGTTATATTCTCCACTGCTTTGTTTAGTTCATTTTCGTTTTTTATTTCTTGATTTTTAATTTTAACTGTTGATGTAAATTTTCCCCATTTGCTGTTATCTATCTTCCATTTTGCGTATATTGGGTGGAGATTCGGGTTTGTTTGCTGTGTGATTGGACTGATTTTAATGGGGAAATGGTCTGAGCTAAATAGGCAAGGTAGTGTTTTCCATGTGAAGTTTGTTGCTATGGAAGGAGAACATATGGATAAATCTATGGCTGAAAAATTTCCTGATCTGGTACAGAAGTGAGTGGGAGAGTCGTAGTTGAGTAGAATAAGGTTGTTGTTGTTTATAATGTTATCTAGTGTTTTACCTTTCCGGTCTGTGTTATTTGAACCCCATATAATGTTGTGGGCGTTAAGATCTCCTACAATTATGAATGGCGTGGGTAGCTGGTTCAAGATATTTTCTATTTGTTTTTCTTCTATATTTTGATCCGGGGGGATGTATATATTGCATACCGTTATTTTGTGAGGTGTAATTGTTTTCACGGCTATCGCCTCTAAGTTAGTAGTCAAAGGTACTTCCATTCCGGCGTTACTGGATCTGATTAGTATTGCTACCCCTCCACTCGCGTTACGGTGTGTATTTCGGTCTTTCCTGAAGATATCATATTCTTTCATGTTGACTGTTTGGGTATTTTTAAAACGAGTTTCCTGCAGGCATATATAGCCGGGGTTGTTGTCTGTAATTATCTTCTGTAGTTCTCCTTTATGGGCAAAGAACCCATTACAATTCCATTGTATCAACATTTTAATCTAATAATGATTCCTGGCTGGAGAATATGGTGTTGTTTAATTCTGTCTTGTATTGCTTTTTTATTGTATTTTGTATTTTGGTAAATCTTGTTCTGAGTCCTCTGTTTGTGAAGATTGGGTAGAGAGATTTTAGCATGTTTACCACACTTATCACGTCTGTAGTAAATTCTCGTGCAATAGTTAATTGATCTGCAACTCCAAAACCATCTTCTAAGAATTTTTTGAGTTCCTCAAATGTTAGTATATATTTTGTTGAATTTTTTCCCATTTCTGTTCGGATTAATTCCAGTGCATTTTCTAGAGTCTGTTGTCCTGGACTTATCGCCCTTGATTTCTTTAGTGTTTGTTTTTCGTTGTTTTCTAAAGTTTCTCCTGTTGTTTCTTGTTGCATATGGGTTGAGGTTGAAGAGGTTTCTGAGTCAGGTGGGGGGCGTTTGTTTGACATAGTGTTCCTAATATTCGTTGGAGTATTTTCTCCACCTTTTTTTGAGTTCGTTTTGTTGATTTTAGAGTTCGTTTTTGTTTTTTCTGTGTCTTCATTATTGTGCGCTGAGTTTATAGGTACTGTTGTGTTTGTTTCCTTTGAGATTATGTTTGTATTTATTTGGGTAGTATTCTCATTTGTCGTTGTGGCTGTGCTAGTGTTTACTTCTGGGTTCATTTCTTTGCATTGATTGCTTGTGTGTCCTTGCTGTTTACAAGTGAAGCATGTCGTTATTTCTTCGTTTATGAAAATCCTATATTCCGTGTCTTCATAATTAATAGTTATTGAGGGTGGGAGGAACTCGTTTTCGTTTGGTGATATGTAGACTTGTCGCCGGAAGCTTAGTACATGCGAGTATTCTGGGTCTGGCATTCCAACTCTTAAAAAGGTTATTGATGAAACTAAACGTATTTCTGACTTTGTTAACGCTTCTTCGATTAAGTGGTGTGGTATTGTTGGGCTGACATTTGAGAGGATTAGACGCTTTGCTGGTGTTATCATTCGGCGGATGTTGATTTTATTACTTTCTATTTCTACTTCGCTGTGTTCTGTAACTATTTTATCTACTAGCATTGTTGTTTGTAGATAGATACATACTCTATTTTTGGAGATTCGGGATGCAAATAAAACTTGTTTTGGGCCTACTATATTACCTATGCATGTTATATAATCTTTTATCTTTAGTGTGTCTACGGAATTCATAATTATGGCTTGTTCTCGTTTTGGAAATGTATCGGTGCGTCTAACGACATCTACGAATGATTTTGTTTGTTTGTTAGGATTCTGTAATTGAGTTTGTGACATGTTGAAATTGGTTTTCTGTAAGTCTGGAGTTTTATTAATAGGTGGCGCGGACATGTTGGAGATTGTTTGCCTGTGCGCCCCTGTAATCAGGAGGTGCTCAGGTTTGGTTTGTTTTTGCTATTTATTTATAGATGGCGTGGTGGTCGTTTTGGTTTTGATAAAGTAACTTTAAGGTTAAGGGTGGATGGTTAATGGATGTTCGAGATAATAAGGGATTTATATAATGAATATTAGAGCTCTACCTTACTGGGTTCTCAAAATGTTGTCGATACATTTCTTCTGTTCTGTTTTCTTGATGACACTACTACGTTGTTTCTACACGTGGTTGAAACGGTCGAGGTCACAGAGTAACTCGAAAAAACTTTTAATGCAGTGTAATCTCACCACATGTACTCTTCACAAAAAAAATATATTACTCTTCATTCAATTTGCTATAATTGATTTAAACCAAGTTTTGTTGGTGCAATGGCAATAAAAAACAAATCTTTTAGGATTAAAATCAGAGCACGCTTGTTTAATTTAACTTTTACAGTACTGGGAATGTCTGGATAACCCTTCTAATTTTATTTCACTTTCCATTACTTCCCATTATACTGGTATGTGACAGTCATTATAATTTGTATTTACAAAACCATTACTATAATTTTGTATGGCTTTGTTGTTTCCAAATCTAATGAAAGTTTGTTTTTGCAAGTAGATAGATAGATAGATAGATAGATATATTTTGCTAAAGAGAAAAAAAAATACATCTCTCGTACAAAAGATTAGTAAGTATGAAATTCATAATACATAATAATAATAATAATAATGTAGTACATATGATGAAATACAAACAATACAAATAAGAAAAAACAGTGTGTTCTTTACAAGTTCGTAGCGAAGGCTCGCAGTCTGAGTGAGTTGGTTACGTATTTGTGCAAATCGTACATCTTGAACTTGGTTGGTTCTGCCAGAAGTGTAATGATATCCGGGGCTGTGTTTGAGCTGTATTTTGAAAGAAATGTTGTTCTGTAGGGGTAGAAAATGGGACAATGGAACAGGAAGTGATCTATGTCGTTTGGTTCATACATGTTACAAATACTGCATATTTCTTCCTGAATGAATTTGTGACAAATTCCATCTTGATGTATATATAATACTTTGTGATTTCCTGTTCGCAAAAGGCTTGTAATTTTAAGTACATTGTAAGGAATATTAAAGGTTAGGTAGTTTGAAGTTGTATTGTAAGCTTTGTAGTAGGGGTTATATGAGGAATTTATTATTTTTTCTGTGTCTTCTCTAAATAGTACTTCGTTATATGCCAGTACGATGTTATTGATTTCGTTTTTGCTTTCGTCAGCATTGATTCTAGCTGATTTGTCCAGTTGGCTTTATCATTCGTTAAGAGCACTCGCTTGCTGGTATTATTTGTGTTAAGTAATTTCTCATAACAAATCTTGACATACCTAGTGTCGGGCATTAATAGTATCTTGTACCACCAGTTCAACAATTTCAGGAGTATCAGCAGTTCAATTTTGGATTGTGTTGCTTCTCGTCTGACGATGTAACCTGGTGTAGTTCGCTGCAATGAATTCAAATGCTTAAAGAATTGTAGTTGGCCTTTTTCAATGTTATCGCTTTGAGAAGGGCCCCAGACTTCTGCCCCATATGTAAGAGCTGGAATTAATGTCGATGTGTAGAGTTTCATAACTGTTCCCCAGGAATGTAATTTGGCTTTACTCATCGTTTGTTTAATTGTTGCTGATATTTTGTTTGCATTTGAGATATTTACTTGTGAGTTATCATTAAATGAACCTGATGCTTTGAAAATGACGCCTAAGTAGGTATATGTGCTGTAAAATTTTATTTCCTCACCTTGGCAAGTGTATCTAAGGTTACTTTTCGGTGCTCTTCCTTTGTGAAAATGTACTATTTTAGTTTTATTAGCATTAATTTTCAATTGTAACTGATTGCAGTAAACAGATAGTGCTGCTAGCTTGCGGTGTATATCTATGGGGGACTTTGCAAAAATTGCAATATCGTCTGCATATTGTAACGTCAGAATATCTGCTTTTTGGGTAATGAAAAATCCTTCTAGGCCCCTTTTTCTTAGGAATGATTCCAAATCATGTATGAATAAAGCGAAAAGTATAGGGCTGGTACATTCCCCTTGCAATACTCCTTTATTTACTTGGATTTTCTCTGATAATCCGTTGTTTACTTCAATTTGAATTGTGGCTTCATTATAGATGTTTTTCAGTAGTCTCACAATTTTCCCGCTTAAGCCTGTGTTAAAAACTTTACTCCATAATAATTTGTGTGGAACCGAATCAAACGCTTTGCGGAAATCCACAAATATTGTGTATACGCCTTTCTGGGAACTCGAAAAGGATGACTGAATTATGGAGTTAAGCACAAATAGGTTGTCTGTGCATGATCTGTTTTTCCTGAAGCCCGATTGGGCTTCAGGTAAAATGTTATAACTCTCTGACCATATCTGGATTCGATTGTTAATTATGAATGTGAAAAGTTTTGTGAATGTATTAATTAGCGCTATACCTCTGTAATTGTCCATATTTAATCGATCGCCTTTTTTATGTAATAAGATTAGTTTTATATCTTTCATGTTTTTGCAAGTACATTTTCAATATTTCTTATACAGTTATATTTGTAAGTAGTGTTCTCTTGTAGAAATGTCATGTGATGGTTTTCTATTGAGGCAAACTTTCAGGTACCTCTGTTTCGGCATATACCTAAGTCAGTACCCAAAATGAAGTTATTGTTCGATGTTTCAGTTTAAAATAAACCACACATGTCTGACCTGTACAGTAATATAGGTATTTGTTTGATAGCAGCGTATTTTCGCTTTTAGCATTTTTTTATTGCTCTGTTGGTTCTTTACTTCAGTAAATTAGCTTTTCATTGAAAGATCTAGAAGTTAAAACTGTTATCTGTAGGCAGTGGTGGCTCGTGACTTTTATAATAACTGAGGCAAAAAGTAAAAAGCATATGAGAGGGTATCTTAATAAGAATGGGACAATAATTGAATAAATTAGTTCTTTTTAATGCAAGATATGTTGTCAACTGCATTTAAATTTCAAGTTAAATCCATGTCTGATAAGATATAAAACTCATTACCTATTTGTACAAAATACATATTTGTAAATATTTTTACTTGTTCTAAGTCCCAATTGAGAACAGAAGACAGGACACAGTGTAAATTCACAGCGCAAAATAAATTAAATGCATGTCTCGTTTTGGGGCAAACTCGGCAAACCCTTATTACGTAATCACACATGCTCTGATTAGTGAGCCTCTAGCCCGAACAGAATAGAGAATAATATTGCAGCGGAATTGAATAATAAAAATGTACCAATAAATTATTATAACTGAAATTTTATATAAAAAATATCTGTTCATATATATATACATAATTAATGACGAACCGCCGCTGTCTGTAGGTGTATTTGTTAACAAACTTGATTTTCTTCTGTTGCCAAATGTGCATCATAGGCAAATAAATTAATACCAGAATGAAACTAGATCACTACAAAACTAGAATCAAACAAAATTCAGCATAAAATGCATTGAAAGTAAAATAAGCTGAAAACAATAATTAATAATATGTTTATATTTAATGTATTATTAATATTATTTAAACTACATGATATCCTATTTAAATCTGTTTCATTTATTTTGGCTTTATTTGCCAGATAATATGTGAGTTGAAGATAACATTACCGTCGGAAATGATTGTTTAATTAATTATCCCGTCCGTGGCCGTGCTAAGAAATGTACTTAAAGAGATCATGCGGTGTGACTCCATGAGTTTTCTTGGTTTGTTGTACTTTATTTGTTTATTTTCCATATGTCTTTTATTTACTTATAATACAGAAAATAATAATATTATAAATAAAATAGTAAAAATTATTATAATAATATATTGCGTCATAGGGAGCGAGGGCAGTAAAAACTGAGGGATGTAATATGCCGTTAGATTCTCCTAGGGCATAAAATATTTTTTCGCAGTCATGAAAACCGCGTATTAAATAAAAAGATTTAATTTTAATGTAGAATACAACCTTATTTTAAGAACTGAAATCATGGCAACAAGTAACAAAATTACTAATAAATAAATAATTGTGTAATTCTGACAGTTAATTTTTTATTAAATTTTCATTATGGAAGGAAGCGACAGAGAGTTTTGTAATACTTCTTCAGAATTAAAAGAAGAAGCAACTTCCGCATATAATAGTTTATTGTCATCTGCACCGAAGTCTAGGTATGAAAAATATTACAACTTATTCCTCAAATGGAAGAAAGATAAGAAAGTGAAAATGTTATTCTGGCTTCCATATCAGAGTTGTCGAAAACGAAAAATAACTTTTATTAGCAATTTTAAAATAAAATTGGAATTACGTTCGTACTTAGTTGAATTTGAACAAATAATTACTATCGTCCAATTCTATTGAAGTTATATTTGTTGTATAAGTCAAATTATTTGTATTTCAAATTCATGCGGTTAGATGTCGCGGCGTACGCATGAACTGTAAACTGTATGTCTCGCGTTTTCTTAGTTACCCGCCGTTGTTAACCGCAAATGAGATAAACAAACTGTCAATTACGTATCATGGATATTAAGAAAATTGTTATTCGTCGCTTTCAGGGTAAAAATATGTTTTTATTTCTTCTCTGTGGATATTGCAAATAGTTTTCTACTTCCACTCATGTTTCCTAGGGTAAAATGAACATCTTGAACTTGCAAAATTGGGAAACATTTATGGGTGGAGCCACTTCAAGTTTTCCGACCCAATGGTCGCATGACATCAGCATGTTAGGAGATGTACATTAACACGCTCGACCATTGCGCCTATATTTGGCAGTGCAATTTCTTGTACTCATTTTTGGAGGAAGCACCTACGATAGTTTCTGTCGTTACAAACATCTGCATATTTTTTCGTGAAAATAATGTATACGTTTAAAGCAGCCACCTTCTTGTTGCACGAACACAAGTACACTCTCTGGTCATATGATTCCCGGTATCAACAGCTCCTTTTATATTGTTATAATGAATATTTATTTATATCTGGTTTGTTTTGCGCATCGCAGCGTGAAACAGAGTTGAAACTAAAAGAACAGTCTTTCTCTTTTTGGGGATGAAAGATACAAGTGTTAATTGGTCAGAAAAAGTAAATATGCTTGAATGTTCTGGACGTTTAAGTCGATCACGCATAGCATATAGTGCAAGGTTAACCTTGTTGAAAAAATACAATTCCGTGTAGCAAGACTTGATAACCCGAGTAAGAATAATTAGAAAAATATATATTTCTAAAAAGGAAAATTTAACAAATATGCTGATTTTACATACCTTAATATTTATTGAAGGATTACCTAGAAACACAAAGCTGTAAAGACATTATTTAAGAAAATATAACAAAATATTTACACTTGCGGTAACTGAAATACCCCACACGGTCACGGGAGGGTTGTACAAATAATTACGTCTCTTTAAATCTAAGCTGCTTCATACAACACAGTTTTAATACGGTTAGTAGTTAATATTGTTATTTATAAGTTCAATTATTTCATAATATAAAATTGTTATTAATAATTGTCTGCACTATTATTTACAGTATTTCAACACGTCTCAGAAAACCATCATTAATATCTATAATGACAAAGAAGTGGAATATAATTATGAGACACTACTAACTGTGTACAATGTCTCTGGAATGAACGTCGGCTTCTACAATTGCCACGGCAGTAAGGTGAACTTCGACACTCCCAGAAGAGCCAGCAGGATATACGTCTTCATTCATGGTTCGTACTTCACTAATATTAAACATGCTCCCTGTACGATTCTACGTCCTGTTCCTGGTTTAAACAGACAACTTTTTAACATGAGTGTAGGATCCCAAAATAGGAACTAATATTTTTCTAAAAGTATTCTCGCTAGCGGTTTAATTAAAGAAACATTAACATTGAAACCTATGGGTATGAACTAATCATTTACAGCCCGATTCACAAAAACTTTTTAACTATTCCCGAATTTTAGATTAGCTAATCTTCTTTTAGTACAATTTAAAAAAGTTGAATAAAATCATCGAAAAACAAATGATAATAAAATTATATTAGAATTTATTTAAACGTTCTTGAGAAAATGGTTTAACTTAATATGATTAATCAACTATTCAAGATTAGCTAAAACTCTTTTAAGAATTGGGCTACAGACTATTATTAACTTACGAATAAAACTAATATTCATTATATTTTCCTAAAAATCTCAAAACTTGATACGAGTACATAACAAATTTTGATGATTATTTTTTGACGTTTCTCAAAATCAGTGAAATGCTTCAATGTATGTCACATGTTTGCGTTTTAACCAATCCTATCATTATACTGAGAATAAAACTCTTGTGATTATTCCCGGGAATCATCTTTTATTTGTGACAAATGATAGGTAGTTGCCAAATAATTATTTAAAACTATCAACGCGTCAAATATGTGTGAAAAAAATCGATTCAGTTCCATTTCAGATACAGAAATATACCAACAAATTTTGAAAATAATATCCAAGAATACAAAAATATAAATATATCATCATGCCTTCTACCCATTACTGGGTGTGACACTCTGCCGAAGCAGATCTCGATAAGTGATATATTTTGCGCGTAAAGTGCGGTTACCAGTCGTCAAATCACGGCCCCCAAAGATGTTAGTAGTGGAGGAGCCACATGGGTAGTTTTTTTGAAATTATAATTTTAAATTGGTGAAAATGTTTGTCGGCTGTGGGTATCAAACCAGGGTTCTTTGGATCCACAAGAAATATTTAATCGGGATAGTAATAAAATATTTTATCCCTAGGGAAACAATATGCACATTATTCCTCTTGGAGTAACTTAATGTTCATTCGGACTATACAGAATGTCCCATTTAAGGTTCGAATGCATTGCGATCTCGAGAAGTAAGAGCTACGAGGTTGGTTAAATTAGACAAAAGTTGCTCCAATGTTAGGATAGTTTGACCATGGATTTATTTTTCCAATTAAATGCATATGTCACTAGATGTCAGCCAAATATAAATTTAGACATTTTCTTTTTTGCTTATAACTTTGTAATATGAAATAATACGGCTTTCTTCCTTAAGGCACTTTTTACTATATCTTTTTTTATTTCTAACCCTTTACGAAATACTTATATCAAATATTATTTTTCATATGGAGTTCATAGTAAGCCATGATATTTTTAAATAGTGATATTTTTGGCTTTATAACGATATAAAAAATTATGAATTATTTTTATAATTAACAGAAAAATTAACGAAAATTGCTGTTTATAATAAAATTGAAATGAAATAAGTAAACCCTACACTGACCCATGTTACGAGTACATAATCCAAATCATGCATTATATGGACGTATTCTAAGTTAACATATTGACTGAATATCCTGGAATTTGAAAATGAATAAAATATGAATTTGCTTTTTTTAGATGACAATTATTTAAATGTAAACATTTCTAAAATGGAAGCATTTGAAGTATTTTTATGGTTCACGTTTGTTCCATGCAGACCTACTGCTCAAGATATAAAGGTCATTCTTACATGTGGTGTTGATAGAGAATTGGAACTAAAAATGTCAGTGAATCCAGGTAACTACACTGTGGTACAGAAGTCTCAGAATACTGTGGTAAGTAATACGTACATTCGAATAAGAACAATATCTTGAATGATTTAATCTCATCATATTTGTATGATTGTGTTACAGATAAGTTTCCACCCATACTCTGGATTTACATTTGAACATATAAACTATTGGCGTTTGGTTTATTGTGATTGTGTTTTCATCAGACACAATCAAATATCTACCATACGACTATCATTTAATTTTGGTAAGTAATAATTCATATTTGTATTTTTATAATTTAGTTAGATGCCATCTTATTTCATTTACTTGCTATTTAAATCTATTAACACAAATAAATTGGGATATAGAGGAGAGTTGTTTAATGCGTCCAGGTCAAATAAATCGTAAATATTAACGTGAGAGACATCATGTAGCAAATATATGAATTCAATTATAAGTCGGTGATGTAGGTACAATTTTAGGTATCATATTACATGGTTATCTTTGCGAGCTACAGAAACTTTAAAAAATCAGGCGAATGTAAAATTTTTATAAATGTCTCTTTACATTCTTACATTTTTAGAAATTAGCTTTATTGTATTACATGTTTAAATTTATTTGATGTATATTTTGTAACTACTGTCAATGTTATGTCGATATTTTAACAAGTTTCTTTTACTGCATTACTATAGAATTTTCAAAATCTTGCTGGTTTCTTTCTATATTATTAATACAAAATGTTAATTATAGTCTAAAACATTATTTATTATTTTCAATAATATTTTATTTAGTTTTTTTTTCATTGGCAAGTTATTAACAAAATAATTTCGTACAAGTTTTATATTCTCATTCCTAATGTATCACTGGAAACAGAACAGTACGATTTGAGAGACAGGTTTTCTAAAACGTACATTTCACATTGTTTTAGTATAAACTGACTTTTTTTAAAGGCTGAACACGTAAAAAGAAGTGTTCATAAATCGTCAGCCTACAGGCACAAATATTAAATTTTGTGCAAATTCAGTTTGACTAATAAATAAAACAAAAAAATCTCTTACGTAGTACGATTTTGGCAACTCTCCTCTACATGTATTAAATTGCGTCAAGATAAAAACATAAAAAAAAAAACATTTTCTACGACCACAAAGATATTTGTGTGGTTGCCGTTACAAAGAAAATATAGTATACGACTAGTACAGAGAGTCCTGCATCGGGTCGGGTATCCGCAATGCGGATCGGGTTTATGCAACTTTGCGAGTCATGCTCGGGTGTGAGTCCGACTAAAATGGATTCAATCTAAGTTTGTTAATCGAAAAAATATGTTATTGATTAATTGATTAATTCTTCAAATTAAATCCTATTATTTCATTCATTATAAATTCAACTAATCAGATAGCCTCATTTTCCATTGTTGTGCATTTTAAATAAATGATTAAAAGACACCTAGTTCTGTAATTACGATTAAATTGCAGCTAGCTTTGCGTGTTTCGAGGTTCTTGAAGGCATATATGCTGGAAACAAGATACTTACATTGATCAATATTGTATGTTATTAAACACGCCAGTTTAATAATATTTTGCAAATATAAAGTAGTTTTGACAGAAATTTAAAGTTCAAATGATTTGCTATGGTCGCAATGGTTACGTAATAATGTTTATTTATTGTTAATTCGAGAAATAATCGTAACATTTACCCCTCGTGCTAAAGAATTTAACTTATTATATTTGACATGTTGGCATGGCTTATTTATAAAAATGTTGCTTCAGAAAAAATTCCGAATTCAAATAATCAAATTATTATTTATTCAAATACATTCTAAGCAAAATTTTGTAAATTCGTAGCACTCGGGATATAATGGTTGATTATGTACCAAAGGAAATGTTAACCAGTTAACCACGATCACCATTTGACCCATTCCTGATTTCTGCACCTCTGAAGTCTGAATAGGTGAAATGATTAAGGATGAATCTATAGCGGATCTTGGTAACTTATATAGTTATGTTAAATTATTTATAAATGTATTTGTTTGTTGTACTGTTGTTGTAGGCAATTATAAATTTTCCGTATTACCCGTAATACGGTTTGGGTTGCGGGTAGCGGGTCGGGTGTAATTAGGTCGACCCGTGCAGGATTCTAATATGTATACCGAATGAAGTCGTTTAATATATAAGAATTGTAAGAAATAAAAACTAATCAAAAAGATAAGAAAGAGAGGAAGTGTTGGTCTGCGATTTTTTTTTTTTTACATTTGATAAATATTTCATAGCAGAGTCGAGAGCCGATAGCTTGTAATGTAGAAACGCTCTCAATAGATCAGCAATTTTAGGTGTTGCCCTGTAAAGTACAACACATGTTGAAGCAAATTTAATTATTCACTCATTTTATTTTAGATTACTTTTATACATTCGACCACAAATCCATTGAAGGTCCAGACACAGCCGATGTGGGAGGCGACATAAAACTGAAATGTTTCTTCTTATTGCAACCCTATTTTCCATATGATAAATATTTGCCTTATTGGGAACTTCCTATAACCGCAAGTGTGAGTATTTTTATGCCTTGTCTGTAAATAGAAAGTAAAAGAAAACACTGCAAGTCACATTATAAACAATTATATTATAAATATAGTTGACATATGTTATAGTCGAATGAAGTAACATAGAACATGCAGGTTGTACAGTCAGACGGAAATGCCCAAGAATTTGATTAAATAACCACTTGAGGTACACCGCCATTTTCAGGAAAGGAAAAATGTATATTACTCTATTAAAATGCATTTTTTTTGTGTTTGCATTGAATAAATAATTTCAAATTACCGAATATACAATAGAAAAATAAAAAAAAAATTGTCTTGTACTGTTGATAGTGTTACCACTTTTCGAAAATTGGAAAATGCGAAAAGAATTCCAAAATTAAGTGTAGGATAGAAAAAAAAGTTATGCCTTTTGTGTGTAGAAATAGAGAAAATTATTCAAAATTCAATAATATAGTACCAGTTGTAATAATCTTCTATATATATAAAAATTAATGTTTGTCTGTTTGTTTGTTTGTTTGTTTGTTTGTCCCTTATGCGTTCTTATACCATTCATCCGATTGCGATGAAATTTTGCTAAGTTGTTGAGTGCACGCCCGCGAAGGTTTCTAACTTAGCATACGTCCAATCCGCCATCTTGAAACAAAATGGCGGCTAGCTATCTTGAAAAGTACTGCACTGATTCGATTCAAATTTGGTATAGATATAGACGAGAACCAATCTTAACATATAGGTATAATAAAGCTTCAGTCTACAATCTTGAAACAAAATGGCCGCTAGCTATTCTGAAAACTACTGATCTGATTGGATTCAAATTTGGTATAGACATAGACGGGAACAAATCTTAACATATAGGTATAATAGAGCTTCAGTCTACAATCTCGAAACAAAATGGCCACTAGCTATTCTGAAAACTACTGCACTAATTGGATTCAAATTTGGTATAGACATAGACGGGAATCAATCTTAACATATTGGTATAATAAAGCTTCACTCTACCATCTTGAAACAAAATGGCCGCTAGCTGTTCTGAAAACTACGGCACTGATTGGATTCAAATTTGGTAAAGACATAGACGGGAACCAATCTTTACATATTAGTATAATAAAGCTTCAGTCTACCATCTTGAAACAAAAATGGCCGCTAGTTATTCTGAATACTTCTGCACTGATTGGATTCAAATTTGGTATAGACATAGACGGGAACCAATCTTAACATATTGGTATAATAAAGCTTCAGTCTACCATCTTGAAACAAAATGGCCGCTAGCTATTCTGAAAACTACTGCACTGATTGGATTCAAATTTGGTATAGACATAGACGGGAACCAATCTTAACATATAGGAATAATAAAGCTTCAGTCCGCCATCTTGAAACAAAATGGCCGCTAGCTGTTCTGAAAACTACGGCACTGATTGGATTCAAATTTGGTAAAGACATAGACGGGAACCAATCTTTACATATTAGTATAATAAAGCTTCAGTCTACCATCTTGAAACAAAAATGGCCGCTAGTTATTCTGAATACTTCTGCACTGATTGGATTCAAATTTGGTATAGACATAGACGGGAACCAATCTTAACATATTGGTATAATAAAGCTTCAGTCTACCATCTTGAAACAAAATGGCCGCTAGCTATTCTGAAAACTACTGCACTGATTGGATTCAAATTTGGTGTAGACATAGACGGGGACCAATCTGAACATATTAGTATAATAAAGCTACAGTCTATAATCTTGAAACAAAATGGCCGCTAGCTATTCTGAAAACTACTGCACTGATTGGATTCAAATTTGCTATGGACATAGACGGGAACCAATCTTAACATATTGGTATAATAAAGCTTCAGGCTATCATCTTGAAACAAAATGGCCGCTAGCTATTCTGAAAACTACGGCACTGATTGGATTCAAATTTGGTAAAGACATAGACGGGAACCAATCTTAACATATAGGTATAATAAAGCTTCAGTCTACCATCTTGAAACAAAATGGCCGCTAGCTGTTCTGAAAACTACGGCACTGATTGGATTCAAATTTGGTAAAGACATAGACGGGAACCAATCTTTACATATTAGTATAATAAAGCTTCAGTCTACCATCTTGAAACAAAAATGGCCGCTAGTTATTCTGAATACTTCTGCACTGATTGGATTCAAATTTGGTATAGACATAGACGGGAACCAATCTTAACATATTGGTATAATAAAGCTTCAGTCTACCATCTTGAAACAAAATGGCCGCTAGCTATTCTGAAAACTACTGCACTGATTGGATTCAAATTTGGTATAGACATAGACGGAAACCAATCTTAACATATAGGAATAATAAAGCTTCAGTCCGCCATCTTGAAACAAAATGGCCGCTAACTATCCTAAAAAGTACTGCACTAATTCTATTCAAATTTGGTATAGGTACAGACGAGAACCAATCTTAACATATAGGTATAATAAAGCCTTTGTCCGCCATCTTGAAACAAAATGGCCGCTAGCTATCTTAAAAAGTACTACACTGATTCGATTCAAATTTAATATAAGCATAGACGGGAACCAATCTTAACATATAGGTATAATAAAACTTCTGTCCGTCATCTTGAAACAAAATGGCCGCTAGCTATCCTGAAAAGTGCTGCACTGATTCGATTCAAATTTGGTATAGACATAGACGGGAATCAATCTTAACATGTAGGTATAATAAAGCTTCAGTCCGCCATCTTGAAACAAAATGGCCACTAGCTATCTTAAATAGTACTGCACTAATTCGATTTAAATTTGGTATATACATAGACGGGAATCAATATCAAAATATAGGTATAATCATGCTTCAGTCCGCCATCTTGAAACAAAATGGCCGCTAACTATTCTGAAAAGTACTGCACTGATTAGATTCAAATTTGGTATAGGTACAGACTAGAACCAATCTAAACATATATGTATAATAAAGATACAGTCCGCCATCTTGAAACAAAATGGCCGCTAGCTATACTGAAAAGTACTGCAGTGATTCGATTCAAATTTGGTATAGGTACAGACGAGAACCAATCTTCACATACAGGTATAATAAAGCTTCAGTCCTATGCCATTCGAATTCAGACGTTTGCAGTTTCTGGTACTACTCGCATTTGCAATGACTATCAACAAAGCACCCCATTCGCTACAATTGTGTGGACTAAATTTGAAAAATCCATGCTTTTCACATGGACAGCTTTACACAAACACTTTCTTTGAGTTGCAATGCAACGCATGTCAGGTACTCGCATTAAATTGTAGACCACGCGAACGAAGTCGCGGGCAATAGCTAGTTTATTTATAATAATAACAACGTTTACAAATTTTATGCTTTAAACAAAAATGAACGGAAAGTATAATCTATAATTTAAATAATATTAGATATATAATTTACAGGAGTGGGATCATGTAAAAATGACTAGAAATGAATATAGTAACTCACGTGTAACACGATTATAAAGGTGAATAACGAAAACGATATCGCTCTAAACACTGTGTATACGTGTTTTTAAAACAACGACTTATAAAGATGCACCTGTTTCAATTAGCACGTACAAACACCTCGTCTGACATCCGTTCTGGCTATCTTTGAAACTTTGTTAAAACGGAACCAACATAGAATTTGATATTTACAAAAAAATACCCATACAGAAAATTATATACGCAATTCAGCGTATATTTCAGTGCAAAACAAAATGGCTTTTTTCAATATTCTTATTCATAGACTACATACAGTTCCTCTCAACAAAACCAGTTTCAACACAGAACTTAAACATATTATTCACATTGCTACTCTAAATTCATATACCACAAAAAAATATTTTTACATTAATAGACAAATATAAATTTAAAATTCTGAAACAAAAATCAATTTAAGTTTGAATTAAAAAGATAAATTTGCAAAAATATATTACAATGAATATTCCCAGTTTCAATTTACTTAAAAAACATGAAATTAATGTAGTTTTTTTCTAATAAATTCAATTTTAAAATCCTAATCTATAATAACCAAAATAAAATAGGAAACCAATGCTCCCATTTATATGTAGGCCAAACGAAGCGAAACATTACCAAAAGATACAAGGGACACAAGTACCATGTAAAATGTAAAAATATATTTAAATCGGCGCTGGCGTCTCATACACATGATTCAGGACATAGTTTTTCAATAAGAAACCTCCAACTACTGAAATATTGTAATGATAAGCGAAATTTAAATATGTTGGAATCCATTTACATCAAAAACAACAAACATAAATTGGAAAATTTTGGCCTGTCACCTTTAGATAATACGTTATTGAAATTTGTTAAATAAGACGTAAAAATAATTAAGTTTAAGCCGCTGCGCCTGTACTGTTACTGTAAAATTTCCCCTTATAATGTTATTTAAATTCCAAGAATTATTACCTGCAGTGGTATAAATACTTGTACCAGTTTTAAATTTGTCAGTGTACTACTAACGATGACTGCATGACATTTACGATAATAAAACTTCCCTAGTGAAGAAAAGAATAATATACCTAATATATAAGTAGTAACTCAATGTGTTAATTGAGGCTGTAAAATTGGTATAATAAGTTTGAACATTTTTATATGAATTCCACTCGAAACGATTACTAGTTATAATGCAGCGAATTGAATCCCAAGTCATGCTTATATTTATATTAGTGCGAAGATCACACTTCGTTATAAACTATAGAGTTATTACATTTATTGGCAGAGTTATTATGTTT